>JAKKZJ010000004.1:27482464-27503878 GCA_033441845.1 Pangasius mekongensis
TCCCCCCCCCCCCACCCCCACCCCCCCCCCCCCTCACACTCTCACCCTCTCCCACCCTCATCCTCTCACACACTCACTCACTCACTCACCCCCTCCCTCCCTCCCTCACTCACCCACTCCCTCCCTCCCTCACTCACCCACTCCCTCCCTCCCTCCCTCACTCACCCACCCCCTCCCTCCCTCCCTCCCTCCCTCACTCCCTCACTCACCCACCCACTCCCTCACTCACCCACTCCGTCCCCCCCTCAATCACCCACCCACTCCCTCCCTCCCTCACTCCACATCACGCTTATTAATCATCACCTTCAGGATTGCAAAGCGAAGAATTATGAGTGTTAGGGTGTTTTTTTTTTTTGTTCAACATTCGCATTTTATTCCTCCCTTTTCTATAGCACGATATCGCAACCAGACGAGCCAGGCGGAGTCGTACTACAGACACGCAGCTCAGCTCGTCCCCTCTAACGGTTGGTCTCTACGCTGTGCTTTTTCTTTTTCTTTTTCTTTAAACCTCTAGCACCAAACTAGTCGTGATTTCCCCTCTGCTGCCGTCCTATATTGAGGAATACCATACTTGACTGTACTGCATACTATACTAACATGTGAGTAGAAGGATTAAGAAGGATCTCGAATTGTCTGGTTTTTGCCCTCAGGACAACCGTACAATCAGCTGGCTATCCTGGCCTCCTCTAAAGGAGACCACCTCACAACAATCTTCTACTACTGTAGGAGCATCGCCGTCAAATTCCCCTTTCCAGCAGCTTCCACCAACTTACAGAAAGCTCTTTCCAAGGCTCTCGAGAGGTATACGGAGTTTTTAAAAAAATATTTACACTGGTATATGATTTATAGCTAGATAGATAGCAGATAGTGGTATCGCAGATGTACCGTATGAGTCAATAAATATTTATATATTTTAGCAGCAGATATATTTAGATGGTTTAATGATGTGATGTGAGATTCATGAGCTCTTCTGACTGCAGCCGCGATGAGGTCAAGACCAAGTGGAGCGTGTCCGATTTCATCAAGGCTTTCATCAAGTTCCACGGACATGTTTACCTCAGCAAAAGCCTGGAGAAGCTCGGCGCGCTGAGGGAGAAGCTGGAAGAGCAGTTTCAGGTACACGGGCAGCATCTGCGCTCGGCTAGTGTGATGCCGATCGTCGTTTAGGCTGCATGAAGTATGTGCGTGTATGTCGTTTGTGAAGGTTCAGTGGATACCGTGTGTGTGTTTTTAACAAAACATAAGGCATTTAAAATATAAAATGAAACAGAAAAGGTAACAGTTTGGGCTGCTGGTTTATAAATTATACTAGTCTCCACATGGCTCAGGACAAAATACCCACAATAAATATCATGAACCACAAAAAAAACACTTTTGGCTTGTAAGAGAGCAGGACGAAGTTAATCCGCTTGACTGAAACATCTTCTCATATGTGGGAATTTTGCTCAACGCTGCCCCACTGGCTGATGTCCCCTGGGCTGATGTTTGTTAACGGTAGACAACCTTTCATGTGCATCTGGATCTTTTCTGCCCCTAAGCTCACGGCTCGTATCATGCACTCCGTTCGAATGTTTAGTCGGCGTAGTGACGGTACACACACACACACACACACACACACACACACACACACACACACACACTCTCATTTTTTTATGGCTTTATTACAGCGACTGATTCTCCAGAAAGCCTTCAGCTCTCAGCAGCTCGTCCACATAACGGTTATTAACCTGTTTGAGCTGCACCACCTCCGAGACTTCAGCAATGAGACCGACGACCAAAGCTTCAGCTCGGACGAACAGATCAGCTGGATCCAGCTCCTCGGCCTTTTCAGTAAGTGCACGTTAATTTACAGTTAAATATAGATATAACTGTCAGGTTAATCACACTGTCCTTAATTATAGTATTTTATTAGATTTAAAATAGCGCTATGTTCTTACGACGTCACGTTTGAATTTAATTATTTGATCCGTTACCTGCTATATACTTTACATTAAGCAGGATTAGAGCTATCAGACTAACGGATTACTGAAACTGCTGTTGCCTTAAATACTTAAATATAGTGCGTATTTAAGCACTTGGATATGCCTGGAATGTGCAGACTGCAGCAGTTTTTAAATCCATCAAGCGTTAAAAACTGATTTTCTCAGCACTGTGTAAACAGACTGTCTTCTTGAGTGTGTTGTAACGCGAGCGGCTTCTCCTCCAGTGTCCTTCCTGGGTGTGATGTGCAGCCGAGCCTTGCTGAATAAGAACCAGGAGGAGATCATGGGAGAGTGCCCCCTGCCAGCTATCAAGGTGTCCCTGGATTGGCTGAGGCTGCGGCCTGGCGTGTTTACTGAGAGCGCGGTTGACCAGAGACAACAGTATGATGATCCTTCCTTTCCGTTTCCTTTTAGTTAGGGTGTATTTTAACAGAGCAGCGAGGCTCATCACGGCTCGACAGCTAGTGCCAGCCCTGGACTCTTTATCCCTCTCCTGAATGTCGCCTTCCCGTTACATAAATCTACCTGAGAGAGGAGGTAGGAGCTTATCGGGTGGTGACTTGATGGACACAACTAGTGAAACGCTTTGGAGGGGAAAAGGCAGTCAGTCACTGCAGCGTTATTGTGTGCGTAGAGTTCAGATGCACTCTGTGCTCCTCCAGTTAACCGATTCCACCCATGTGTCCTGGACTGGCTTGCATACTATCTGGCTAAGAGGGGTAAAAATAAATAAATAAGTTCTGTGGGTGTCCTTGAATACCGAACGACTCGCATGATGGTGGAAATAGCGTCATCGTGGAGTATTACGGACAATTCTCCGACCCTCGGCACCAGTGAAAAAGCGCCGTTAGGGTGTAACACAGGCTACATTCATCACGCCCCTGTTGAACTGAATATTGAAACTAATTTGCAGAGACGTTCTGCATGAAATCATTTCCATGTTCATGAATTTTGACACGGTTATCGGTGTTTGTCAGGACAGCAGGTTTGATTATGTGTCTCCTCTTGATTTATCATGGTGATGTATGTGTCATCTTCACACAGCATCTGGCCGTGGCTGGTGTCCATACTGAACAGCTTCCAGCCCAAGGAGGAGGACGTGTCAAATTCATCAGGTAACGTGTGGATCCCTGTAGTGTTGCGTTATCGCGTCTCTCGTCGCTGAGTCATGTGTAATGGTAATTATTTCTGAAGCTGCTTGTCCGGTTGTGTTACAGCTACTCCACTCCCAGAAGAGTTTGAGCTCCAAGGCTTTTTGGCGTTGAGGCCTGCGTTAAGGTAACTCAACCTTTATTACCTTATCATAATCGGAAGCCGTTGCACCTGTAAACTGAAACCAAGGAACTTTGAGAGCTTGAAGTAGAGGTCTGTGCAGGACAAGTCCCACATCGGCGTAATACTCGTTTGTCCCTCTAAGCTACAGTACGTGCTCATCAGATTTATATGTTCCGCTTTGTTGAGAAAACGCCGATGTGTGTGAGATGAGACCGAGAGAAGTGTCGAGCTGCTGCTCCTCCTGGTTGCTTTTCTGTCTGGTCTCACCGCGTGCCGTGTTAGCCCATGTTACGCCGTGTCCAGCCAGACCTCTGCTTTATGTTTCTGCTTCGCTTCTGTGACCTGTTGGGTAACTGAAATACAATTTGATGATCCAGGTTGCTAGACTTTTCCAAAGGGCACCAGGGCATTGCGTTCGGCAAAGACAGCTTCATAGTTCACGCCCGTCATCAGAGGCTCATCAGTTTGGGCAAGTGGGTGGCGGACAACCACCCTGGGTGAGTTTCCGTATCATTTTCTTTCGCTTGTCTCCGACCAGGTTTGACTTCATGTAGTTTTAAGGTGCACTTCGTTCTGTCTCTACAGCCTTATCCAGTGTCGCATCAGTGACGGTTTACTTCTCTTCCACACCGACATCCCTGAGCTGGCGGTGGAGGAGCCGCAGGAGAAGGAGCCCTCTGTGCTGCAGGAATCGTCGAATGGCGAGCAGAATCCTAATGACGGCTCTTCCGGCCTCAAATCGGTGCTTTCCATGGGGAAGAGCCAGAGCAGCGGTTTGGACAGCAGCGAGAGGCCTGTAGTCACGTTCAAGGAGAACATCAAACCTCGCGATCAAAGCCGCGAGCAGAGCCGTAACCAGCAGCACCGGGATGGAGCGAAAGAGCGAACCGGCTTCGGCAAGGGCAACGGAATGCCTCTGAAAAATGAGCAGAAGAAGGATGGCAAGAGGAAGAGTGAGGTGAAAAAGAACAGTCATGAGAAGGCGCCGGATGCAGGGAAGCAGGTAAGGGGAGTCGCTCTTCTAATATCGCCATGAGTTTCTCTTTCTGGAGTTCAGCCTGTTTGATTTCTCAAACGCCTCCGGCTTCTGTGAAGGTAAAAACTCAGGTGGAAATGAGGAAGACTCCGGTGTCCGAGGCAAGGAAGACTCCAGTCACACAGACACAGACGACGTGCTCTTCCCAGTTCATCCCTATACACCACCCAGGAGCGTTTCCTCCTCTCCCCAGCAGGCCAGGTACCAGCACACACTCTCAGTCGAGAGATTATAAAGTCAGACTGAACTCTAACTGGCTGTATTAAAGACATTGTATGAACACATGGACAATTTTAATCATTTCCTCTGTTCTACACCAGGTTTTCCTCCACCAGCATATGTGATCCCACCCCCTGTGGCGTTTTCTATGAGCCCTGGCTTCACCTTCCCGACTGGTGTGTCTGTCCCCACGTCCTTCCTGCAGCCTGCCTCCCATCCTCAGTCTCCCAACCAGGTGCAGTCTGGAAAGCCCTCACACATTCCCTACAGCCAGCAGAGGCCCTCTGGCCCTGGGTCCCTCACTCAGGGGCCTCCTCAACCTCAAGCCCCACCTCAGCCCCAGCAACCACAGCCAGCTCCTCCACAGCCTTCCAAACAAGCCCTGCAGCAGAGTGTGCAGCTTCAGGTGCAGCAGCAGCAGCAGTCCCCCACCAAGCAGAGCTCTCAGCTGGGCAAGAGTCCACCTCACCACGCTGGCATGCAGCAGGTACCCGACTCACTTCAGATAGCCACTATATCTCTGGATAACGTTTCATATGTCCTTCCTGGCTAAAACTACCTTCAGGTTTTCAGTTCCTTCTCACGCTAGGTTTATGCCACGCAGTATCATGAGATATCTGATGGTATCGGAGCGGTTTTTTTAATGAATACACGTAGATGAGCACCGTATCAGACTGATGTTTACTGATCTTCTCATTATGAAGCAGTCTTCATGACCGTGTTATCTCTGTCCCTTTCTCAGCCATACCTGCCTGTCTCTGAGCAGGCTGGACAAATGTGGAGCCAACACCAGGCCCCGCCGTCAATGTCCAAGATGCCCATGCCCGTCAAACCGCCGTTCTTCATGCCTGCGCAGGACCACATGAAGCTCTTCGAGCACTCCATGCCCCCTGCCGTGTCCATGCAGCCTCCGCAGCCCAGCATGGACAAGAAGATGAATTTCCAAGAAGTGAAGATGCCGGATTTTTACTGGGAGCCGCCGTACCGTATGACCGAGAACAGGGGCAGCATGGCGGACAGGATGGGGAAGCACCAGCCCGGGGTCTTCTGCCCAGAGCAGGAGAACACGCCTCGAGTGCCACCGTATGAGGTTTGCTAACACTGTACTTGATTTTTATTTATTTATTTATTTATTTTTTTTTTTAAAATGTGTTTTGTTTTGTGTTTTGGGTGTGATGAATATTTCTCTCATCACCTTCCTCAGCCAAAAGTACTACTTAAATATGATTTATTATTACTTCCTTTTAACATCTAACTTAAATTCATAAAATTGAACATTATATTCACGTAGTAATTATGGTAATATTTCCACATTTGCGTCTTCATCAAGTTTATGTAGATTTTGTTCCGATGAGTTTCTCTCTTAAGCCAGTGTTCTAGCTTCATTAAAAATAATCAGACAGCTCCAGGATACTTCAGTTAAAGAAATTAGTCCTCTTTCTGATGATTATTATTTTTTTAAATTAAATTTAATTTTAGTGTTTTTCTTTGACATGAGCCGCGTTTCTAGTGTACGTGTGCGACGTGAAATCGTACAGGCTGCTGAAAAACCACGTCATCAGTAGATTTATACAATAGATTTAGGAGCACAATTACAGGGTGAAATATATTTGGGCGATCGTCATGATAACCTGGGAATCCTGTCGAAGTGTGTGTGTGTGTGTGTGTGTGTGTGTGTGTGTGTGTGTGTGTGTGTGTGTGTGTGAGGTGTACTGATGTATTTCAGTAAAATGTATGCATGCCTTAAACCTTTTCTTTTCTATTCTTATTCCAAGCTGTCCTCTGCAGTAGTGAAGTTTCATGACTGACTGTTAATCCAGTTTATGATTTACACTGTCCTTTTTAAAAACATTTAATTTAAGAGAATCTTGGCGAAGCGTCTCCGCTGTTTCCGTGAGTCCAGTAGAGATGAGCGGAACCGGCGCTTTTCTCGGGCTCTCCGTCAGGTGCTCTCGTTTCTTAAAGGGCTGTTTTTTTTTTTTTTTTTCTCCTCTCTTTCTTTCTCTCTTTCCATTTCTCTTCTGTCTCCTTCCTTTCCTGTGTGCTCCTGTGTCTCTCACTAGGACAACAAGAGCTCTCCTCTTCTTCCTCCAGACCTGTTAAAAACTCTGGCAGACTTTGAGGAGGAGGAGGAGTTGGTCTTTTCTAAGCCTCATGATTTCTACCAGGCCTTGGCCGGCCCTCTTAATTCTGCTCCTGGAAGAAACATGTTTGTATGTCGTTTTTCCCTCCTATTTCTTTAGGCAGCGCTTTTTTTTTTTTTTTTAATTTCTCTGTCTGCTTTTTACAAACTCTGTGTTGCTTCACATCTGCTTTTTGGTGTTGATGTTAGTGGCTGGTGGACAATCAGAAGAATGTTTCAGGTGTAATATTAGAGAGTGGTGGAACTCCAGAGCCAATCAGACTGCAGCTGGTTGTAGGGACGCACCAATCCCTTTTCTCCATTTTGAATACGAAACCGCTATTGATCTATCGGGTATCAACCGGTACTGATCCGAAACGGACCTTCCCCCTGTAACGGCTCTGTACTGCTAGCGTAAGGGACTTTAAGCCTGGTGCTAAAGGGTGGAGGTGAGGTCTGGGTCTGTTCTTGGGGTTCTTGAACACAAGACGTAAAGTGCATCACATCGACACGTTAAATGGAAAAGCGAATGTCCAGCAGATCTGTACCTGAAAATATCACTTTCACTGCAACTCGGAACTGGATTGGTGCATCTCTAGCTGTTTGTCATCACAGCTCTGTGTTTTTTTTTAACCTAAAATATTAGAAATGAACATTTTCTTAAACATGTATTTTTATGTCTCTTTTACCCCCCAGACATAATCATTTTGCTTCTACTTTTTTTTTTTTGGTAGTTATCAAACCAGTCCAGGCTAGACGGTGGATCGGAGGTGATGGGTCAGTCGTCTCTACTGCACCGCTCTGTCTTTCCCATTCAGGTAAATCAGGAATGTAATTTATTACCACACACACACACACACACACACACACACACACACACACACACACACACACACGTTTTGTGTGTGTTTGGTAATAACTGTGTTTGTGCCGCTAGATGGCAGCATAATCCACAGAGATGCTGCATTAATCTGGTGCAGTGTGATTTCTGTGTTTATGGTTACTGGCCAGTGATTAACAGCACTGGCTCTGAAAAGCTGTGGAAAGTGTTCAGCTGAAATTTCTGCGTATGATTTAGAAGAAGTTTTTAACACCAATTCTTAAAATGATGAACTGACACCTATAGCTGCATTGCTCTCGCAATGGTAAAAAGCTATCATTCGCTGGTTTTCTAGGAGAACTACCAAAACAACAGCATATTCAGCGAGGCATACGGTAAGAATATGGCGAGCACACCGAAGCCTGATGTACCCATGATGCACCAGGAGCCCTCCCTGTACTCACTGTTTGAAGGAACTCCATGGTCACCCTCTCTTCCTGCCAGCTCAGGTACGTCGTCCTTCTCAGCCTCTTCTCTCCAGAGAATGATGAGTTTAGTGATAGAAACCCCAGCTAATCATGTAACTGACTGGAAAAAACCCCCAAAACTTCCCTTCCACTGAGTGATTTCTGCCGCTGCGGCTGTTTACTGCCACTCTTACACTTAAACGCATGTTCTGTAATAAAGAGTTTAGAAGTTCTGTTCTGTATTGGCAGATCACTCGACCCCAGCCAGCCAGTCGCCTCACTCGTCCAACCCGAGCAGCCTGCCCTCGTCGCCTCCCACTCACAGCCATGGCGCGCTGCCCTTTTCCAATTTCGGCCCCATTGGCACACCAGACAGCCGAGACCGCAGAACAGCAGACCGCTGGAAGCCCGAGAAGACCGGTAAGCTCTCTTTAAACCGAGGCTTCAACATGAGGATAGAAATAATTATTAATAATAATTATTCACCTTCGGGCCGCTTTCTGCTCTGTAGGCGTAAGTGGCTTTGGGCTGGACTACTTGCCTGCTGGATCGTCTGCCCCAGAGCCAAACAGCTGGCACCAGAGTGCCCCAACCAACAGCTGGGCAGCCCAGGACATGCCCATGGACGACTCGTCCACGGTCCTACTCGACAGCTTCAAGGTAGGTTTCACAGTTACAGGAGCAGTGAACTTGTGACCTGCTGATCTGGGATCAGTGCTCAGGTCTGTAAGGGTAATTAGGTAAAGTGTAGCGTAATATAAACATATGCAGTGTTCGTCTTGTTTCGAATCGTTCTCTCGGCGCTGATCTTATAAACGCGCCTCTGTGTGTCCTCAGTCTATCTGGTCAAGCTCGATGATGCAGCCAGGCCCTTCTGCTCTGGAGCAGCTCCTCATGCAGCAGAAGCAGAAGCAGCAGCGCGGCCACGGCACTATGAACCCGCCGCACTGAAGAGACACACAAAGCGGGTGCAAAGCACTTGTGCGAAAATGATACCGAAGACAAAGAAGAGGTGCAAAACCACAAGCTCCAATCGGAAATTTGTTTTCCGGCGTTAATCTGCGTGTGGAGGCTGGAGACGGCGGCCGGCGTGAACCGACACGCTCCAAAGCAACCGCTCGTCTGAGCGACCGGGGAGGTGCAGCCTTCTCCTCTCTCTTTCTCTCTGTCTCTCTATCTTTGTCTTTCTGCGCCTCTAAGGCAAGGAGGGCGTAAAAAGCACCTGATATACCGCACTGCTCAGCATGTAGCCGCCGCAGAACCGGTCACATGGAGGGGGACTTGGAGGGAACTCCCTCTCTGATCACCACTCTGCTTCCTCTAAGGGACAAAAAAAAAAAAAAAAAGAAAAAAAAAAGTACTCCTCCTGTTTCATTTGGGCTCTGGACGCTGGAACGGACCTCGTCAAAACCACCTGCATTTACCTTGACTGATTCACAGCACATGGGAGAGAATGGTGTGTGTGTGTGTGTGTGTGTGTGTGTGTGTGTGTGTGAGTGAGTGAGGGAGAAGAACGGGGTGTTTATGGACGGGTAGAAATGGAAGGGCAGAACAGAAGGATGAACGTTGAGAGGTGTGCACGTTAGGTTGGAGGGCGCTGCAGCTAGCGTGGGCAGGATTACGGTAAGGATGGCGTGCTGTGCGTGCTGCAGCGGCTGTAACGAGTGCGTCTCTTCGGACCGCACGCAGGACATAGCTGCACATCTGTCAGAAGGCTTTTGTTTTGCGGGGTATCTTCTGTTACCTGCTCTTCTAGAAATGGAACTGCTATGAACTGCACCATGATATTATAGCTTAAAAACGAATCAAACGGAGGTAGGGCTTAGACTATAGATATTGAGTGTAGTATCATTAGCTGCAATAGAGATTGCATTTAACAATACTGTATTTTGTGACTTGTTATGTAGCAGTTTTAGCTTTGAGACAATATTGGATTAATCTGTTGAGTAGTTTACTGCTAAAGGGGAGCTTTATATATTGTACTCCCCGTCCCTGCTAGCTCTTCTTGTTTTCTTGAGCAACACTTTAACTTGCTTGCGAAGCAGCTCCATTTGTTCATGTTCTGCCTTTTCAATCTTTGAAGCAGTTTTTTCAGCTCTTTTTTTTTTGTGCCTCGTCAGTGTTTGTAGTATCTCTCTCTCTCTCGCTCTCTCGCTTTGTCTCTCTTTCTTTTTAAAAGGATCACCAACATCATGGTTGGCAGCGTCTCGAAGGTAAAAACTAGCGAACAAAAAAACAACGGGTCCAGCATCAACGCTGCTGGTTCAGCATTGCGGGGCACAAGCAGCAGGAACTGTTCTGAGTGAAGGGACGAGAACATTTCCATGGCCTCTAACTGTAACCTGATCAGAGGAAACATGCTAAAGTCCCCTTAGGTACTTGGTGTTAAAGAGAAACTAGTCTTTTTTCTTTTTTTTTTTTTTTTTTTCCCTCACCCATCACTGTTTTACATTATAAAAGCTTTTTGTGCTGTTCTTCAAAACAGCAGCCGTTGTACAAAGCCGAGCGGAATAATGATAAATACAGACCTAGCTGCACTCGGATCAGTCCTGGATGTCCCGCGCTGTTGGCTCTCGAGGCTGGCGCTGGTTCTGGACCGGCTCTCCGAGGATGTGTCCCCACTGCTGATCCTCGTCTCGCTGTCGGAAGTTCGCTTTGTTTCTCTAGTCCGGTCAAACGAGGGGTTTGTTCTTTGAAAATCAGTTCCTGTCTGTTATAATCTGCTGAGATGATGTTCTGACCTTTAGACATGCAGCACTAAAAAAAAATAAAAATAAAAAGTAGTGTCAGTTTGGTGATGTGAAGCTGAGGTTCGTGCCTCTGCTTAATAGCGACAGTCTCTGGCCGGAGGTCGGTGTTGGATAAGCTTCGATGTCTGAATATGTTGAGCATCTTTTCTTTTTCTGGTTATGCTGTAGCAGCCTTCGGGGCTGGGAGGCTGGAAGGACGACAGTGTCATGTATGAAGGGAAAGCACATTTTTATTTTCATGTAGAGACTTTTATCGAAGACGACTTTAAATGATATCTCTATCTGCTGTGTGATTGTGCTTCTCGTTGCATTTACAAATGTATTTAAAAGATTTAAAGTGGCATAATAAAACAAGCTAAACTTTAAGGAAATAATTACTTTATAATGTATCTACAGATCTATGAGCACAATAAGGCTTCAGTCAGTCAGTCACTCTTTGTCCCTTTTCTCACCTAAACATACGAGTTTGATAAACGGCGCTCGGGTTCTGCTCCTGAAGCCCTGCTGATCGCGGCGGATTTAATGTGAATGAGACCCTTTTCCTCCCCTCAGTCTCCTACAGTGGCAATATTAACATTCCAGTACACGTCAGAGAAACAACCAGCTCTTCACAGCCACTGTACAGTGAACGCTACCACCACGCCCATCCACCGTTTATGAGAATCTCTTTGGGAAGTCTGCATGAAAATAAAGTTTTGTGTATTTAGGAGTCACGGAGATATCCAGCGAGTCTTTCAGAGGATTTTGCAAGCGGTTAGATCAGGTGATGATGGGCTTCATTTATTGTTCCTGCCTCTTTTGACTTGCTGAAATCAGCTATGCCTTCAATAAAGTTCAAAAATGTCCTCTTCACTTGTTGTCATTTCTTTTCCAGGTTTAATGTTGGGAAATGATTAGATGGGAATTCTGGGAATGCTCAGAAATACTACAGAATAATTTTAAGCATTGTCTTTAAAACAGTTTGCCCTTTTAGGGGGGAAAAAAGATTCTTTATTGGTTCTTTAGGGATTAATTAATTAATTAACCCTAAAACACCTTGCATATGAAATTTCATGAGCACTTTCTAAGATCCCTGAAAACTGTATATTTGATCAATGACGCCATTTAGTGGCCATTCAGTGAAATAACACTGTATCCATAACACACTTTCATGCACAAAGTGCTCAGTGTGAGAAATTCCTCATAGGATTAAAAAACTTGTGAACATTTATTTGCAGTGAATGTCTTCAGTAAGACCTGCTCATTGTTTTTCATGGCTAAGTTTTATTCATGGAATATAGCTACTAAAATTGTGTGTTTTTTAACAAAAAAAATCCCCAAAAAACAGTTTTGTAAGGGTGCAGGTTATTTTTTGTATATTTATTGTATTGCATTAAAATGTTTTGGTCATAATTATGGTTTTAGGTTTAAAAAAAATTGGGGCAGAAAAAGGCAAAAAACATTTTGTTAATTTGTTTTTTCTGTTTTGCAAATAAAATAATGGGCTTTGCATCTGTATTTTTATTTTTATTTTTTTATTTTTATTGTTCTTAACTCTCCAAAATGCACATAGCTCAGGATGTTTGATGCTCACTGAAGTGATTTTAAGGGCAGCTGAAAATAATGATACAACTTGATTGACTCATTGTAATCATATTTAATAAAAATAATTAAACAGCACAGACATCAGTATGTTGATAATATTAATTTGACGATATTCAACTGTCCCTTAAAAATTCAGGTGAATTCAGTTTTATTTGTATAGCGCTTTTAACAATAGCCATTGTCACAAAGCAGCTTTACAGAAATACATTTTAAACTTATAACTGTGTGAATTTATCCGTAATGAGTGAGTCAGAGGTGACGGTGGTGAGGAGAAACTCCGTGAGATGATATGAGGAAGAAACCTCGAGAGGAACCAGACTCAGAAGGAACCCATCCTCATCTGGGTGACTCCGGAGAGTGCGATTATAAATAAATCCCTTCTGTAACTGTGTGCTACATGGACAAATAGTGCAGTTGTGTAACCAGGAAATTCTTTATAGTTTACACACAAAGTCTGTTTTGTTGAACTGATCCACTGCTCACTGATGGAGACCTGAGAGCAAAACTGCCATCTTCATGGTTTCTAAGTGGTTCCCTCCTCAGTAATCTCATGTATCTTCAGGCTGTCCATGTGGAGCCATCCTCAGCAGCAGCGACTGATTTCCAAATGATGAGAACTCCAACCAGAAGTGGGGCATCAGGATGGATCAGGCAGAAGGGGTCAGGATCACTGGGCAGAAGAGAGAGAGCAGAAGGGGTCAGGATCACTGATCTCAGGAGTAGCATGTGTAGCTCTACAGAGAGAGAAAGATGGAGAGATTATTAGGTATGCTAAATGTCACGTAATGGTTAAGGACAATGTACTTGGACTCCGGCATGACTAGCTATGACAGCGTAAATAAAAAGGAGAGCCAGAAGGTAACGCAGACATGAGGACGCCCTGAGACATAAAGCGGCCGCTCCACCATGAATGAAATGAAAAATGAGTTCTAATTGGAACCCATCCTGGTTCTCTATGTGCCTATATGTATTAAGGATGTAATGCAATGCCCGTATCTGTTTCTCCATATATCCGTATCTGTATCTGTATTTAAATCCAAAGTGGGTGTGGCCTAAACCAGAAGGTTTTTTTTTTTGTCCACACCCTGAGAAACACTGGAAAAAAACTTAAACCTGATGTAGAAATTCCAGCACATTGTTGTGTGAATTCTTGTCCTGACAGTTCCTCACCCTCAGCTACATCACTCGAGTTCGACTAGTGAGGTGTTCGGGACTGTATTTTAATCTCGTTTGCACAGTTATAATTGTGCTGCCTGTGATATTTTCTAACTAATTTAGTTAGTTCTATTTCCCAAAATCCAAAAAACCTAGTATCCTAATTAAAATCACTGTGACCCTGGCCAGGCACTTAGTAAATATGAATGAATGAACCTCGAAACGTTCATGTTAATGGGTGTCTCCAGCAGATTTCTGGCTTTCATAGAAAAAAACAACAACCAAGAAGAGAAAACATCTGTTCATTTTAAATAATGTATTTACATTTGATTAAATTCCTAATACATACACTACAGCCTCCATTTTTATTATTAATCTTTTTGGGAAGCCAGTGGCAGCTGGTAGTGATACTAGATGGGAAGGCTAAAAAAGGGTTGAGCAATAAATGATCTCCAGAGATCTCGTTGATAATAATAATAGTAGTAGTAATAATAATAATAATAATAATAAGCAGAACAATAGTATTTTTTTTTTGTTTCAAGTCTGTAATGCTCTACCATTTTCATGGCGTGTTTTCTCTGAATAACAACCACTGAAAACAGAAAGGTTGTAACACTTTCATTCAAACATGACCCCCATGACTCTGTAAAAAAATGGCTGTAATTCCTAAACGGTTAATGCAATATTTTGAGTTTTAAGTCTACACTTCAGTCATATCTTGATTGGTTCATTTCAAATCCATTGTAACCCATGGATGTCACCCAAGCGACCTTGGGTGTTGGAAAGGCGCTATATAAATAAAAGTTATTATTATTATTATTATTATTGTGGTGGTGTACAGAGGCAAAATGATCAAAATTGTGTCACTGTCCAAATACTTATGGACCTGACTGTATATACTTAAGTCTATATACTTTTAGCTTCTCCTCCAAAGGGCTTTTGGGAGACAAAAGTACAATGGGGTAAATAATCCACTTTGTTCCCATTTATTACACCCATGACTGCATCCGTAACACGACCGGGGACTGAGGATTATGGACCTTTATCCTTTAAACTTGCAGTTATGAAACCCCTGATTAAAAAACCTGACCTTGACCCCTGTCAGCTGTCTAACTATAGACCAATATCTAACCTCCCCTTTATCTCTGAAACCAATAAAAGGTTGTAGCACAGCAGCTATGCTCATACTTACATAGGAATAACATTCATGAAATGTATCAGTCAGGATTTAGGCCCCATCATAGCACAGAGACAGCGCTGGTTAAAGTGGTAAATGACCTACTACTGGCCTCTGATCAGGGTTGTGTCTCCTTGCTTGTGCTGCTTGACCTTAGTGCAGCTTTTGTGCTATGATTTACTGCACATTCATACAGTTATCTAATCAGCCAATCATGTGGCATGCAGATACAGGTCAAGAGCTAGTTTCTCAGAGATGGTAAGGATTGGGGTGGCTCCCACAGAGAAGCAGAATTTGTTAACCAACTTTCTTTTCTTAAGTACAAGAGATCTTGACGTGCCAGGTTTGAAGAAGATCTCTGCCTAGGTCATAATCCTCTCTAGACCCTGGAGAATCCATCTGCACCCAGACACTGACATAGTTGTTACAGCCAAGTCATCTATGAAGGATCTGATGGGATGGGCCTTCAGATGAGTGATGGGTTCACTGCACTCCACTTCTGCTGATTTGACCAGCAGATCACAGATCACTGAGAGTGATAATAAACGGGCTGAATACCTACCTCTAGTGTTGCACACCGGTCACTGCATCTAGATAACACCTGTAGGGTCCTGCATAAAGGGATTTAGCAGTCAGTCTAGAATGCCTGTCAGTAAAAACACAAACAGTTTTCAACCACGTGGTGGTAGGTTACCTTGTCCATTTTATTCCTGTTTTTTTATTTTTTTGCCAAATTCTTGGATGTTCTATACAACCAGCAGCTTGTGGATTCTGTGCTCCAGAGGACTCAGGAGGCAAGTGAGTTTTTATGGACCTTTGTGCTTCTTTTATTTTCCAAATTTTTCCCTAGAACATTTGTCAGTGCGCACCTGAAAACACTAAGCCATTCACGGCTTGTACTATAGTTCAACTTTATGTTCATGTGCCCTCTGTTCAACCTGTTCGTCAGGACAGAGAGGGTACCTCCAGTCTTAGCACCCCCCCACCAGGGAACCACTGTCACCAGAGCAAAGGAACCACCTCTCTTCATGTTTTCATTAGGTTGATGTGGTATATTTGAAGGGCATTACCTCCTTCTGTTCGCCTCACCTCACAAATCAACTTCCCCAACTCTCTGCCTGACTACAAAGGGCCTTTGCCACTTCACGAGTAATTCAGAACTCGACATGGAAAGTAATACAAGCACTTTATCTCCTGGTGAGACTTCCTGTAGTCGACATTCCCTGTCATACAGTTGGTACTGTTGCTCCTGGGCCTGACACAAATTCCCCTTTGTTAGTTGATCCAAGGTGCAGAGTTTTGCTCTCAGGTACAGAATATACTGCATTTCATTTTTGCTGTTAGATGGTCCCTCCTTCTAATTGTCCTTATTGATGTTTAAGATGCCGCTGGGCTTGCAATTGTGACACACACAATGTGTGTGTACATTTGTGTAGTTGAGTTTTTCTGTAATCACATCTTGTGTGGTATTTCTGGAGATCACGGGTAAGGAAGTGCTACTGTGCATGACTCCTCATTCCAAGCGAGGAGTTGAGACAAACAGACTCATTTTCTTGGATCTCTGTTTATTTTCTTTTATTTCACAGGTATGTGTTATGATGTTGTGCAAAAGAAATATCAGTCACTTGAGTGCCTAATGTTGTGAATGTTGTATGTGAAACGCAAAGTGGTAATTTACAGAGTTTTATTAAAAATTGCTGAGTCATTCACACTCCAGTGTGTTCAAAGTTTAGTACTGAAGTATAGCTGTTTCAGGTGTCAATTGCAGTGAAGGAGCAGTGAAGTAGACTAAATGGAGCTACAGGGAAAAGCTGGACAATTGTCCACAAATCCACAATTGTCCCTATACCCAAAAACCACCTATCGGCTCCAGCATGCCTCAGTGACTACCACCAAATAGCACTCACTTCTATAGCTAAAAAATGCATTGAAGGGCTAGTCAAGGACTTCAGTTGCTCCTACCAAAGAACTTGGAACCCCTGCAGTTTGTCTACTAACAGATCCACAGAATACCAGATACACTGAAGATGCCATAGCCCATGCCCTGCATACTACATTGTCACATCTAAACAAGAGGCAAGGAACCTCAGCAAGGATGTTATTCATTGATTTTAGTTCTGTATTTAGCACAGAACACTCATCCAGGCTAACCAGCAAACTCGCAGACCTTGGACTGGATATCTTCCTGTGCAAATGGATCCTGAATTTTCTTGACAGGCAGACCACAGGTGGTGAAAGTCAACCATCACCTTTCAGGATGTGTCATTCTCAACACTGGGGCCATGCAGGAATGTGTGCTCAGCCCCCTATTCTACGCCCTTAACGTGCACAACTGTGTCACCACATATGACTCCAACATCACTGTCAAGTTTGCTGACAACACCAACATAGTAGGACTGATCTCCAACAAAGGCAAACGGGTCTATCTGGATGTTGGCAAGATGAATAAGCTGGTGGTCAACTTTGTGAAGAATCGCAGGAGGAGATACAGCACACTCTTGATCTACAGAACCCCTGTGGAGAGAGTCCCAGACTTCAGGAGTTAAGATCTCTGATGACTTAACTTCACACACTGACATGATGGTGAAGAAGGCACAGCAGTGCCTTTACTATCTCTGCAGATTTAAGAAGTTCAGATTGCCCTCTCACCTCTTTACCTCCTCCTAGAGGAGCACCATTGAAAGCATCCTAACAAGCAACATCATTTTGTGGTATGGAAACCCCTCTTGTCTGGACCACAAAGCCCTGAAGAGGGTGGTGCGATCAGTTCCCCATGCCCAACTCCACCCAATTTGAATGAGATTGCATGGACTGTAATGGGTCCCTACCTGAACAAAGTGTTCAAATTTCATAATGATAGATCAATGTTAACCTTGTCAAAGGCCTGCTGAAATCTGATTGGCCAATGGCGACCCTGTTTTTTCAAGTAATTAGGTCATCATCAAAAATCCACTTACAGATTAACACACAGATGCAGCAGACCAAATTTCAGCCTGATGGGGCTTGCGGTTCCTCAGAAACAGTTATCTCAACTTGGCTCCGCCCCTCTAGTGTCTACCTCATTAGAATTGATTGGCATGTGGTGGCCATATTGTTTACAAATGTTAACGTTTTTGACAATTGTTGAGTTTCTCACTCTGCTGAATCGTTTGACACAAAATTTGTGAGGAATGTCCAAAAGTCCTAAGACTAGTTTTGAAAATTAGGTTTTTTGCTGGTCAAATTAGCAAAAAAAAAAAAAACATCTAAATCTAAGAACCTAAGGAAACAATGAAATTTTTTGTTTAGAGTAGGATTTCTTGAGATATGGGCCAAAATGTAAATTCTTGCTCTATAGTGCCACCATCAGGCCGATTGGCCCATCTCGCTTGCCTGAGTAAGCGCACGGAGTACTACCTGTTGAAGTTTCACGTCCATACAGCTTAAAGTTTGGTCTTTCATTTCAGCTGAGAATCAGAATAAGAAGAAAAATCCTAACAAAAATCAATAGGGTCCCATCACCACTGCTGCTCAGACCCATAATAATAATAATAATAATAATAATTAAACACACTAAGTAAATAAGTAAAAAGTTAGGGCTACAGGTTAAAGGAATAATTCAGCAAAAAGTCTTTCATACAATTTTCCCTGTACTTCAACTGTAATCATTTAGCCAAAAGTTACTGAATTACTGAACTGAGTTACTGAGTTATCTGATTAGTTTTTCACTGCTATGAGGTTAATGTAGCTAACAAGTACTGAAAGTCTTCATCTCACTCAAAAAATTTGTATACTTGCATCAAACATTGTATTGTTAAGGTACATAATCTCAATTTTTTATTTTTTAAAAATTGTATTTATTTATTTTACACAATTACACATTCAAATTCAAAGGGGAAATTATCAGCTACATAACACCCAGCTTTCTGATACTATTGTACCTGGGGCCTATAGAGACAAAAGATACCAACTCGTCTGCTTCCTCCGAGAAAACCAGAGTG
Organism: Pangasius mekongensis; assembly: GCA_033441845.1. Lineage (NCBI taxonomy): Eukaryota > Metazoa > Chordata > Actinopteri > Siluriformes > Pangasiidae > Pangasius > Pangasius mekongensis. The sequence goes on from JAKKZJ010000004.1 coordinate 27,501,032, forward strand.
GTTTTTACCACATACATCAGTTGCCTTATCTTATTTCCTACTCATGCAGACTCTTTTGAACAGTTTTTGCAGCAGCGTATTTCATTGTGTATTTACGGGGGGTCACAGTTATGCAAGGAAATATAAGGCCCCTACAAAAACACAGCTCTATTCCTGACTTGTGCAATGACAATAAATTTTGACTGCACAAAACTCTCAGAAGGCAAGAGTCACAAAAAGGTGACAGTGGCAATGAATAACTCCCTGAGGTGACATGAGAAACCAATCTTGAGAGGAACCAGACTCAAAAAAGGGAAGCCATCCTCCTCTGAGTGATCAGATTGTTGGATTATAAATCATTGCTCTTCCACAACCGTATACTGACTATAAAGTCAAACAGTAGCGAGTGTGTTGAAAGGGCGTTCAGTATAAGCATAAATAAAAAAGTCTTCAGGACTTCTTTCCTAAGCTGTCTGAGGCAAAAGCAAAAGCCGGCGTCTTCGTCGGACCACAGATAAAGAAGATCCTGGAGTGCAAGGAATTCCCCAAGAAGCTCACCAGGAAGGAGAAGGTGGCTTGGAACAGCTCCGTCGCAGTGGTTCGGGGCTTCCTGGGAAATCACAAAGCCAAAAACTACATGGAGCTGGTTGAGACTCTGGAGAAGAACTACGGCACAGTCGGCTGCAGGAGGTCTCTGAAAATCCATATCCTTGATGCTCCTCTTGATAAGTTCAAGCAGCAAGATGAGCGCTTCCACAAGGATGTACTGGACTTTGAATGGGAGATGACATTTGGGGGCTGCTTCATGAAAGTGATTTACAGTATAATCATAAATATCGAAAAACTACTCACTTCTAAATCTTTTGTGGTCATTTTTGTACAACTTTAGTATAAAGACATGTTAATTTTTTTTATGCATATGTTTTTTTTTTCTGAATTTATGTGAACGAGAACTTGCAAATTAACCTGTTTTCTCAATGAAAATAGATACATTTTAAAATACCAATGTCCTGGTCACAAAGGCAAAGTTTGAGGGGATTAATAGCCATTTTCTATACTTTTGACTCATAAACAATTATAAAATAACACTTACTACCTAGCAAATTGTTCGGCTGAGGCAGGGCTACCATAAGGACCAGTTGCCAGTGGAAGATATGTTTCTTATATTGTCCATAAACACTGAAATATTGTTTAGAGAACAGTAGGAATGTAAGACTTAATCCAGATTTAAAATGTACTTGTATAATTTGGCCAATTCATAGTTCATGGGTTTTTTATTTTGTTAAATATACTTTTTATGACTCTAATAAATTAAATATAATTTAACAAGTAATTGTAGATTAGAGCATTAATGTGCCTTTGCCAGAAATAAGGCAAATTCAGTACTCTTCAGTGTTTCCTGCACTGGAATGTGCATATAGAGGGTGTCAGTGAGTTTTTGTTCAGTGTTGTGTCACTGTGGGACTGGAGTACCACAGCGATTCATTTCACCACTGGCTTCGTACAAAAACCTGCTACAACAGTCCTGGCGTTTAACCCTTTAACAGCCAGCTCAACCACACGGTTACACACATTTATCTCCAACTCGTCTCCAACTCTTCCCTTTATCTCAACGGAGTACAAGGAGTGCACATCTTCACATAATAATCTTTACAAGGGAGCTCTTACAGTTTTTGAAATATAGCACTATATCCTCATTAATTGAGTTAACAAGTCAAATCTTTGTCATTTTTAAAGATTGTGACTGTGTTTGAATGAATTTGTAGGAGAAAGTTCTGGCGTCTGATGTAGGGTAAACAAAGTGATTACGCATGCGTACCTGAGCGTAGGAAAAGAGGTATCTTCTTCTACTTGCTGATATCCTGAAGCAGTATAGCTGATCCAAAATGTGCTCAGCTGCGGCATGCCTACTGTTAGTCCCAGTGATCAGCTGCAGCTCAGGCAGTGGAAGATATGTTTCTTATATGGCCCCGAATCACTGAAATATTGTTTAGAGAACATTAGGAATGCAAGCTCTTAGCCAGATGTGCTTGGATAGTTTGGCCTGTTCATTAATTCATAGGTAAATATACATTTTATTATTCTCATTCTTTTATATTTCATTCATTAGTGACTGTAGATTAGTTAATTAATGTGTCTCTTCATAAATACTGCATAAACAAGAGCTCTTCAGAATATCCCCTGCTGGTATTTAAATAGAGGGAGTCAGTGAGTTTGTGCTCAGCGGTGTGTCACTGTGGGGTGGAAGACCACAGACATCCATTTCACTACTGGCTTTGTACAAAACCTGCCACACGAGTGCCATGGTGTGTAAAAGACACATCGTTCATCCTTCATTATCCAGTTTACATTGTTCATTATTCACTTTTCTTAGGATGATGACGTTAGCCATGGTTAAGTTTTATTCTCCTTATGGGTCAAAATGGATGTTCATCCTTTGTATTACTATTGATTGTCATGGTAGAACTACATTACCCATCAGCCCCAGCAAGTCACATGCCTCACTAATCACTCTCACCTGTGTCTCGTTATGCCTCGTTAGCACCACTAGTTAAGTCCTAGTTTTTCAGTATCTAGCTGGCTAGCTTTTACTGTGGCTGTGAGTTGTTGCTGTGCAGGTTTCATTATTGTTTGTAGTCTGTAGGGCTCTTGAACCTTTGACTCTTGAATCTTTTAAAATATATATATATATTTCACTCTGGAAATCAACATACACATAGAAATGAAATTACAGAATGGTTGTGGCAGAATGATGTTACAACTTTTTTATTATTATTATTATTATTAACGCACTTTCATTCAAAGCCTACATGGATTCTAAATATTAATCATTAAAAGTAGAATAAGTCAAAGGTGAATCAATAATAG
>JAKKZJ010000004.1:27513413-27537638 GCA_033441845.1 Pangasius mekongensis
ATATAAGCATGTAATATTAGCAAATTCAGAAAACGTACCTCCCCATGCTTTTAGAATGAGATGGACTTCATGCCTGAAGCTTTTTATAAGAGTCTTTGCTTTCTCCAGCATATTGAAGCATTTCACTGAGGTAGGGCCGGACTGCTCATCCTCAGGTCCCACACTGAAGCCTGGCAGCTTATCCACATACAGATGCACACAGATAGTATTAACTATCGCTGTAGCAGGAGAAGATCCCGGATTCGTGAGTGTTGTTTCTAGAGTGATGAACCTGAACGGATGCTTTAAACTGAAAAGTAAATAAAATGCTCAGGAACTCAGTCAAGGTCAAGGTCAAGGTCCTTTATTCGATCTGTATCTAGCCTACAGTCACTGGCTGGATGAGATCGTTTGTAATGGGTACTGAATGTCTAAATAAAAATATAAGGAGTGAATCTTATATGTGTGTAACATCCAGGGTGTATTCTCATCTCGCACCCAGTGATCCCGGGATAGGCTTCAGATCCACTGACCAGGATAAAGCGGCTTATTACAGTAGGCACACACATTTATACCTATGGCTCCTATGGCAGTTAGCCCTTTTAGCCACCAGGGGTCCACCTCCCACACATGTGCACTCTACCCCATCCACCCGCGGAACAGACCACCACAGGACCATCGATAATGGGATGGTATTTTGATGGTGGCAGCAATGACGCCGGTATTCAAGCGGCTTCTTAGTGGGTGTTGCTCTGACACAAGTGAATCTGGCACTGCAGTGTGGTTATAGATTTTTAAACATTTTCTCATTAGTCCACCTTGTAGGTGTGTAGTTTGTGCACATTTGTCTTAGTCGTTCTCTAGTTTCTGACCTCAGCACTACAGTAAGTGTTTTGGATGTGGATTGTTTCTTAACCCAAATCTGTTGTTGTGGAGTTTAAAATTCCATCAGCGCTGCTGTACCTGACAACCGATCACTGCTGTCTGATTTACATCTACAGTGAGTAACTGTACACGTCCAAAATGCTCCTTTTATCAGATACACCTATATGGGCCAGTGAGTTCATATGTAAGGCATCCTGGGAAGACTGTTCACATTGTGACTTGCAGGTTTACAACGGCTTGTCACTTTGATTATCAGCATCACCTGAGGTAAAAGTCACTCATGGCATTTCCACATGCCTTATCGACATCTTGTCATTGCACTGATCGCTGCTCACTCTCACACCCACAGGGAAATAATCAGCCACTTCTGTTTTATTGGCTACATTTTTTGGAATCAGTGTCTTTTTATTAGGTCATTTAAACATTTTAAAACTTTCGAGTGTGTGTAAGTTTTCTTCTCTTTTTTGATGATCTCTTGGCCCAGGAGCATTGCATTAATTCTGACAGCTGGTGCAGATCAAGAACCGAATCGATTAGACTTATGTCCATTTTGCTATGGCATAGAACTATCCAAGAACCTGATCAGAGCATCAAACTAGCACGCTTAGCTCGCAGGGTTTTAATCATCTGAAGGCCAACTGGCTGTTTCGCCTCTTTGTTCGTTAAACTGGCTCCTTACACAGCGTGATCTCTGCTGGTGGACAGCCAAGGAAAGTTTAGAAAATAGATTAAATAAAACATTTGCACTTTGTTTGGGTAAAATACAATCCAATGGGACATCCAATGGGTTTTCCCAGACCACTACACATATACAGTTAAATCCAAATGTTTCTATTCTTCATGGCTTCTGGGTGAAAAAAAAAAAAATCAATATAGACTAAATATACAGTCTAAATGAAACCTAAACTCAAGGATTTGCTGCAACTCTCTGACCAGGCTGTGTATTATATCTGACAGGGTTATAAGAGATAAGAGATAAGGAGATGTCAGGAAGAACAGAAGCCCTAAGAGCCAAAGAGTGGCCAAAGAAGCTAGTAAAAAACAGTTGTATTATATTTAGCAATGGAGATGCAAACTGGCATAACACAAAGCAATCTGTGTTAAAATAATGCAGTTGTTATACGCACGGGTTACTGCAGGATAGCGAATGTTCATTTGTAGAAAGTGGGGCAGTGGAGCAGATCTTCATCAAAGCGGCTGCTGCACATCAGTATCTCTCATCTGAGCTGTGCGTTTACCTGAGTGGTATTGAGTTGTCTTGAAATATTATTTGTTTACAAATTTAACTGCTTTTTAAATACCATTTGGGAGATTCATCATATAGAAATCAACAGGCATCCGGTTACAAGTGCAACCATAAGCTCAGGTAACAGAATCGAGATTTACATTAACATTCAATACGTTTTTTCACTTAAGGATTCTTAATAATTCACTTAATTCAGTAATTCGAGCGATTTCAAAGGCATGAATGTAACAGCATGTAATTTTGCTAAAGTTGCTAGTGTCATTAATAATTTTTTCAATGGATCATCAGTGCGAATGGAACCTATGGCTTTTTTTCATTTCTTTTTCTCTTCTTTTTTCTTTTTTTTGTCGTTGTATCTTTTGAAATGGAGTGATGATGTTTTATGTATTGCTGTGTGACACTGTGGACCTCTGGCTCCGGCTACAGGATTTGGAGCTGGAATAAAGCTGGTTGTTCAGTCTAGTGAGTATAATTTATTACACATCACCATTATTTGATAGGAGATTGTCCTTTGTATGGCTTTCTTTTTAAATGACATAAAGCACATGCTTAAAGATTTAAACTGTAGGACACATTTCTTATATATATATATATATTTCTTAAATATAGACACTTTGGAAACGTATATGAATTCTCTTTCAGAAAATAGCTGTAAATGTAACTGACATTTTTATAACGATGTTTTACTGTTGAATTTCAGTTTTATAAAAATAGCTGATGTCATGATAATCAGTGCATCAGCTTACATGAAAATTTAATTACTTTAAAGATGGTGTAAAGTTGTATATCTTGTGCCAGATTCAGTACAATTTGCTATACATACTTGCTATAAGATATAACTAATGAAATTTTAACTTCACAAGCTAAAACTATTTAAAAATAGCAACACACAAACAATATGTTTAACATAGAATTCAGTATAGCTGATTAATGTAAAGTTTACTTTATATTTTGTAATTGAAAATAATCTATTTTCATGCACCACATTGCTTTCTTGTTTTATGATGCACCTGACAATACTTAGCAAGATTTTAAAGAAGGTTTTTGTCATGGCTTGTTGCTCAGTGTGACTACTCAAGGGAACAATAAGCTCATTTTTGGTTCTGGCATCAATCTAATAGTAGAATCAGGTAAGTTTGAAATTTAAAAAACTGCATATTTTTGGGTTCAGTATTTTCTGATTGTTTGGTTAATTCACTATGAAACTTGACACGTAAACATGGTATCATACATAACATTCAGTTACATAAAGACAGAAAATACGGCAAAGTATATCAACAGAAGGAAAAAACTAGCTATACACGATGTTATGTGAGTTAATAAATGATTTTATGACAGATTTTTAATCTAGCAAACTGTCACACATTCACATTTCTCTAAGTTATTTGTATGGAAGTTCAGAATGTGTGACTGCTGGTGAATACAAAATAATTTTTGGCAAAGGAACTCGACTTTACGTTGCATCAGGTAAGAAATTACAACTTTTGGGCCACAATGTTTTGGGTCAAAGCTGCTAAACTGTAAAATTTGAGTGATTTACAGTGACAAAAAGAATTGCATTTTCATTGAATATATTCATTTGTGCAAAACAACTTAAGGTTCTGCTTCAGTTCCTTTTGAAATGAATCTAGTTTTTTATCTTTGCTATTTTTCTATTTTGTTATTTCTGTACATATTTTGTCACACTTACACCATTGTTCAGTTACAGCTTAGTTAAACTGTATAAATCTAGTTTGGGGTGAGTAAGTGTACCTGGTTAACGTACTGATCTGTGATATTGTGTGACATCTGGAACTAATGGTAAACTCGTCTTTGGTCACGGAATCAGGCTTTTCATCAACAAAAGTGAGTTCAACGTTTATATCTATATTCTTATATTAATATTTTCACATGTACATCTATATGTACATCAGCCCACCTTTATTAATGTTAAAACATGGAACGTACTTGTGTTTAAGATTTGACATTAAAATTAGACGGATTAATAGAAGAAAACAGAAAATAATTCACAAGAACAATGTGCCGATTATATATACAGCTTTAAGTGATTATTTAATTAATAGCTGTTTGATTGACAAGAAATATATGTAGTATACCAGAGACGAGGTTTATTAAAGTGTAAAATAAAGTGAAATGTACTTTAAACCAAGCCCATTACTAAAGAAGTAACAAGTTCTTCCTTTTTTAATCCCTAAGCCTTCATTTTTTTATTATGACTAGAAGAAGACCTAGTTTTGGGACTAAATTACCTGTGATTTCATGTTTGAATCATTTTAATAGATCTGCTGAGAAGGTTACAGAACTCTAAACAATGATTTGAAATTAAGAATCAGTGATTGGTTTGGAGGCTTCTTAGCTCCAGATTAATGCCATGTTGTGTGACTGCTGATCATAGAAGACTTTTCATCCAAGCAAGTAAGGAAGTCGTATGTAGCATAAATAAAAAAAAAATAATCCCACCAGCAAGATTTAATACTTAGCTGTAAATATTACATTACAAAATACAACTTGCAACAAATTTCATCAAAATAAATCAAACAAGTAATATTTTTCAGTTAATGCTTCCTTTGTTAATTTATATTTTTACCAGCATTGCGATATTACAATATTAAACATGTTAAATAGGATTAAAAAAAAAAAAGATTAAATGAAGGAAATACCTTTAGAAACTTTGCTTCCAAATGATTCGCAATTTTTGGCCTGGATTAAATCTCTGCGTGACTGGAGGCACCAATAAGGTTATATTTTGGATCAGCACTAAGCTGACAGTGGATACCAGTAAGTTTATTAGAAATAACACTTTCACTGTAAAGTATCACGAAATATGGAGATTCTTAGTCAAAATCATGGATTTTTCAAAAGGAAATTTAATCATCGTTTGTTTTTTAATTATAAATCTCCACAATTATAAATGTAGTTATAATAGAAACTAAAACAGTTTGTATAGAACATGAAGAGTTTTTACTCCAAGAGCTTTTACAGATGAAATGCGTTAAGTTTTTGTCGCGGAGGTTTGTACTGTGTGACTAATAACAGGGACAAAATCATCTTTGGAAAAGGAACTCAACTCTTCGTTGAAGCAGGTGACATTATTTGATTTTTTTTTCTTGATGAACTTCTTAACTGACAACAATATGATTAAATTTCGTAGAAGAAATAAATATAAACATAAATACTCTGATTTATTACTGCAATAAATGTATTACAGAAAGATTTCTTCTATACTATTTGCCTTCCTGCAGTCAGATTTGTGATTTTTGAAAGAAGTTATTCATTATAAGGAGAAGAACTGCTCAGGGGTGTTGATGTACTTTGAGTATTTGATATGGAGTTTATCTCAGTGTGTACACTGGTGGAGGGAACAAGATCACATTTGGCAAAGGAACTTCGCTCATAGTGGAATCTAGTAAGTTTTTAATCTTTCAGTAACATATTATGGATCAGTTCAGGTGCAGAAGTGTATCATTACACGATTTTTAAGATCTTAAACGTTAACAGATTTCATGGTGACATTAACATTAGTCGTAGGTGCAATGAACGTTGGTTAGATTAAAACTTCAGATTACGTTCATAATAAAAAAACAAACAAAACAAAAATCATTTAATTTTGAAAGAGTATTAAATTGTATTTGGTGCTAGTAATCTGTCTTAGGCACTTAACATGGGAAAATTCTAACATAATGATATTTATGTCACGCTTCGAATGAAGTTCAGCTATTTAAATATTTATATGAATAAATACAGATACTTTATTGACATCCCCTTTGTTTAATGTGTGTCTAACCTGAGCATTAGATCACCTGGAGAGGGAAATTGTTGTAATGGCGTTTAGCTTTGTGTGACTAGAGAAGGCAACAAGATCACTTTTGGAAGTGGCGTTAAACTTTCTGTGGAGTCGCGTAAGTTTTGTACGTTTATTCGCTTCTATAGTATTAATCTAGCTTTAATCTAGTAAACTTTTATAAGATCACTAACCCCAGGTTTTTTGTATGGAAGTTGAGAATGTGTGACTGTTGGTGAATACAAGTTAGTTTTTGGCAAAGGAACTCGGCTTTATGTTGCAGCAGGTAAGAAAATAAAAGTTTATTCATGACTTAAAATAAAACAAAAGAATGCATTGAATATATGTGCATTTGTGCTGCAATCTAGTGTTATGCATCACTTCCTCTTGGAATTATATATTATATGTAAATATATATCTAATTTGCTTCGTATCATCGTTTTCTTCTAGCGTGATTTGTGGCAGTTTTTATTACAAAAGTCTAAATTTTAAAAAAAAAAATAGCACATTTAAAACAGCACGAGTGTTGAGTGTTAAAGTGCTGCATATCAGGCATAACAGAAATAAAACGCAAAATAAAAATAAGTATATAAACAAATAATTGCTATAAGAAAACAAACCAGATAAAACTAAGAGCAGAAATAAGCAGCTAGACAAGAAACAGGACAGATTACAGATAAGCCTGAGAGGAAAGGAGACGATTAGGAGACGATTTAATTGAGTTTATTTTAGGGAAAGATCTGATAGAGAGGAGAAAACTATTCCGAAGCGTCGGTAAACTCAGTGAACAGAAAAGGCCTTGTCGCGTTTGGTTTTTAATCGTCATTGGGGAACGGAGATGAGGATCTGTGAGCTCGCTGGGAAGAGCGAAGGTGGATCTGAAATATATATGAAGCGAGTCCACGCAAGGCTTTAAAAACGAACAATAAAATCTTAAGATCAATTCTGTATATTGACTATTTGACTGTTTTTGTATTTTGCCTCAATTGCGCCATTCAGTGGAGTCAAAAGAACATTAACCAGAGGAATAATTTGTCATAGCCTAGCTGAAGTTTATAAAAGTAAGAATACCTGGTTGATGTACTGATCTGTGACATGGTGTGACATTTGGTGGGAGTGATAAACTCATCTTTGGTCACGGAATCAGGCTTTTCATTGAAAAAAGTGAGTTCAATATTTATATCTCAGAACTATGCTCAAATAAATCCACTTTTTTGTTCATGCTGAAAGAAAAGTGATGGAACCTGACGAGACTTGGGTTTAAAATGTAAACATATAAATGTATAACAATAAATCTGTAGACAAATCGATGCAGAAAATGAAAAGTTCTTCACAAGAAAAATTCAGCTCTTTATGTAAATCTTTACGAAATTATTTAATTAATGGCTATTTGATTGATAAATGGTATACGTAATATCTGTTTATCTGTAACCTTTTACATACACTAGAAATAAGACATTTAATATGGAAATAATTAGTCAAAATTATGGATTTTTTTCAGTAGTAGATTCAGTCGTCATTCCTTTATTATAAACCTTCAACACTGTGAATGTAGTTATAACAGAAAATAAAACAACTGGTTTAAATTTAACTGTAAATGATCTTTTGCTGTCTGTATCAGTGCCGTTCAGATATTACAGTATTTCTACAAATACTTATAGATTTTCTACAGAATGAAACACGAAGCGTTTTTGTTGTGGAGGTTTGTGTTACGTGACTATTATCACGGACAAAATCATTTTTGGTAAAGGAACTCAGCTCGTCGTTGAAACAGGCGACTTATTCTCTGAGTTTTTTAGAAGATTAGAATAGAAGAATGATCTAAAACATAAAAAAACAAACAAACAAAAACTACGCGTGAAATATCGCAGGATCCTTAAGAACAATCAAACAAAATGACAAATGTGTGAATACTCCAGGTTAATGTAAAGATTTGTTTTATATTTATTTGCACACCTGCAGTCAGATTTGTGATTTTTGAAAGAAGTTATTCATTATAAGGAGAAGAACTGCTCAGGGGTGTTGATGTACTTTGGGAGTATTTGATATGGAGTTTATCTCAGTGTGTACACTGGTGCAGGGAACAAGATCACATTTGGCAAAGGAACTTCGCTCATAGTGGAATCTAGTAAGTTTTTAATAATTTTCTTTCTTTTTTATACGTAATTCTGGTCATTACAGGTGCTGTTTAGGTTTGTACAGATTTCATGATGATGTTAACATTAGTTATATGTTCAGTGCATATTGATTCGGTTAAAACTTCATTTAAAAAATTCCTTTAACTTTGAAAGAGCATTAAAGTGTGTTTGGTGCTGTTAAAATATCAGCCTCATCTTCCATGGAAAAATACTAATATAATTACATTCATGTGACACTTCAAATGAAATTCAATAATATACATATTTCTATAGGTAAATACGCATGCTTTATTGATTTGATATCCACCATTTTATTTATTTATTTATTTTAAAATACGTGTCTGTCCTGAACATTATCAGGGTGATTATTGTAGTGGCGTTTAGCTTTGTGTGACTAGAGGAGACAACAAGATCGTTTTTGGAAGTGGCGTTAAACTGTTTGTGGAGTCGAGTAAGTTTTGTACGCTTTCCTGATTCTATAGTATGCTTTGAGATAAACTGCCTGAATGCTTAATTAAAAACACTATGCATATTGGTGGTGCTGGAAAATAAATCAATGATTTAAACATTTTATCATAACATAAGTAACAGCATTAAGCTCTAAACGTTATTTCCTCAGCTGTTGTTTTTGTTTTTGTTGTTTGTGTTTCATTGGATTGAGATTTGCTGACTATCAGACCTGCTATAAGGTCAGAGCTTATACAGTATATTTTACACTCTGCTGCACATTTCAACATCAGAAACACCACAAAAGCTAATTCTTTATCTACTTTACTATAAAAATCAAGCTATGCTGAATATTTCTGATTGTTTAATAATCTTTCTGTAGATGTCAATTGAGATTTAGATTGAAAAAATAATTTAAATAGTACCTACACGATACATTTATCATGTGCAAGACGTGATGATTCGCAGATATAAGGACAAGTGCATAATGTATAAATCTTGCTGCATGCTGAACGGTTCAGTAACGTTTGCATTTCCATTTATATTTATATAAATTAAAAGCACAAGTTAGTTTGTGGCATCAAAGTAGTCTGATGTCGTGCACCTTGAACTGCAGCATTTGCTACGGCGTGTCACTTTGTGTGACTGTTGGTACTGACAAAATAATTTTTGGAGAAGGGATTAAACTACATGTTGAAGTTGGTGAGTAAATTGGCTTTAAATTTTGATCGTCGATAGCTGTGTGTGTTTCAGTTCTGAAAATTAAAAATATCGATATTGTTGAAAACATTTGTAGAAATATGTCAAAATCGCTGAATATTAAAGTCTTGAATAGTGAAATACGGAACAAAATGTTGATGTAAAATAATCTCTGAAGGCTTCTCTCATGAGTAAGAACGTAACATACTGCATACTACATTAACTAAATGTTAACTGAAGTAAATGTTAAGTCAAATCTTAAAAAAAAACAAAATTGCTTTTTAATGTCTTAGAGAAATTTACGAATATTTTGGCGAGCGCTTGAAGCCTTAGTGTGTAGTGAATGCTTAAATGAGCTGAAGGAATTGCCTTTGCATTTATTAAATTATTAAAAAGGAAGGATTATTGATTGGCTTTAGAGTAGTTAACTCTAGCAGTTAACCCTAAACCTAGAGTATTTGCTATAGCATGCCACTTTGTGTGACTCTCAGTAATGACAAGATAATTTTTGGCAAAGGGACTCGATTGCTTGTTGAAGTTGGTGAGTGAATTGCCTTTTATACGTCTAATTCTGTTCCTGTTTCAGTTCTAAACATTACAATATTAAAAACTCTTATTCAAGGGTTATCAAGACAGAGCAGTGTGTATGCAATGTATATATTTTAGCACAAACTATACTGTCAGTAATTTATCCTTGAGTGAAATGTTGTATGTTTCTGTCAACAGTTTGAATATTTTTGACCACAAATTCCCGAATCATTTCCTTGGAGTTGTGTATTTTTAGGCGTTAAGCTGAAGTGAAAGCTATATTTTCGTTTGGTCCAGTGTAAAACCGCTCGGGACAACATATAGAGGCTTTGGAGTGGATTAGAGTGCACTGGAAAGTTACTGAAATGAAATATTCCACTGTGTGGATGCTAGTAGAAATAAACTGATCTTTGGACATGGAATAAAGCTAACAGTAACATCAAGTAAGTGTTCAGTGATAAATCAGACAAACTTTTAAGCTATGTATATTTTAATGATGTTATAGTCCTGTTTTTGTTTTATTGCTGCCAATGTGCGAAGATTGAAATATTATATCCCCAGTCAGCTTATTGTGATTAGGATTCACTGTGGCATTAACATTTTGTTAAGATATTAAGAAGTATATTAATAACAACTGAAAAAACTGCACTTGTTTAAACTTACTTTTTAACACCAGAGAGAAATTTAAGGATAATTCAGTGTAAGCTAAAGCCTTACTGCAGAGAGAGGTGTTTATTAAAGTTTTCACAGGACTTAAGGTGCCTAATTTGCCTTTATATTTTATTAATTTCTAAGGAAAAATTAGTGTAGCGTAAAAGAAGTCTGATGTAGTACACACTAAACTGGAGTATTTGCTATGGCATGTTATTTTGTGTGACTCGTAGTACAGACAAGATCATGCTTGGAAAAGGGACTAAACTGCTTGTTGAAGTCGGTAAGAGAACTGCCATTAAATTTGATCGACTATAGCTGCGTCTGTTCCAGTTCTGAATATTAGAAGCCAAAGATTTCTTTTCCAAGACATAGCAGAACAATGTGCATATATTTTAGTACAAAAATCTATATTTTAGTCATTGATCCTTGAGGGAAATACGTTTCAGTTTATACAACAGTTTATACTGTCAACAGTCTGAGGATCCGACTCTGGTGAATGCATCTGAAGAAGTATTTTTGATTCAGTTTCAAATTTCATTTCCTTAGATTTTTGGAAAATTAATATGTTAAGCTGAAATGAAAAGCTAAACATTAGTTTTGCCCAGTGTAAAACCCATCAGGACAGAGCATGATGTTTCCTGAGGCTTTGGAGTGGATTAGAGTGCACTGGAAAGTTAATGAAATGAAATATTTCACTGTGTGGATGCTGGTGGAAGAAATAAACTGATCTTTGGACATGGAATAAAGCTAACAATAACCTCAAGTAAGTGTTTAGTGATAAATCAGACAAACTTTAAGATACGTATGTGATAATCTAATTTGTTTGGTTTAATGAGGTTTAATAAAGAGAAGGGTGCCATTTTTCCCTTTAAATTTTATTAAATTATAAGAAACAAAATGAGTTTGTGGCCTCAGAGTAGCCTGATGATGTATTTGCTGTGGCGTGACACTTTGTGTGACTCGTGGTGCTGACAAGATAATGTTTGGAAAAGGGACTAAACTGCTTGTTGAAGTCGGTAAGTTAATTGCCTTTAAATGTTGATTGACCACAGCTGTGTCTGTTTCAGTTCCTTCCATTAGAAGACACAAGTCTCCGTTTCTGACATTGCAAATTTCATGCAAGTCTTTTCTTGGGGTTTTATAGATTAAGGCATTAAGCCACAATGAAAGCTCTGCATTAGTTTTCAGTGTAAAAACAATCAGGACAAGATAAAGATATTTAATCTTTAGTGGAAAGTTAATGAAATGACACATTTCACTGTGTGGATGCTGGAGCTGGAACTAAACTGATCTTTGGACATGGAACAAAGCTAACAATAACTTCAAGTAAGTGAGCTTATCATGACTAAGGTTCATTTTATTCAACATGTAATTGTAGAGTATTAAAGTCTTTCATAGCGAAATTCACAACAAAACTTTAACATGAAATATTCTTTAGTTAGGTTATAAGTAAGAATATAAAATATTACATGTATGAGAATCTGAGTGAGATTGTATGCTATGATGTTACACTGGGTACAGGCACTTATTGTGTATATGATAATATATTATATTATCTTAAATATTTCAGGGAAGAACTGAAAGATTCCCAATTGTCTGTCTGTATCTCAGTGACTATTAGCTGATGGTTTAAAAACATCAGAGGAGTTCTATTGACAATAAATGGCAAAATAATTTAGAAAATTGGTCTAATGTACTAAAATATGACTTTGTATAAGTTAGTTTCCCAAGTTGCTAATATTTCATTAACGCTAGGTTACATTTCTGCATGAGTGTGTCACGCATGGTGTATTTGATATAGAGTATAAGTCTGTGTGAATACTGGAGGCACCAGGATTATCTTTGGTGCTGGAACACGACTTATAGTAGAAGCAGGCGAGTGTTTCTATTCAACTTTTTCTACTAGTATTTCATGCAAACTTTTAGTTTTAAAAATGTATAAAGTTTGTGTTGGAAATACCAATTCCAAATGCTAGCTAGACAGTGGGGTCCAAAAGGCTAGGACTGTTAGCGAGACTGCTTCTATTTTGCATCTTATTTACTAAAAATTTCTTAAATTACAAAATATATTTACAAATATATCAGCAACAACCTGAGTAAAAAGTAAAATTCTGAAAAGTAAGTATTTCTAAGTATTTCGTACGTCCCCTATTGCAATTATCTTCGTTAAGAGAAGATTCAAGGAAAATCCTACGTTTTGAACAAAAAGTTAACATGGTCAACATCACCAATTTGTTTACATTTAAGTAGCGACTTAGCGATAGTGCTGAATCTTGAATATTTCCCTTATTTGCTTTAAAATGTTCAGAATTCTAAAACTTTGTTTAGTTCCAGTTTCAAATGAAAGAAATCTCAGATTTTCAATGTTGTCTAAGACGTGTAAGTATTCGATATGGACTGTAAGTGTGTGTGAATGCTGGTAACAAGCTGATCTTCGGGGCTGGAACACGACTCATAGTTGAATCAGGCAAGTGTTTATAATAAAACATATTATAAAAAATGTATACTTTATAAAAGTCTATAATCTAGCTATTTTCTCAGGATATACAGTTTTATGAATGCTAGGTTACATTCTTCAGGGAATAAAGTGTACACAGAGTATGAGCATAGATCTCATTCATGTTGGTTTTATATTAATGTAATCATAAAGAGGCAAAAATCTAGAAAGTGTATAAACATTATAAGTGTATAAACATTATAAGTGTATAAACATATACATAAGGAGACACAGCTGTCTATTGCACGCATTGGGAGCTACAGGGAAAATGTTATAAGGTGTAGCAGTGTGTGAATAATAACATAAAGCTGACCTTTGGCACAGGCATGAAACTGCTAGTACGGTCAAGTAAGTGTTCCTTACTGTTCCTTCTTGAATTTCACTACATTAACTACATGAATTCATGGAAATGCAGAGGTTATTTCTTTGAGAAGTGTAATTTTTAATAGTATATGCTATTTTGCTGTTATTTAATAAGCTATGAGGCATGAGTTAGTGTTCTGTGTGAATAGTGGAAGTGCATATCGAACATTAATCTTTGGATCAGGCACCAAATTGATAATTAATCCCCGTGAGTATAGAACCTTTACACGTTGTATACATATACTCTTTTACACCTTCCTCAGTATAACTGTCCTGAATATTAGCAACTACTTACAAAACCAACAATCTTATGAAGTTTATTCGGTTATTCATTATTTATGAATTCAACATTACAATAATCCTCAATTAAATATAATCCCTTAATTATTGAGCTTTATTATCTATTGGTAAATAATACCTTTTCTAGTTACAGTTATACAGCGATACTCGAATATACCCGAGAAAATTGCACGTGTATTTGTCAAGGCATAAGAAACTGTGTGACTACAAGTGGGGGACAATATAAATTAATATTTGGAGAAGGAACGAAACTTGCAGTAAATTCAGGTGGGATATAAATAATCTTTTATATTAACAGTGTAAATGGTTTTGTAATTCCTGAAATCCTGAACGCTCGTTACGGACAACGACTCTTTATTCCTTATTTGAATAGTTATGTGATATATTTATGTAGTGATGCTTTCAGAGAATACTGTAAACCCACTCTAGTATACGTTTAAACACTTAATGTTTACAGTAGACTTTAAAGCAATATAATATAAATAATAGAGTAAGAGAGAGAGTTAATGATGAGGGACAGAACAGTGTGTGACTACTACTGGCAACTACAGAATCTACTTTGGCTCTGGAGTGAAACTGATTGTAGAAAAACGTAAGTGTAATTTTAAACTAAAAATGCATTACAAAGACCCTAAACCTGTTTATTTGTATGAAGGTCAGTTTGCCATAATTAAAAATATGATGTGCTTTGACAAGATGGAGCCTTAAAAACTACAGGTATCAGCTTTAGATGGTCTTTATTTCAACAGTATATAATTACAAATATACTTCATTGAATGAATTAATAGTTTAGTTTATACACAACAACAAGGTACAATTAGTTAGTTTTGAAAATCTGTAATATTTTTGAAGAAGTGTTTACGTTTCTGCATGAACATGTCATACACGGTGTATTTGACTAAAACGTCTATTGTATACATTGGAGTCTATAGAGTAAATGTAGTGAGGTGCAGCAGTGTGTGAAGAGTAACGTTGGAAAGTTGATCTTTGGCAAAGGCATAAAACTGCTGGTGCAGTCGAGTAAGTGTTTGCTTTAATTAAGAGGTTTTCTATATTTTATATAACGTCCCACATGAATTTTGAAGTGAATTCATAATGTGAGAAAGTGCAGAAGTTAGTTCTGTAAGGAGCAGATTTTTAATAGTATGTATAAGTAGTTATTAGGCTTGTGTTTAGTACACTGAGTTAGTGTTATGTAGCTTCTCAGTGTGTGAATACTGGAAGTGGAAGTCAAAAGTTAATCTTTGGATCAGGCACAAAATTAATAATTAATTCCCGTGAGTATAAAACACACTTTTACACGTTTACTCTCGCATTAATTATTGAGCTCTAATATCTATTTGTGAATAAAATATTTCCTAGTTATATACAGTGACACTCAGATTCACTCAACATGGTGAAAGGCAGAAAATGTGCATGTATTTGTCAAGCCATAAAAAACTGTGTGACTGCGAGTGCAGGAGGAAATAAATTAATATTTGGAGAAGGAACAAAACTTACAGTAAATTCAGGTGGGAAATAATTAATCTTTCATATTAATCTATTATTAGTTGCATGCTGTAATAAGGAAGTGGTGTGTTTACACAATACTGTAAATATACATAATGTTACAGTAAGATTTAACATAATAAATGTAAGCGATGAATACAGACTTATTGATGAGGGACTCAGCAGTGTGTGACTTATTCTGGAAACCAAATCTACTTCGGTTCTGGAATAAAGCTGATTATAGAAAAAAGTAAGTGTCAAAAATCACAATTCAGGAGAATTAATTCCTGAGTGTATAAAATATACTTCTAGATGTTTTTTTTAAATTTTTTCCTGCTATGCATTTCAGTGCCAGATATGATTTTCATAGATACAAGACTGAAAATCTATTTTGTACTTTCTTGTGTATAATTGTCTTGAATATTAGTAGCTATTTACGATATTAAGAAGAAATCGTACCCAGGATGTATCCATTCAGCAATATAACCATGCTTATATTTAAAGTTTACAATCCTTTCTAAGTATTATATAAACTCATAAAGCTCCGTAAAGCCATAATATAGTACTATAATTAATTCATCAATGACTTCACTAAAGATATTTAACAACATATGAAGCGATTTCTGAAGTTTTGCACGCAGTACTGGTTACCAAACAGCATCTTCAGTTAATAAGAATATTAACAAATGAAAACGATTTAAATTTAATTCATGTGAAGTTGTGAGAAATGCTACAAATCCTAATTCTGCCCTGCATCTTAATCCGTTTATAACTTCTCCAGTTTAATTCCTGTGAACTGCTACAACACGTGGAGTAAATTTCTCATTGTGAGACCATGTTCTTAACCTGAACATCCAGGAAAACACACAACAGTAACAAAACTAATATCAACAGCTAAAAGAGGACAACTCAATTAATTATAATGCTTTAATTATTGAAGTTTTTGTGAATGATGTATTTTATAGTTATATACAGTGACACTCAGATTCACT
This sequence comes from Pangasius mekongensis, assembly GCA_033441845.1. NCBI lineage: Eukaryota > Metazoa > Chordata > Actinopteri > Siluriformes > Pangasiidae > Pangasius > Pangasius mekongensis. Next base: position 27,529,411 of record JAKKZJ010000004.1, read on the forward strand.
AAAGGCAGAAGATGCGCATGTATTTGTCAAGGCTTAAGAAACTGTGTGACTGCGAGTGCAGGAGGATTTAAATTAATATTTGGAGAAGGAACGAAACTTACAGTGAATTCAGGTGAGATATAAATAATCTTTTATGTAAACATCTTGTAAATACAGAAGACTTGAATAGAGTAAGAGAGAGTTATTGATGAGGGACAGAACAGTGTGTGACTAATACTGGCAACAGAATCTACTTTGGCTCTGGAATGAAGCTGATTGTAGAAAAAAGTGAGTGTAATTTTAAAAAGCATTACAACGATCCTAATCTTTTATTTATTTGTACAAAGGTCAGTTTGTTGTTGATGCAAAATACTATTTCACAATACAAAACTATATAATATACTCTGGCCAGATACCTTAAAACTATGTTTAGAAAAAGCTTTATGTAGGTAGTATATAATTACAAATATAATTTGTTAAATGGCTTTAAATGAATTAAAACAAAAGTCTGTTGCATACATTAGAGGCTATAGAGTAAATGTAGTGAGGTGCAGCAGTGTGTGAATAATAACGCTGGAGGAAAACTGATCTTTGGCAAAGGCATAAAACTGCTGGTGCAGTCAAGTAAGTGTTGGCTGTAATTATGAGATTTTATACATTTTGTATAATGTATTACAGGAATTTCACTACAATCATTCTATGCATTCATTGTGTGTAAAGGTTCAAACATTGGCTCTTTAACAAAAGTAGTTGTTTTGCTTTCGTTTAGTACTCTGAGTTAGTGTTATGTAGCTTCTCAGTGTGTGAATACTGGAGGTGGAATTCAAAAGTTAATCTTTGGATCAGCCACAAATTTGATAATTAATTCCCGTGAGTATAAAACACACATCATTTTTACTGTCATGCGTTTAATTAACGGGTATAAATTTCATAGCTGTAAGTCTGAAATAATACAATAATACTAAAAAACAAACAAACAGATACTCACTACTGAATAGGAATTATGTTCAGTAGTGAAGCTGGTGAAGCTTGTATTAAATGTTTACAGTAGAATTTAAAGTAATTTATATAATAGAGTCAGAGAGTTAATGATGAGGGACAGAACAGTGTGTGACTGATGCTGGAGGCAACAGAATCTACTTTGGCTCTGGAATGAAGCTGATTGTAGAAAAAAGTGAGTAATTTTAAAAAGCGTTACAAAGATCCTAACCTTATTTATTTGTATGAAGGTCAGTTTGCCAACAATGACACAACTCGCTGATATTAACGACACTTATATTGTTTAAATGCTAGGCTACGTTTCTGCATGAACATGTCATACATGGTGTATTTGGTTAAACAGTCTGTTGTATACATTAGAGGCTATAGAGTAAATGCAGTGAGGTGCAGCAGTGTGTGAATGATAACTTGGGAAAGTTGATCTTTGGCAAAGGCATAAAACTGCTGGTGCAGTCGAGTAAGTGTTTGCTTTAATTAAGAGATTTTCTATATTTTGTATAACATCCTACATGAATTTCATTACATTCACTATATAAAGTCAATGTGTGTGAAAGTCCAAAAGTTAGTTCTTTAAGAAATGCTACTTTAATAGTACGTAAAAGTAGTTATTTAGCTTTCGTTTAATACTCTGAGTTAATGTTATGCAGCTTCTCAGTGTGTGAATACTGGAGGAAATCAAAAGTTGATCTTTGGATCAGGCACAAAATTGATAATTAATTCCCGTGAGTATAAAACACACATTTACACCTTTTTTTTTTTTTGGTCACGCATTTCATTACCAGGTTTAAATTTCATAGATATAAGTATGAAAATGTCTTTCATAGCTTTATAAGTGTATATTTTTTTTGTAAACAATCCTTTGCATATACTTTATATAAGCCCATAATGAGTATTATAACCTTCATTAATAATTTCACTAAAGATATTTGACAACAAACAATGCAGTTTCTGCAGTGAACAAATTTGTTGATGTAAAATATCGTACAAACTTCCTATCCCGAGACCATGTTCTTAACCTGCACATGATGAAAAAAATACAATATTAACAATTAAAAATATTCAAACACTCATTTGAATATTTATGTAGCAACAGTTCTATGATGCATCAATTACTCAAATACTCGGCATGATTGAAGGCAGTAAAACGTAATATAATGTTTTTAATAGATGAATGAGTTATTGATGAGGGACAGAACAGTGTGTGACTAATACTGGAAACAATAGACTCTACTTTGGCTCTGGAATGAAGCTGATTGTAGAAAAACGTAAGTGTAATTTTAAAAAGCATTACAACGATCCTGTCATGCATGGTGTATTTGACTTATTGCATAAATTGGAAGATTATAGGAAAAACGATCTGGGGTTTAACAGTGTATATATAAGAAGTCAGGAAAAATTACCTTTCATTAATATTAAATTTTACAGAAATGTTTCTGTTCAGCTTTTCCTACTCGTAATTCATGCAGACTGTTATTTTACGAAACTAGATATATTAAATGCTAGATATATTCCTCCATAAGGACAGCAGGTGTAAGTATTCGATATGGACTGTAAGTGTGTGTGAATGATGGATACAAGCTGATCTTTGGGGCTGGAACACGACTCATAGTTGAATCAGGCAAGTGTTTACAACATGTTTTCCTATTCATGTTATTTAAGCGATTGTTAGTTTTAAAAAATCTAGATTTTCTTTTAGGATGTACAGTTTATGATTACTAGATTACATTCTGCATGGCTGAAGTGCTTATAGAGTATCTGACACGCTGTAATACTGTAAACAGCGAATACTGAAGGATATAGGTTTATTTATTGTTGTTGAAAATAGTAGTTTAAGCGCCCGTTGGTTTTATATTAATGTAATCACAAAGGGACAGAAATCTAGAAAGTGTATGTACATTGCATTACAAGAGTATGTAGCTACATAAGAAGATGAAAGAGTCTATAGCTTATATTGGGAAAAATGTAATGAGGTGTAGCAGTGTGTCTAATGACTTTAAGCTGATCTTTGGCAAAGGCATAAACCTGCTGGTGCAGTCAAGTAAGTGTTTGCTTTAATTAAGAGAATTTCTATAACATCCTACATGAACATTCACTACATTCACTGTATGAATTCACAGCATGCAAAAGTGAAATTTTTGATTAACTTCACTACAATTTCACTACAATCATTACATGATTCATTGTGTGTAAAGGTTCAAACATTAGCTCTTTAACAGGAAGAGTTTTAATAGTACATATAAGTAGTTATTAGGCTTGTGTTTAGTACACTGAGTTAGTGTTATGTAGCTCCTCAGTGTGTGAATGCTGGAGGTGGATATCAAAAGTTAATCTTTGGATCAGCCACAAAATTAATAATTAATTCCAGTGAGTATAAAACACACTTTTATATACATATATATTTTTAAACTTTCATGCATTTCATTGCCAGGTATAATTTCATAAATATAAGTATGAACCTGTCCTTTGTAACTTCCTAAGTATAATTTTCCTAAATAGTAGTAACTACTTACTAACTAATAACTATCTAGTAGCTAATAATTTAAAACAATCTTTGGTGTGATTTCTGCAGGCTGTATCCATGTACCACTGTAAGTGTGCTTACATTTTTTAAGAATCCTGTGCAAATCCTTTTATATAAGCTCCTAATGCATCATAAAGCTCAAATGTAGTATTATAATATAATAATCAGCGATAGCCTCACTAAAGATATTTGACAACATGCAATGTGGTTTTCAAAGTGCACAAATTTGTGCTTACTCTTTGCTACAAATGCTAACCGTGCCCTGTATCTCAACATTATCAATTTATAACGTTTACTGCGAGTTGAATCGTGTGACTTTGATGGGAAACATTTCTCATCTTGAGATCATGTTCTTAACCTGGACATAATGCAATAAATATAAATCTATCACTACAAAAATTATTAAAATATTCAATACTTATGCAGCACCAGTTGTACGACATCGTTGTATAACATTCGAGTTGTTACTCGATTATTCTCCGCAGAAAATTACACACGTATTTGTCAAGGTTTAAGAAACTGTGTGACTCGAGGTGCAGAACAATATAAATTACTATTTGGAGAAGGCGTGAAACTTACAGTAAATTCAGGTGGGAGATAAATAATCTTTTTTATTAACAGTGTAAATGGTTTTATTTTCATTGCTGAAAACCTGAGCGGACAGCGGATCTTTATTCCTCTTGTTCTTATAAGATTAGCTGTGTGATGAGTTTATGTAGTGAAAAGTTCACAGAACACTGTAAATCCACTCTAGTATACAGATCAGCATTTAAGGCTTACAGTAAAATTTAATGTAATATATATATTAGAGTAAGAGAGAGTTAATGATGAGGGACAGAACAGTGTGTGACTGATGCTGGCAACAACAGAATCTACTTTGGCTCTGGAACGAAGCTGATTGTAGAAAAAAGTAAGTGTAATTTTAAAAGACCCTAAACCTGTTTGATGCTAAATACTGTTTCACAATACAATACTCTATAATGTACTTTGACCAGGTGTCTTAAAAACTACAGGTATCAGATTTAGAACAGACTTTATTTCGGTAGTACATACTTACAACTATAATTAATTAATAGCTCAGTTTATACACAACAATGGTGCAGATTAACTCTTATTCTAGAGGATTTTATTGCCACTTTTATTATTCACAGCAGAATTAGTTTCAGACATCTTTTTGAAAGCATTGTGTATTTGAGAAAGCAGTCTATTGCACACATTGGAGTCTACAGTAAAATGTGAAGAGGTGAATCAGTGTGTGAATAGAAACACGGAAAGACTGATCTTTGGCAAAGGCATAAAACTTCTTGTGCAGTCAAGTAAGTGTTTGCTTTAATTAAGGAGGTTTCTATACAATGAATTTCACTACAAAGTGCAAAATTTCGTTCTTTAAGAAGTGCACTTCCAATAGTATTACATTTTGATGAAACTTTAGCACTAGGTTATATTATTTCTGCATGAGTGTGTCATGTATGGTGTATTTGATATAGAGAATATGTCTGTGTGAATCTTGGCAATACCAAGATTATCTTCGGTGCTGGAATACGACTTATAGTAGAACCAGGCGAGTGTTTCTATTCAGTCTTTTCTGCTCTTTCAGGTAGAATATTAGTTTTAAGTGTATAAACTCTAGATATTGATGTTTTATAATAGATTGTTAGTTTGAAAAAGCTGCAGTATTTTCAGGATACACAGTTTGTGAATGGTAGATGATATTCTGCAGGACTGAAGTGTTTATATCTCATGAGTATCTGATGTATTCTGTAATACTGTAAAATGTAAATATTGAATTTAGTGTATCTCGTTCATGTTTTATATTACTGTAGTCATAAAGAGGCAACGCTGTAGAACGTGTATATGCCGTATATCACCTTATTTATGGACACAGAACAGTCTATTTCATAAATCAGAGACAATAGAGAAAATGTTGTGAGGTGTAGCAATGTGTGTCTGGTAGCTTTGGAAAACTGACCTTTGGCAAAGGCATAAAGCTGCTGGTGGAGTCCAGTAAGTGTTTACTGTAATTATGTAATTTTCTATAACTTCCTACATGAATTTCACGACTTTCACTATATAAATTCGTACAAAAGTTATTTCTTTAAGAAGTGGATTTAGTACATATAATACATTAGTAATAGTACATATTAATAACTTGTGTGAAAGTACAAAAGTTTTTTTCTTTTAGAAGTGAAATTGCAATAGTACATGTAAATAGTTACTTGGCTCATTTAGCACATTAGTAAATAATATATTTTATAGTTTTATACATCGATACTCAAACATACTCAATATGGCTGAAGGCAGAAAATGTTCATGTATTCGTCATGGCATTGTGAACTGTGTGACTCAAGGGGCAGGAGGATATAAATTAATATTTGCAGAAGGCATGAAACTTGCAGTAAATTCAGGTGAGGCATAAATACTCTTTCATTTTAATAATTCATATGAACATATTAGCTGCGTGATGTGTTTATGTAGCGACGTGTTTACGAAATACTGTAAGTCAACTATACTATAGATTTCTGCTATACACCAAATATTTACAGTGTAAATTAATGTAATATAGATATCTAGATTAATAGAGACTTAATGATAAGAAACAGAACAGTGTGTGACTGGAAACAGAATCTACTTTGGCTCTGGAATGAAACTGATTGTAGAAAAGAGTAAGTGAAATTTTAAAAAGCATTACTAAGATCTTAATACACAGGAATTCATTCCTGTGAGTAAAAAAAAAAAACCTTTTACACAGATGTAAATACTGTCATGCATTTCATTGCCAGTCATAAGTTTCATAGATATAATTATGACAATCTTTTGTAACATCCAAGTATAAATTTCTAAGTTCTCCAGGCTGTATCCATACGGCAATATTACCAGGCTTTCATTTTAAATTAACAATTCCTTTGTAAGCATTTTTCTTAACCTGCACATACTGCAAAAAACAAACAAACAAACAAACAAAAAACTAACAATAAAAAAACATTGTAGCAACAGTTGTATGATGCAGTCAAATATACTCAGCATGGTCGAAAATTGCACGTGTATTCGTCAAGCCATAAAAAACTGTGTGACTGCAAGTGGGGGACAATATAAATTACTATTTGGAGAAGGCGTGAAACTTGCAGTAAATTCAGGTGGGATATAAATAATCTTTCATTATTAACAATGTAAATAGTTTTGTAATTCCTGAAATCTTGAATGTGTATTTTGGGCAATGAATCTTCATTACACTTTACTTATTCGATCAGTCGTGTGATGTATTTAGGTAGTGAAGCTTTTCCAGAATACAGAAAATCAATTATAGTATACATTTCAACTATATAGTCAATGTTTAGAGATCAGAGTTATTGATGAGGGACAGAACAGTGTGTGAGTTATTCTGGAAACAACAAAATCTACTTTGGCTCTGGAACAAAACTGATTATAGAAAAAAGTAAGTGTAACTTTAAAAACACTACGATCTCATTTATTTGCACGAATGTCAGTTTGCCGTGATGCAAAATACTATTTCACAAGACAATATTGTATAATGTACTTTGAATGTTTGCCTTAAAAACTACAAGCATCATTTAAAATACAAGTATACTTCGTTAAATGACGTTAAATGAATTAAGACTAAACAGTCTATTGAATACAGTGGAGGCTAAAGAGTAAATGTAGTGAGGTGCAGCAGTGTGTGAATAATAATTATGAGAAACTGATCTTTGGCAAAGGCATAAAACTGCTGGTGCAGTCAAGTAAGTGTTTGTTTTAATTAATCTATTTTCTACACTTTGTATATAACGTATTACAGGAATTTCACTACATTCACTCCATGAACTCATGGCACATGAAAGTGCAAAAGTTAGTCCTTTAGGAAATGTAATTTTAATAGTATGTATAAGTAGTTATTAGGCTTGTGTTTAGTACACTGAGTTAGTGTTATGTAGCTCCTCAGTGTGTGAATGCTGGAGGTGGAAATCAAAAGTTAATCTTTGGATCAGGCACAAAATTAATAATTAATTCCCGTGAGTATAAAACACACTTTTACACGTTTACTCTCATGCATTTCATTGCCATGTAAAACTTTCATAGATACATGTATGAAAATGACTTTCATTGCTTCCTAAGTGTATACATACAAAACAATATGTAAAATATTAGTAACTACTTAGTACCTAATAACTAATAACTACCCAGTAACTAATAATTAAAAAAAAATCTTTACTGTCATGGTTTAGGCAGACTATATTCAGTATAATCCTTTGCAAATTCTTGTTATAAGCTCATAACTCATCATAAAGCTGTAATGTAGTATTATAATTGTTCACTAATGATTTCACCCAAGATGTTTGACTTCATACTACGCAGTTGCTGAAGTGCAGAATGCGCAAATTTGAGACAACTGCTTGTTACTCAACAGCATATTCATAGGACTAATGACAAAAAAGATTTCAGTCTCTTTCAGAGAAATAAAGTTATAAAACACAAATTACAAATGATGACTTTGCAGTTTATCTCAAATTTATGTGTTTATAACTATAACGCAAACGTAATGCGAAATGTGGAGCGAGTTTCTCATTGTTCTTAACCTGCACGTACTAAACATTACGGTAATAATACTCATTACTCAATACTGTAAATCCATTTACAGGTTCATTTCTACGATATATTTAATGTTTACAGTAAAATGTAAAATAATATATGCGGAATAATGAAGAGTTATTGATGAGGGACAGAACAGTGTGTG
>JAKKZJ010000004.1:27547096-27557952 GCA_033441845.1 Pangasius mekongensis
AAATAAAGTAATTGTTTCTGATATATAATTTTGAAAATAAGAGAAACTGGATCTAACTTATGAATACCCAGTTTACTTATTGGTAATCTATTTAAAACCATACTTTGAGATACAACTACAGGCCACACGTCTAGTATACACACACACACACACCCTTTAAAATAAATTAAATAAATCAAATGAATCTCTACAATAAAAAGATATCTAGAATTATCGCTCAGGGCCAGAACACTGTGTGACTGGCAGTGGAGGCTGGAAACTCTATTTCGGCTCAGGAATCAAGCTGACTGTAGAGAAACGTAAGTGTGCAACAAACATCATTCGTATTAATCGTATTTATTTATGTACTGGCTGGTTGGTGGAAAAAAAAATCATAATAATATACAAGATGTACCTTAAAACAGTGGTGCTTAAAATTTCTGCAGCCAGGTATCCCTTTAAATATAACATAATTTGAACATAATCCAACGATTCAGCTCATTATTTAAATGTGTACAATTAGTTTAAAATAGTTTTAAATGAATTAATGTTTGTACGTTGAAAAACAACGCATGGTGCATCCCATGAGGCTTCTTGTTGCTGGCTTTTATACTGTGTGAATGCTCAGAGTGGAGCTAATAAGATCATCTTTGGCACTGGCACAAATTTAATCATTGAAACGAGTAAGTAACTTTAATTTAGCATTACTGCAGTCTGTAAACGTTTAATGTTGAACTAACTAGCTGGAAGTGAATGCAAATTAATACTGTAAGTGTAAATTAATTTTAATACTTTGAACTAAGCTCTTAAAATGTCCATAGTATCTACATCAATACTGTTAGTTCCAAGTATTACACTTTTCATTCATGGCCAATGACACAAAACGCCTGCATTAACGACCCTAGATAATGTTATTAACCATGATGTCAGAGTAACTTTAGCAGATTGTAATGCTTGAACAGATTCAGGAACAGTTTTCAATTTCCATAAAAATGATTTAAAAAGTATTTATTGTTTAAATATTCCCAATACATTCGACTAAAACCTTGCAACAAATTGCTTCACGCCTCTAACATGCATCAAAATAGTAGGAAGCATGTTTTTGTGCAGATGTATAACCATGTGTGAGAGGCTCAGGACAGAAAGTAATATTTGGAAAAGGAACAAAAATCACAGTAATGTCAGGTAAAGTTAAATATTATAACTTCCTATTCTGAAAGCTGTTCTTTGCCTGATTAAATTAATACATATAGCTAGTATCCACAGAATTTGTGCAAAAGTTGCATCAATATATTTGCTTTGTATTTGAAGAAGTAAATGAGATTTGAGCCTGAAGCATAAAAGCAAGTTCATATGTAATTAATAGAACATTACTTTACATTAAACACTGTACTAGTTATGACAGTCTTAACGTTACCACGATTAAACCGGACCTAGTTTAAGTTAGTGATGGAATGTGGAATGTTTTCTAATGTTCAGGTGGTTATTCTGCTCTTATTCAGTCCGCTGTAGACTTAATGTCATGTAGTTCGACACTGTGTGAATACTGGAAGTGGATATGGAAAGTTGATCTTTGGATCAGGCATAAAATTGATGATAAATTCCAGTGAGTATAATGCTTTATTCATTATATATTTATTATTGCTCGGCTCGTGTTATTCATTTATTATACTGTAGCAGGCATTTCACTGTTCAGTGATCGAGGTTTCATTGCGAATAACATGAAAAACCATGTTTTATTCTGCTTTACAATGAATCTTAAATATTAGTGATTATTCACAATAGTTTGAAAAGGTTTTTCCCCAAAAATGTGACTCAAGTTTTTAATAAAACCAAAAATTAAACTTAAATGCATTAATTTCAATCAACAACAAAAGGACTAATTAAAAACATCTCGGATATAAACAGTTTTTATTTTAGCAGAACATGAATAACAGATCATACTGGTAAATGATATGGTCTATTGTTTACTGTGTACTCGATCATAATTAATTAATTTTATACCCCAGTATTTATTAATGGTTTATATGAATATTACAGAATAATTATTCTCCAATAATAGGAAGTTTGCATTTTCCTTACATATAATGGTTCAATGGAAAAATTCTGATTTTTTGTTTTATTTACAAAAGCGGCACAGAGGACTATAAATCAAATTTTTTATTTAAAGCCCGGTTTTTGGATACAGCTACAATCCATATGTATAGTATACACACGATTGTTAAAATAAAATAAAATTAAATGCATCTGGAATATATAATTCTATGGAAAACGATATCCATAGAATTATCGCTCAGGGCCAGAACACTGTGTGACTGATAGTGGAGGCAGAAAACTTTACTTCGGCTCAGGAATCAAACTGACTGTTGAGAAAAGTAAGTGTGCAACAAAGAGTCAAACAAATAGCATATTAAAAATGTCATTATTTTATTTATTTACAGTCTAGTTTGCATTGGAGCAAAAAAAATCTCAATCATATACAAGATGCACCATAAAACCGTGTTTCTTAAAATGTTTTGGCCAGAGATCAGTTTCCCTGTAAAGTCCTTAGTACAGATTTATGAACATGATTCCACTATAATGTTGATAATAGGTTGTGATTTATACTGCTGTTATAAAAACAAACAAACCCATTGGCTATCTTTCACTTTCCCACTTTGCGAATTATGGCCTTAAAAATACAATATAGATTTCGTCTATGTTACATTTAGGCACTGTATAATTAAATCCTGGAGCTATTAAGTATTTTTAAATCGACTAATTTCTTAGTTTGTACATAAACACATGAGGCGACCTGCGAGGCTTCTTGTTGCTGGGTTTTATACTGTGTGACTACTGGAAGTGGAGTTAATAAGATCATCTTTGGCAAAGGCACAAAGTTAATCATTGAAACAAGTAAGTTATATTTATTAAACATTACTGCAGTTTGTATAATTTTAAAGTTGAATTCACTCTGACTGTGATTATCTAATTCTAGACGAAAGTGAATACACATGAAGACTGTAAATGTAAATTAATACTTGGAACTAATCACTTTATATGACTGACATTAATGACTGAGCATAATTGAAAAATCTTAAATATAAACAGTACATTCTGGTAGTAACTAGTCATTAACTAGTTCACTAACTAAATTAACTAAATTTAATGGTATTTTGATTACTGAATCATAACTACTTCACTTTATACCCCAGTGTTTATTAACATAATTTTTTTGCATGAATATTACAGATTAATTATCCACCAATAGAAAGTTTGCGTATTTCATACGAAGAATGGATCAGTGGAAAATATCTGATTTTGTATGTTATATTTCGGTAGTGGCACAGGATAAAGCAATTCCACATTTTTAATTAAAAGCATAGTTTTTGGATGTGGCACCAATCCACATATATATATTACACACTATTGTTAAAATAAAATTAAATGAAATACATCTGGAATGGTATCTAGAATTATTGATCAGGGCCAGAACACTGTGTGACTGATGGTGGATTGAAACTTTACTTTGGCTCAGGAATCAAACTGATTGTTCAGAAAAGTAAGTGTGCAACATCAAATAGTCTTTTAAAGACTTAATTATAATAATAATTCATCATTGAGATATTAGCCTTGAATCTGAAGACTGAGTTCAGTTAAGTGGTAGAACAAACCTTACATTTAACATTATACCGATCTTAACTTTCTGATGTTTCACTACTGGCACACGGTATTGTAACTATCTACAATCTACATATTATAATGCACAAAAATTCATGATAAAAGAATGCAGTTTCTATTTATATTTCTACTTGTAACCAAATTCAATGAAATTGATGTAGAATACTGCTTTAGAGCAGAGAATTGTTGCTCAGGAAGTTAACAGTGTGTGACTGACTCTGGAGCTCAGAGAATCTACTTTGGCTCTGGAACTGAACTTATTGTTGAGAAAAGTAAGTAACAAAAATGAGGAAAAAACGTTAGTAAGTGGCTAACAAAATTTGAGGAAAAAAGTTGTTAGGTCATATTGTGTGTGTGTGTGTATACTGTATATAGCTATATAATGTATTTTTATTATGTACTTTTTCTTAGCCAAAAACCAACTACACATTTTCCTAAAGACATTCTGTAGGGTTTAAGATAACTTCTTTTCAGTAAAGCATGAAATATGAGATGTACTGAAGAAGTAATGAACATAAATGGCACATCAACACCAAGTATTAAGTATAGTTTTTTTTTTTAAATTAAAATGTTTGTTGATTAGGTTAATGATTTACAATTTGAAATATACATTAAAAAAGAAAAGGTATCAGAGCAGTCATATGACCAAAGAGTTATTGCTTAGGGAAAGTTGAGTGTGTGACTGACACAGGAGACAGAAGGATCTACTTTGGCTCTGCAATCAAATTAATCACTGAATCAAGTAAGTGTTTCGTAAAGATCAGGAAAAACTGTAAACTGTAAGTATTATTACATAAAAATAACAATGTCCTTGGACCAACAGTAAAATGGAATGACGATCAGCTAGAATCAATTACACTAAGATTGGGATTATTATAGCAGTATATAACGATAAGGTAAAGCAAAATGTTAAAGTGCATAATAATAATAGTTAATGAGACCTGTTTCTTATGTAAGAAAGTTTTTGTTGCAAGTCTCCATAATGTGTGAATGCTGGAGGTGGATATAAGCTGATCTTTGGCTCAGGCGTAGTGCTGACGGTTCACACAAGTAAGTTACTGATATTAAATTGTTCGTAATTAACAGATTCGATCTTAGATCTTTTTATTACAAATGATTATTGATAAAAACCTAATTAGAGTATAAACTGAACTGAACTGAACTGAACTGAGCCTTCCAGAAGTATGCGGAACTGGCAGAAATAAGCTAATGATTTTTATGCTTTGGTAAAGTTGTCACACCTCGACCTTGTGTATTATTGTAGAATAAAGAGCAAAATAAAATATTCTGCAGTAGATATATTACATTTAGGTAGTGGCACAGGATGGGATTCTGTAAGACCTGATCTTTTTAGTTAAAATTATAGTGTTTGGATACAATCACCATCCACAGGTCATGGTCATATACATGATATATACATGAATATATGAAATGTAGCTAGAATATATTATGAGAAAGATATGGAGAGTTAATGATCAGCGCCAGAACACTGTGTGACTGATGGTGGAGGCTGGAAACTCTACTTCGGCTCAGGAATCAAACTGACTGTTGAGAAAAGTAAGTGTGCACAAAGAGTCAAATATAAATGGCACTTCTTATTTATCTGTGTACACACTGAGATGTTATAGTTTAGTATATAATTACAGGTGTGTGTTTTAAATTATTATACAAAGCATGATGGAGCTCAGGAGGCTTCTTGTTGCTGGGTTTTATACTGTGTGAATGCTCAGAGTGGAGCTTATAAGCTCATCTTTGGCACTGGCACAAAGTTAATCGTTGAAACGAGTAAGTTATTTAAATTATTAATCGTTACTGCAGTCGGTACACTTTCAGTGTTGAATTAATTGCAGTGATTATTTAAATCTTGTTGGAATTGAATACAAGTGAATGCTTCAAAATCAATACTTGGAACTAACTGCTTTAAACGACCAACATCACTTTTCATTTGTGTTTAATAAAAAAAAAAAAAAAAAAAAAAAACTAGAATATATTATTAGCCAGAATGTCAACATAACTTTAGCCCATTGTAATGCTTGGCTGGATTCAAGAACAGTTTTGTATTTCTGTAATTTAAAAACAAAAAATTTGTTACTTAAATATTTCCGATACTTCCAATCAAAACCTTGCAACACATTGCTTCATGCCTCTCGTATGCGTCTCGTTAGTATTACGCATGTTTTTGTGCAGACGTGTAGCTGTGTGCGACAAACTCTGGACAGAAAATAATATTTGGAAAAGGAACAAAAATGACAGTAATATCAGGTAATGTTGCGATATTACAACTTTCTAATTCTAAACGCTTTTGCTCTCTGAACTAATACATAGCTACTTTTAGCTTTTGCACAAAAGCTGCGTTGAAATATTTGTATTTGGAGAGTTTCCCTGAAGCATCGCAGTGCAAAGATGATGGTTAAATAGTAGAAAAAATTACGTCAGACACTCTAGCAGTTAAGATGAGCTTAACTTTCTTAACTTTACGATGAACTGGACTGAGTTTAAGTTAATGCCATTACTGACACTTGATATTGAAAATCTATTATCCGCATATTGTAATGCACAAAAATGTAAAGGAAAATAATACATTTCATTTACGTTTCGACTACGCGCTCATTGCGTAGAATAAAATCCAATGAAATTCATCAGAAATACTGCTTTAGAACAGAGAATTGTTGTTCAGGACATTAACAGTGTGTGACTGACTTTGGAGGTCAGAAAATCTACTTTGGCTCTGGAATCAAACTGACTGTTGAGACAAGTAAGTGGGAAAATTGGGGAAAATTATAAAGTTGCTAGGTAATATGTACTTGGAATCTATATAAGGTATTTTATTATACTTTTTCCAAAACTATAACTCTTCTTAAAGATGTTGTCTAGGATTTTTCATCCATGCTTGTTATGACATTTGACAACAAACTAATAAAAAGTACATTTATCCCTTACCAGATCTTAAGTAATAAACTTAGTAACAGCATTAGCGTAGCTGTAAATACAATACTTGATACCAAGTTTATCAAACTTAACCTCAGAATATTTGGCTAAAACAGTATTGAAAGTAATATTTTTAAAAGAAAGAAACAATGCAGCTATATACTGTGGATAAAATGAGCAATGTACAGTACTGTTGCAATGAAATATACCTTAATGTATTTGCTAAAGTTTGTAAGAGCAGGTCACTGCCACAAATAAGCTTGTATTTAGTAAAGAAACACAAAGTTTTGTTAAACGTTTAGTGCCTCAGAGATTAAAACGCATCTGTCAGTGTGTAAATGAGTTTATTTCAATACATATCATAAAAAGTAGTAGTGAATTTTACTCAAATGCATGAGACTAGTCATATGACCAAAGAGTTATTGCTAAAGGACAGTGCAGTGTGTGACTGACACCAGAATCTATTTTGGCTCTGGAATAAAATTAATCATCGAATCAAGTAAGTCTTTCACTTAAATTACGAAAAAAATGTAATAAATGTGAAGTTAATTTTTTAAATTGTGACACGCGTATGGATGCCCACCTTAAATCCGTCACTTGTGTTAGAAATTTTTGAAAGATGTTTTTTTCAACATATTTATGTTGTTGAAAAAGGAAATGAACACAATAACAATCACCTTTGGCACGGATGCAAATGTAGTACGAGACGAACTGTACGTTTAAAAGTATGCAATAAGAATATACGTTATATTTTGGTGAATAATGCTTGATATATAGTCAGAATTATTTTTCTTCAAAATGTAACTTCAGAAATATTTTTTCTTGTGGTTGTGTAATGATGCGTGACTTAAAAAAAAACATTACAAGTAATATTTGTTAAAGAAGCTAAACTCACAATAATTTCAGGTAAGTGCTGTTTCACTGAAATGATGTATTTCCAAATGCTTCGTGTATATTATGAAAGTGTGTCTGATGAAAACACTTTTGTCAACATGGTAAAGATTTATAATCATGAAACAAATGCAATAGTGCATTTTAATCAAAGGTATCAGAGCAGTCACATGACTAAAGAGTTATTGCTTAGGGAAAGTTGAGTGTGTGACTAAGACAGGAGACAGAAGGATTTACTTTGGTTCTGCAATCAAATTAATCACTGAATCAAGTAAGTGTTTATAATAAAACCTCATTTATGAGGCTTCTGGAAACTGGACCGAGTTTAAGGTCAATATTTAAAATCTACTATCCACATATTGATATGCACAAAAATGCACAGTAAAAGATACAACCCTACTAACGTTTCCACCATGTAGTGATTGTTTGGATGAAATATGGCGTCAATTCGGCTTTAGATCAGAGAATTATTGCTTGGGAATATAACAGTGTGTGACTGATGGAGCCAAGAGAATCTACTTCGGCTCTGGAATCAAACTTATTGTTGAGACAAGTAAGTGAAAAAAACATTGGGAAAAAAAATAATAAATGAAAAAAGTTTTAAATAAAATGCTCAGAAATGAGAGTGCACAAATATACATTTTCCTGAAGACATTCTCTACATGCTTGTCATTGTGCAAGCTTTAACCTTTAAAATATGAACAAAAGGTGCATTTATGCTTAGCAGATATTAAGTAATAAACTTAGTGCAGCACTAATGCATAATATATAGCTGCTTGTAGCTACTATCCACAATTTGCACAAGAGCTGCGTAGAAATATTCAGTTTGACTTTGGAAAGTTTCCCTGAAACATCGCAGCACAAAGATCAAAGTTAAATGGTAGAAAAATGACATCAAGCAGTTAAAATTTAGTTAAAGTTAAAAACTTTTTTGATGTTTCTGTGAAACTGGACTGAGTTGAAGTTAGTGACACTACTGGCACGTGATACTGTAAATCTACTATCCACATTGTAATGCTAAAAAATACTTAGTAAAAGAATACAACATCTATTTACATCAGTATTTGATGAAGTGGATTAAATATGTGTGGAATGCTGCTTTAGAACAGATCGTTATTGCTCAGGAATATAACAGTGTGTGACTAATGGAGCCCAGAGAATCTACTTTGGCTCGGGAATCAAACTTATTATTGAGACAAGTAAGTGGATGACAAAAATTTGCAGACAAAATGAAAATTAAATTAGGTAATATATACTCAAAGACAACTTTTAGCCCAAAGCAATCGTACATTTTATGACCCTGAACAAACGAATAATGAGAACATTATGTATCAGTGATGCTGTATGTAGATCAACTGTATTATGCAGTGAGAATATTTAATTTCTTTTAAATTTCTGATAGCTACATTTTGTAAATCTTGCATTTTAATAGGTTTAGTGTATATTGTGAGGGTGTGTCACTCCAAACAAACTTGCACTTGATAAAACTTTCCCTAAAACATTCGCGCCGAGATTTCCATTTAGATAAATTTGTTGTTATACTTTAATGACTGATGTCAGTGATGTACAATTTTAAATATATATCATTAAAAGCAATAGAGAATTGTAATCAAACATATCAAAGGAGTTATATGTGCAAAGAGTTATTGCTTAGGGACAGTGCAGTGTGTGAGTGGCTTAGACATGAGAATCTATTTCAGCTCTGGAATTAAATTAATCACTGAATCAAGTAAGTGTTTCACTTACATTAATGAAAAGATTTTTAAAAATTGTACATCTTATCTTTCAAATTGTGATATACATATGGTTGCATTCAAGACTATATTGTATTATCCGTCCATAATGTAAAGTTATCCATCTAGAATCGAGTAGAAATTCCACTTTTTTATGGGATGTATAATGATAAGGTTCGGTAAACTGCTGAAACGGAACAAATAATGACTGATAAGATTCATTTCTTATGCAAGAAAGTTTTTGCTGCAAGTCCCCGTAATGTGTGAATGCTGGAGTTGGATATAAGATGATCTTTGGCACAGGCGTAGTGCTGACAGTTGAAACAAGTAAGTTACTTAAATTATAAATAAAAGTGCATCCTTTACAGTCCTGAGCTTTTGAAAAACAACACCGTGATATCCGCTAAAGTATCGATAATCCAACTTCAGATTCTTAAACTCTCTTGTTCTCTGATTAAACTAAAGCGTAGCTATTTTTAGCTGGTATCCATAGAGTTTGCCTCTAAATATTTGCTTTGTATATGAAGAGCTAAGTGAGATTGAGACTGAAGCATCACATTACAAAGATTAAATGGTTAAATGATAGAAAAACATTACATTAAACATTCTCTCCAGTTATGATGATCTTAACTTTAAGGCTTCTGTTAAACTGGACTCAGTTGAAGTTAGTGATATTACCGTCACACAGTATTTTAAAGCTACTATCCACATACTGTATGATAAAAGGATACAACTTCTGTTTCCACCATGCAGTCATTGTTTAGAATAAAATCTGATGAAATATGGCTCCAATATGACTTTAAACCAGAGAATTATTGCTCAGGAATATAGCAGTGTGTGACTACCGGAGTCCAGAGACTCTACTTCGGCTCTGGAATCAAACTTATTGTTGAGACGAGTAAGTGGATAACACAAATTAAGAGAAAATTATATATTTAAAAAGTTTTAGGTAATATACTCAGCAATGTTATAATGCTTTTTTAGTACACTTTTCCCAAAACCAACTATATATTTTCTTGATCTTATGCATCAGTCTGTATTTAAAGTCAAAGTTTGATTGAATATTTCTAGAATATTGTTTTAGAAGAGAGAATTTTTGCTCAGGAAAATAACAGTGTGTGACTGACGGAGTCGGGAGAATCTACTTTAGCTCTGGAATCAAACTTATCGTCGAGACAAGTAGGTGGATAACAAATATTAGGAAAAAAATTACAAATTAAATAGATAATATACTCTATACTCAAAGATATTGTGATTTAGATTTTCTTTTAGCCAAAACCAATCACAGATTTACCTAAAGACATTGTCAGTGTGCCAGTTATGACATTTAACAAACTAATAGAGTACAGTAGTGTGTAGTAGTGATGTATTATGCAGATGAACTGTAATATGCAATAAATATACAATGAGAATGCAGCGAGAAATATAATTTTTTTGCTAACAAAAGTGCCTAGAAATTTCCATTTAGATTCAAATACTATCATCAATATCTCAACGATTAACAGTTGTAAATATCTATCATGAAATGCAACAGTAAATTTTAATTAATCGTGTCATATAACGAAAGAGTTATTGCTAAGGGACAGTGCAGTGTGTGACTGGCTCAGCCTCGAGAATCTATTTTGGCTCTGGAATTAAATTAATCACTGAATCAAGTAAGTGTTT
>JAKKZJ010000004.1:27568180-27580656 GCA_033441845.1 Pangasius mekongensis
ATATGACAAAAATACAACATATATAAAAAAGAATTAACTTTGCAATCTTTACTTAGTTTCACAAAACGTAAATCTGAATTAACAGATAACATTTAACAACATTTGTATACGCTAATAGCTTACAGAAATATTATGTTGTGTTCATTTTAAATTAAAGTTATTAGTGTATGGAAAAAGACATGTTGCTTCATAAACAAATCACAAACACTTAGAAATTACGATACGCTTTTAGCTAATATTTCTTCAAAATATTCAAACAAAATATGGTTTAAGGTGTGAGAGAAGTAAGGAGGTGTTTTTAAAGAGCTTATTGTTGGGTAGTTTGATGATGTGTGACTGCTGGAGGTTCACTGAGTAAAATAATCTTTGCTGCTGGAATCAAGTTAATGATTGAATCACGTAAGTGAATTAGCTGTTTCATTGTTTTAGATGTTAACTTTACAAAATGTAGCTCACAGCAGTTAAACAATAATTATTCATATACAATAATAATATATTACGTCACATAGCTCTGTGATAAGCAAAAGAACAACTTAAACATAAATTAATGCTATAAACCATACTTAAATAGAGTAACAGTGATTATGCTTTTATACTTCACCTCTTTATATTAGAAAAACAGTTTCATTATATATATATATATATATTACGTATTGCCGTTGAAATAAAAAAAAGTTCAGATTTTTAAACATTTATTTAATTTTTTTAAAGAAGTTGAATTGCGAAATATAAACTCTTTAAAATGAAAGATATCGCTGATGAACTTTGCACTGTGTGAAAGCAGGAAATAAGCTTATATTTGGTACCAAGGCACCAAGCTGACTGTTAATTGTAGTAAGTACTTATTTATCATAACGATAATATTCTTTACATGGCATATTTCACCAGGTTGGTCATGTGGAGCATATTGTTATTTCAACCATATAAGATTTTCAACAATCTTTGATTTTCCACGAATTTGTTTTTTTTAACATTTTGAAGCCAAATTTGGAAAGTTATACTTGACTGAGGCATTGTACAGTACTATTCACAGAAATAAGTGTTTCAGGAATATAGCTGCTTCTTGAAGTTGAAGTTAAAAAATTGCATAAAGTTGTATTTTTTACTTTAAATTAACTCCGATTGGGAGACATTAGAGTATGAACACAAACGCGTTGAATTCACGTCCAATATAAGTATGCGGTACATATTGCATGACAGGCTTATTTTTTATTTTTTAAATAAGGTAAATATAGTTGGAAGAGTGAGCAGGTGAATCTGGTGATCTTAAAGAGCTTATTGTTGGGTAGTTTGTTAATGTGTGACTGGTGGAAGTGGAGTGGATAAACTATTCTTTGCTACTGGAATCAAGTTAATAATTGAATCACGTAAGTGCATTAACTATTAAAATTTAATTTGCTAAACTTGGCACTATCAGATTAAACAAAGAACGTAATAGCTTAGATTGACATATTTACAGTATATGTTGAGCTTAATATACATTATATATAAAATCAATCACTAATTTATATTTACAGAGATAATTACATTTACAGTGCAGTTAGGTGAAGACATTAAGTATAATTCTAAGTAATGTTTATTACCAGTTTAGCTTTAGCTTAGTTTTTGCTTTGTGGTCTCATAATGTGTGACTACTGGAGGATTTGGTAAAACTATCTTTGGAAAGGCAACAAAACTGATAGTTCTGTCACGTAAGTTAACTTTCTTGCCTTGATTAACTTCAGGTGTTAGATTTACAGGTTGCCTCAAAATATTATCTTTTAAAGTTAATAGCATTGGGCATTAGTATGGTAGTTTTAAATGAATATATTATATATATATATATAGGTAACTAACTATTCATTTAATTAGTTGTTCATAAACACATCTGCTTGAAGTAAACATATTCCCTGTTAAATTAAAGTGCAAGTACGGAATGTTAAAATACTTTGTAATTGTTTAAATAGAGCTTCAAATTCTTTATGGTTTAAGTGTAAACCCTTGGATTTACTTAAAGTATAAAAGTACAAGTACACATGAGTAAAAGAATTCTGTGATTCTTGAAGAGTTCAAATGTGTTTTAGTTGCTTTTCCATAATTTTTATTTTAGGACACTGTACTTGCATGTGTGTGAACAAACAGCCAAACTCATATCAAATGTGAAAATACAAATACATACATTAAAGGATCCTAGATATAATATGTTAAATTATGGTGAGTGGTATTTAGGTACAGTAGCTTTGCAAAGCCCATAACCAATCAAGTCTGTAGCTAATTTGTATGTTGAATGGATGTGGAAATTATTGTCTAAAGCAGTAAAACTGTGTGACTTCTGGATACCAGAAAATCACATTTGGAACTGGAACCAAATTGACAGTGACAGCTAGTGAGTAATTATTAATTACTTTATGAACATTGGCGTTAAAAATACTGTTAGGTTTATTTTTTTTAAGAGGTTGAGATTTACTGGACTGCAAAATATAAACACTCTAAGATGTTAGATATTGCTAATGAACACAGCACTGTGTGACATCGGGATACAAGCTTATATTCAGTCAAGGCATCAAGCTTACTGTTAATTATAGTAAGTGCTTATTTATTATCATGATAATATACTTTGCATGGCACATTTCACCAGGTTGGTTATAATGAAGAATATTATGTCATTATTTCAACTTTTTCAGCTGTCAGAGATTTTTTTTTAGAAGTGTTTAAAATTTTGAGGTGCTAATCAGAGAAATAGGTGTTTGATCATTTTTCATTCAAGTAAGTCCATATTCATTAGCAGAGGGTATAAGTAATATTACTAAACTGTTTCTTGTTGTCCTGTGATGTCATTCTAGCATGTTAATAAGCTTTAAAATACACAGCATACTTACAACACAATACAGCTGTGAAAACGTTAAGTACAGTAGTTTTGCAAAGTCGTGTAGAATAGACTAAGGATGCAGACATTATTGTCCAAGGCTCTAGTATGGTGTGACGTATGGAAACACGAAAATCATATTTGGAACTGGAACCAAACTGATCGTTACAGCTAGTGAGTAATTAGCAATTAATTCACGATATTAGAATATGAACTTATGTTGTTGCTTCATAAGTAATTCATAAGTTGCTTCATTTATATATCATGTGGTACAGTATATATTGTATATGAAGTGATGGGTTCTGAGTTACCTTTTCTAAATTCTTTTTTTTAAAAAAGTGACTTGTTTAAGGTGTGAGCGAGCTGGTGCTTATTGTTGGGGAGTTTGATAATGTGTGAATACTGGAGGTGCATTCGGAAAAATATTACTTGCTACTGGAATCAAGTTAATAATCGAGTCACGTAAGTGCATTAACTATTTTAGGATTTACGATAAAATCAGAGTAATAACTGATTAAGGATTAACAAGGATTCTGGCGAAACTTTGTGCTACCTACCTTGAATCTTTCAAACATTACAGAGCATGAGAACTCATGATGAGCTCGTGATCTAGATGCTAATAGACTCAGATGTACTTGTAAGAATGCAAACTGACTATTTGAAAAATGTAGCTAATGGCAGATAAACATGTATAGAGAGAGATTATCAAGAATTCTAAAACTTTTTGGTTGTTTTTCTGTTCTTCTTTGTTTAAGACAACATACTTACATGTACAAACAGCCAATCACATGCCAAATGTAAAACATTACAAACAATACATAAAGGGATCATGTATCTATTACATCGAAGTGCATATGCTAATTTGCATGTTGATTGGATCTGGAAATTATTGTCTAAGGCACTAGTAATGTGTGACTTCTCAAAACAAGAAAATTATATTTGGAACTGGAGCCAGATTGACAGCTAGTGAGTACTTATTAATTCATTTGTGGTATTACTGTATGAACATGAACATATTGTTGCTTCATAAGTAATTCATGTATGATATATTTATCCTATACATATTATGTGACGAGCTTTTAGTTCTTTAAAATAGTAGGAGTTTTAAATGAATGCATTATTAACATATTACATTTGTACATACTACTAAAGTTAGAATGTCAGCCGAAGAACTTAAAAGTATAATACTTAAATGTAAATATTATCTAATGTTTATTATCTGTAGTTGTTAGTCAACATATTTTTAAAAAAATACACGTATTAAATAAAAATCAAATGTCATAAAAGGAACGCAAAAGGAACACACTTGATTACAGTAATATTCTATAATTATTACTAAATAACTTAAACTTAACAAATTGAGATTCAACTCAAATATCAACTCTAAAATGATGGATATCGGTAATGAACGTAACACTGTGTGACATTCGGAAACAAGCTTGTATTCGGTCAGGGCATCAAACTGACTGTTAATTACAGTAAGTATTTATTTATTACCATGAAAATATACTTTATACTTTAAACTGAAATATACATAATGAAGAATATTATTTATTTTATTTCAACCTTTTCAGCTTTTGTGACATTTTTCACAGTTAAAAACCAAATTTCGATACTTATAACTGAGTAAGATATTTTATAGTACTTTTGTTAAATACTGTTTTACATTTTAAGTGCTAATGATGTGCATATTCATTACCATAGAATGTAAGTAATATTACTAAAAACATGTTTCGTCTTGTCCTGTAACATTATTCTAGCATTAAAAAAGCTAAAAAAAAAATAAAAATATAACGTACTCAACTTAATTGCGTAAACTGAGATTAGGAATAGAGTTGTAAATTGTACAATAGCAATTAAGAGTAGAAAATAAAATTTATCTAAAAAATACATTGATTACATAAACAATCCATCTGTACAATAATATTTAGGTGTCGTAGTTTTGTGAAGTCCATAAACATATGTCCAGTGCATAAGCGAAGTTTTAAGTTAAATAGACTAAAGATATGGAACGGGAACCACATTGACATTGACAGCTAGTGAGTTCTTAGCAATTCATTCATGATATTCTTGATATTAGTGCATAAACTTGTGTTGTTTCTTCATTCATAATTCACATACAATATACTTACGGTATAAATATTGAGAGAGGCTGCTAGTTAGCTTAAATTTCTCAGTTTGAACAGCTGAAGTTCTGAAGAAATGAATCTGGTTTTCTTAAAGTGCTTATTGTTGGGTAGTTTAATAATGTGTGAACACTGGAGCTGCAGTGGGAAAATTATTATTTGCTACTGGAATCAAGTTAATAATCAAATCTCGTAAGTGCATTAACTGTTTTATGCGTTATTATTGACTATATATTAACAACAGTAATTATTACTTTTTCTTTGTTGTATGGAGTTAAAGTAGCTTTACTTACTTATATCTAATCAATCACTAATTCACACTGACAGAATATGTACGATTAAAATGACAACATAGCAAAGTAAAGAACCTAAAAGTATAATATAAGCTTAAAGTAAAATAATCAGTAATATGTATCTGTTTAGCTAAGCAGTTTTTGGTTTGTGGTCTCATAATGTGTGAATACTGGAGGATATAAAGTTATCTTTGGAAAGGCGACAGAACTGATGGTGCTCGCACGTAAGTTAATAGTCTTCCCTTGATTAAGTCCACGCATTAAATTTACAGGTTATCTAAATTTTTTATCTTTTAAAGTTAATAGCTTTGCACATTAATTGGGGAGCTTTAAACGAATATACTATACATATGTAACTAATTATGCTAAGAGTACTCTATACTTGAATTTAAATATAAACGTTTGGATTTACTTAAAGTACGAGGAAGGATCAGAAATGAAAATTGTGAAAAATTGTGAAAAACCTGTGACCAAATATGACGTGAAAAAGCGAATTTGTATGTTGAATAGACGTAGAATTATTGTCTAAGGCACGAGCATTGTGTGATGTATGGAAACCAGAAAATCATATTTGCAACTGGAACCAAATTGACAGTGACAGCTAGTGAGTAATTATTACTTCATTTTACTCATTTCATTCCAATAAACATTGGAATATACCACAAATGATCAAATTATGAAAGAAAACTTAACTGAAAGCATTTAAATTTAGCAAATAGGAACATTTGTTATTTCACATTCCAAAATTAAATGTTTTAAACCAACATATATGGTGCTAGCAAATATACACAAAAACCCATATTTCAGACCCTGAACTCTACTGACTTCAGTAACTTTTTGTTAAGGTGTTTGTTAGTGTGTGAATTACGCCAATAACAAGATCATCTTCGGAAATGGAATAACAATGATTGTTCAGTCTAGTAAGTGTATTGTTAACTTTTTCATAAACACTTTATAGTGTATCATATCAACTATTAGCTTACTATAACGTTAGGTTACTATAACTTTATAACCCATAGTCACTCTCAAAATTTTATTTTAAAAGCAAAGGTAAAAACAATAACCAAAGCAATAAAGCACAAGAAATACATGTCATGAGTTAGGATAAGTTAATATAATACAGCACTCTGATATTTTGTGAAGTTTGTTAAAAAAAAAAAAAAGTGGGTATGATATATAATATTACTATTAACGGTTTAGTTTTAGTGTTAATGTTAGAGTGTGAAATCTAACTCAAATTTAATCCATCTTATAAAATATTCTACAAGAACTTTAAATCCTGTGCATTCCTGGATAAAATAGCAAATGGTGCAAGATTCCAAGAACAGATATAGAAATCCAGTTTTTGAGATGAGGACAGAAGGTAGTGTGACTGATGGCTATAGAATAATACTTGGCAAAGGAACTTGGCTCACAGTTCAGTTACGTAAGTAAAATGACAAAATTCTAAATAATTATTATAAAGCATTGATGAAGTGTGATATTTGGAAGCTGGAATGTCATAGTTGGAAATTTTAGACCATGATATTTTCATTTCTTTACATTTATCAACATATTTGCATAGCTAGTGAATTTTATTCCAGTAAAATTTAGCCAGCATTCCACAAAATATCAAACTATTTAAAATTGAAAAAAATTGACATTACAACAAAGTAGTTTCACTAGAAAACTGTTCGCGTTTATTTAATATGAGCTGAAGATGTAACTGTTCTCTTTGATATCCATTTTAAAAAAAAAGCTAAATTTCAGTCTCTTAAGATATTAAAAAATTGATTCACAAAAATTAATTCACAACAATCATTATTAATGTATACGCTTTACCTAACGTAAGCAGTTCTTAATTATAAGATTTAATAATGAGCTGTGGATGTAACCATTTTCTTAATTAAAAAGTTAAAACAATTAGCCAAATTCCTTATTATATTGCTCAAAAAATTGCACAACAAACTTTTCTTGATTGTTAATTCACTGGAGCGTTAATGTTGTGAGGCGTTGTGCTGTGTGAATGAAGGCTATGGGAAAATCATATTTGCTTCAGGGATAAAACTAATTATCCACACAAGTAAGTTTTTCATAGATTCAGTAATAGACTATAGATGTGGGATTATAAACCATTACTATGGTGCGATATTATATATTAAATATAGTAAAAATTGATTCACAAAAATTCTTTCACAGAGATAACTATTACTGTATATGCATTAACTGGAGTAAAACATCAACAGTAGCTCTTACTTTTAGATTAAAACATGAGCTGTGGACAAAACTATATTCTTAATTAAAAAGTTAAAATAATTGGCCAAATTTCTGAACTTTTTGCACAAACATTTTTTTCTTGCTTATCGGTGATTGTTAATTCACTGGAGCGTTAATGTTGTGAGGTCTCGTGCTGTGTGAATGACGGCTATGGGAAAATCACATTTGCAGCAGGGACAAAACTAATTATCCACACAAGTAAGTTTTTCATAGATTCAATACATCAGGAATAATCCAAGTTTAAAATTTTCCAAAGTATTGTTTGTCCATTAGTTAAATAGACTATAGATGTGGTACTTTTGGGCTAAAGCATTACCAAAGTGTGACTTCTGGAAGCTGGAAAGTTGTATTTGAAACTGGAACTAAATTGAAAGTTACTTCTAGTGAGTATTTACAAGTTTCTATAATAAAAACAATATTTTGACTCATTTTTAAAACATAATATTTTCATTTTGTTCCATTTATCAATACATTTACTAAGCTCCAATAAAATGAGCAAGCATTCCACAAAAAGCTACACAATTGTTTTGTAGAATAAGTTTATGAAAAAACGTATCCTAACATTTGTTTAGTACGAGAGAAATCGGTAGGTTTTTTGTTCTGTGGCCAGTGGCTGTGTGAATGCTGGCTATGGGAACATTATATTTGCATCAGGGACAAAACTAACTATCCATACAAGTAAGTTTCTATACTTCAGCAATAATGTACAGATATAATTTTAAGTAAAAGTGTATGTAGTTGTAAAATTCATCAAGTCTATTAGCTTACTTTTAAAATGCTTCAATATCGATGGCTGTAAGATGAGTCAAGTAAAGTAAGTCAATATGTTTAACGAGGAATTTAACGTAAAAGGTCATTTAACTTGTAGAGGTTCACTGTTGAAAAAAATCACAGGAATCATATTTACCGTTTTCACGTACAGTAATTTGGATCATTATGTAATATCTAAAGGCTGTAATTGTCAGGTCCAGAATTCCTGTCCAGCGTACTGTATATTACTTTGCCAAGTTGAATTGTTTATGCTTAAATAAGATCTAACTATCTCTAGGATTAAGGTGGGTTTTTTGCATTTTGGTTTACATTTTGATATTTAACCAAAATTATTTTGTCAACTCTACGCTATTTTATCATCAACTATAGATATAGATATAGATAGACTCTATATTATTGTATAGAACACTACTAATGTGTGACATCTCAAAACTCGAAAGTCATATTTGGACCTGGAACCAAAATAACAGTTGCATCTAGTGAGTAATTTTACACAAAGTTTTAATAATAAATGATCCAGCTGAAGTTATTTTTTAATTGATTTAGAACATTTTTGTCCAGGAAAATGAGTCATCGCACAAAATATCAAAAATATAAAAGTAAAAATGTCCAGATTTAGAATGAAAATCACAATAAAGTGAGTTTTGTATAAATACGGAGAAACAGTTGATAAACAGTGTGTAATGTGGTAAGAGCACATGTTTTTGTTGTGCCTCTGATGTCCGTGTGAATACTGGGTATAAGATCATTTTTGGACATGGAACTCAAGTAATTATTCATTCAAGTAAGTTCTATGGTTGGTGGAAGCCATTTTTGTGACATTAGCTGGTGTTAGCTGCGTTATTCTGTTATGTAAACAATTTCCTAATTGTAAACATGTGCTTCAGTGATCGTATTGGCCTACAACAACTTTCTATCTTCTATCTTATGATGATGTGATAAAAGTAAGAATAAAAAAATAAGTAATAAAATAAAAAAGCAAGCATGTAGGTTTTAGTAATTAGTAGAAATTAATTGAGAGAACCAAATGTGAGGAAATGGCCCAAGAATGAGGAGTCATTTTTATTAATTAAAGTTTAGTTGCCTTTTAATATATATTCATTTACTTTAGTAAAACATGAACAGCAGTTTTTAGCTTCAGATTTAAATATAAGTTGTGGATGTGACAATTCTGCTAATGAAAGAGTTAAAATAATGAGCAAAATTTCTTAATATTCTTAATATTTGAACATTAATGCTGTGAGGTCTCGTGCTGTGTGAATGATGGTTTTCGTAAAATCATATTTGCAGCAGGGACAAAACTAACTATCCATACAGGTAAGTTTTTCCACAGTTTTAATGTACTTGAGAAGAAAATGTATTGCTGTATGTACACACATAATGTCAAGCAAAATTAATGTAGCTGCAAAATTGTGTATATTAGTCCTTAATCATTTTTAACCTGATGAACTTCAGTGAATTGTTGGTTTCTGATGTTCAGCCAACCAACATGTTTGTGAGTGGCAGGAAAAGTTAGGATAATGTTATTGTAAAGCGTTAATTCATTATGTGAAATCAGACTGGAAACTCCTCTATGGACAAGGAATTAAACTCACAGTTGAAAAGAGTAAGAAACTATCAAAACATATAACTGGCAAAAAACAAATTAAATAGAAAATTTATTGAACAATACAATATGTTGAATTTCCTAAATTCTCTTTATGAAGATATAAAAAGTGAATCTCCCTTGGTGATGTTTTGTAAAGTGTTACTCAGCATTTGTTTTCATATATATTTTAGCCCTTTATATTAGAAATTAACGTAGTTATGCACAAGAATACAAAATGCCTACAATCGTTAGAAATGCAAGTCTGAGGTTTTTAATGAAAAATGTAACATGCTACATGGAATGAACACAGAATTCAAATCTATGATTGATTTCCACTTGTGTTTAATTTAGTTAACTTTGGGGAAGATGTTGATTTAGTGAGTGTGCAGCTAAAAATGTTCACTAAAATTGGATCACAGTTTCTATCTATGTTAAAAAACAAAACTACTAGTCAGTGTGATGACTACGTCGATACTGGTATCAATATTAAGCTTGTTAACTGTAGAACTTCTTAAAATTAAAGTGATTTTAAGAAAATCGTTACAATACCATAAACAATTTTTTTTAAACCAAATCATATTTGCAGCTGAAAAACATTGGAACTCAGTCAGAAAAGAATATAAAGTTTCTATGATACAATGAAGAACGAATAGAATTAGCTAACAGCTAACAAAAGAACAATGTTTATTTATTAATTAATATATATGTACTAAAAATTTTGTTAGTGAAATGAAAAGTGTTTCGATGTGAATTCATTACATCTGTAGCGGTAATGAACTGTAATGTTAATATCGTAACCTCACACATCTACTGTAAATAATATTACAGTTCAATAAACTAAATAAACACATTTAATAATAAACTGCAAATAAAGAAACTTTTTAAAAGCAACACGCTATAAATGTGACTATTAGACATTAGATTTTCTTTAGCAGTGTGAAACTTACTTTAAGTTTGGACCTGAATTAACAATATTATTTTGATGATAAAATATTAAAATGAACTATGCTTAGAAATAATTGAATATGAAAGAAAAAACATTTGAAAAAATATTTATCAGATTCTGAAAAACTGGAAAAGAAAGACTTTCCTTTGAAGGTTTCTGTCCTTAATTTGCATACTGTGTGAATGATTACAGTAAAATAATATTTGGTTCAGGTGTAAAAGTGACAGTTGAAAAAAGTAAGTAGAATTTGTCATTCTTCGAAAACTTTATTACTCGTACACGGGTGGACAAGTTATTAATCCATTAGCACCGGGCTCATGTTTTGGTTGTCTGATTAGGCTAGGTGTTAGCTAACATAACGCAATAATGTATGGCAATTTAGCTAGCTAATTAAGTACATTAATACAGAACAAGAATATAATCATATATAATCATATAGCACATTGTGTTTTTGCTGGTGGTGTTCTGTCTTTGCATTGCATGTAAAAATATTATTTTGGTCTGGTCGATGTCTTTATAGTTTTCCAATCCATGTAGAAACCAGAAACTATTTGTAATTTGTAAACTGTGTGAATACAAACGTAAGGATAATCTTTGGCCATGGGACAAAATTAACAATACAACCATGTGAGTGTTTGTTTATTTTTTTAAAAATTGCAGGTAGTTTCAATAATCAGCAGGAAGTTTTTGCATCATTACAATAATGAAATAGGCATAAAGTATGCCTAAGTAAACTATGCTTGAGTACCGAAGCTTTTAATTTATGCAATATACAGTAGGTCTGTACTAAACCAGTAGGATTTCTTAAATGATTCTTTTTGTAAAAATTTACTTATTTGCGTATCAGAAACGATCATTTGCTATATAAACCATCAATATGGCATTTTTTTCTAGGTTGCAAAATTAGCAGCGTTTAAAACTTGGGCAACTTTAGATATCCTAATTTTTCTTACAAATTTGACACCAACTGAAATATGACTGAATTATTATTGCTTGGTTGAATTATTAAGAAACATTTTTGGCCAAGACACAATTAACATGATAAATGTAGCTTGGGTTTTAGTTATGAGATCAATATCTGTGTGAACTGAGGTCAGTTCAAGTCTCCAATGCTGTTGTCCTTGTACTATTTTCTGAAAAAAGTGTTGTAAAAAAACAACAAGCAAGCTAATATCTAGCTCCATAAATAACGTTAAGCAAGTGTACATGCTCTGTGAAATTTCTAATAGATTGTCTAATCCGGATCCAAAAACTCTACTCCTGTGTTTGAGATAAAGGTAAACAAAATAATAATAACAGTAATACACTCCTCTTTTCTAACTTTTATGACATTTAACGATCAAATTTACAATACACCTTACTGTAACTTATCTAGAATTTACTAGTCTACAATGTACCTAATTACAGTTGCCAAGCTACAATTGGTCAACTGCTTTAGAACCCGGTTCTGCAGGTTCAGTTTCTGACTTCCAGATTCGGTGCTAATAAATAGCTTAAAGTGGATTATTTTGGACTTTTGTTGAACCAAGAACAGCAGCACCACTAATGGTCTTAAGAAAGAATAGTACAATAGTACAGAATGGTACAAAGTAGAAGCTGGGGCTCATTTCCTTCTAGCCCAGAGTGTACATTCACACAGCCTGCCATTTAA
>JAKKZJ010000004.1:27630357-27642111 GCA_033441845.1 Pangasius mekongensis
TGTAAAGCTGCTTTGTGACAATGTCCATTGTTAAAAGCGCTATACAAATAAAACTGAACTGAACTGAACTGAACAATACTTTCTAATAAGCTGATTGATTGTATTTCCCCAAAATATTAGGACATGCTTGAAACCATAGAAACCTGATCAGTTTAAAGCAGATACTGTACGTACTGAAGACAAATGAATAAAGGCCATAAGTGTCGCATAACATTACACTTTTGCATTACAATTTCCCTTCTCTGGAACTAAGGGGCCCAAACTTGTTCCAGCATGACAATGCCCCTCTGCACAATGTGAGCTCCATAAACACGAGGTAGGAGTGGAAGTACTCAAGTGGCCTGCAGAGAGCCCTGACCTCAACCCCACTGAACACCTTTGGGACTAATTTGAATGCCGATTGCACCTCAGGCCTCCTCACATAACATAAGTGCCTCACTAACTCTCAAACCATGCTCCAAAATGTAGTGGAAAGCCTTCCCAGTAGATTGGAGGTTAGTATAACAGCAAAGGGGGCCTGAATCTAGAATGAGATGTGTTCAACTGTGTATGAGTATGATGGCCAGGTGTCCACAAAACTTTGGCCATACAGTGCATTTCTACTTACTGTGAAACAAAAATAGTGATTGGTCAGTTCTTTTTTAAAACTATTTAATGGTTTGTCATAGTGACTCCCAGGTTTTATCAACTTTATTTTACCACAGTTACACAGGTATTGAGTTATATTATTCCTAGATTAAATTTAAGATGTCGTTCACCCCTCCCTCTCCAGCCCAGTGACCAAGGAAGATCGGCTCACACACACACGGCGGATGCTCCATGCTTCCTCTTTCCCTCCCTTCCTTTCTACTCTCTCGATGTCATGAATCAAGGTGTAAGCTTTCCCATATTGCATCCTGCCGATGGCATGAAAGGAGGGAAACAGACTAACATGGATAATATGACAGCTCATCATTCATAACAATGACATAACAATAACAACATTAGAAGTAGACAATGGTCTTGTTGCTGCCTATAGTTGACTTCACATCCCTACCTCCTGGATGGAAATTTCCACTGGCACTACTCAGTGACACTACAGAATAGGGGCACTGAAGGATCGCATGACCACAAATTGCTAATCCTCCACAGATTGTATTGAGTATTTGGGTCAAAGGTTAAAGTTAACCAGGACTTTAAATTGTGTTGCATTGCAATGTCATATTATGCCATCATTGTGTTTCCATGGGTCTGACTGCAGTGTATAATTTTATAAATTTTTATTATGTTCAGTACACTTTACACTATGTGACAAGGCAGAAGTGTCTCAGACATGACTACATACGTTGTGGGAGGACAGAAAATGAAAGTGCGGCTAGACTCATGCAAGCAGAGTTTTAGGGATAATTCAGGCAATTATCCAGTAGTGAGTAAATGGCTGGACAGTCCCTGAAACTAATAATAGTGGGTTATAAGCTATTCTGTTTTACGTATATTACTAGGATCTTGTGACTAAGGCGTATCTTCTATCCAAGCATCACAACACTGTCTGAATCTTAGAGTGAAGTGGAAACAAATGTATTAGTGATACACTTATGAATCTTCACATTGATCTCTACACCCACATAATATTACATAAAGTTTAGTGATTCCACACAAGCCAGATGGCACAGCCTCACACCAGAGGGCTGAGAGGGAGACGGTGAGTGTGAGGCTAACGGCCTGGCAGTCAAACAGAGCACTGCGCCCTGCTTGGCAGTGGGTCTGAAAGCTTGTCTCATGCCAGCACTCTCTCTGATGACCACGGGTGCCCAAGCCCTGGCCAGGCAGCTGACACAGCTAAGTGCGGCCAAAGTCCTGACGAAGCGGAACAGCTCAACTGTCAGGGAGCATCTGACCCTGGCCATGTGCCATGTGACATGGGTTAGCCTCCCATTCATGGCCGGCACAGGACAGAAAGGAAACACTTGTGCAATAATGAGGAGGAGGGGAAAGAAGCTATCAGTGATGGAGGGAGAAAAAGAGGAAGAGAGCATGACGGCAATGAACAGCACATGACACAAGGACCCTGTACAGCTCTTTCAGTTTTTCTCTGCCCCACCCCTCCCTCCCATTGCTTTTCAGACACTTTAGTGCCTTTGTGTATTGAATTATACTACCGAGCACCTGATGTAAAAAATGTAGTCTAATGAGGTGGTTCATTTGGCAGCCTAATGGCTGTTCCAGTGGCATCTCCAGGCAGACTAACACTGGCTGGAAGAGAAAGTTAATGCTGCCCACGCTTGCTGCCCTTCTCCACCAAGGATCTTCTACTCCACAGCACAGAGTGATTTTAGAGTGAGTCCTTTTGTTTCGAGTAGCTTTAGAGTAAGACAGTTGCCTAGCGACTGCCCTACATTACATTGGCCTTCTGGATGAAGTGTGCTCTTGGGTTTGTGTGTATGTGAGAATGCGAGTATGAGCCGGGATGTTAATCAGCTGAGTGCACTTTATCCAGCATGCCGGAAGTTTTGGGGGCTCATCTTTTCTCAGCGCAGTCACACTCACCACATACTGAGGTGGAGACCCACTGGACAACACAAGCACATCACTCAGACTGAGTCAATTACAAAGAACATGAAAAACAAGCAGCAATAATTAGACTTGTACCATATACAGGGATTGCCTAGCTACAAAAATCAAGTGCGAAATTCATTTAATTCATTGTCATTTACAATGTGATTTGAACTTTGAGCATTCTCACCAGTATCCTAACCTTTTCTTGGTTGATTAATATAATCATGATATTTGAAAATCTAACCTATATTAAGCTACATTAGTTATATTTTGCTTAATGGCCATAAAAACCCTCCACTGCAGTTTCAAAAATATGACTTGCACATCTACATAAACAGCAGTAATATATTCTGGTTGATTCCTTCATTCATCTTCAGTAGCCGCTTTGCCCTGATCAGGGTTGTGGTGGATCTGCACAGTACCCTTGGTTAAAAGTCTGCTTGGACAAAAAGGAGGTTGAATGCACCTAGAATTTAGACACAGATTTTGACAACTCATATTTTGAAGCAACTGATTCTGTATCGATAAAGTACACCTTACGACATCTCAGTGGGTTACTGTTACACACCATGAACAAGAAGCACCTGGTCTGAATCCTGGAGGTCTACTGGCGATGTTGACTTAGTACCAATCGACTCCAACCTTTTAACATTCCTACCTTTCCTCTGACAGCTGCCATTGTGCTCTTGAACAATGCATTTAACCCCAAGGTGCTCTGGGGGTCCTTGGTAGTGTGACATATTGATATCATGGTTTATTTGAAAGGTTCATCATCCATTGTGAAGTACAAGGCTTTGAGGGTTTATCTCTCATTGTCAAGAGTCTATAATGGAGAACACAGCTGATAAATGATTCAACACTCGAACATTCTTCTTGTGTAAACTTCAGCTCCTCTTTTTTTAAAACTGTATACACACAGGCTATAAAGCTGCCAAACAAGATTTTTCAATTTACTCATGTGAACAAAATGTTTAAATATTTAACATATAAAAAGTTATAATTATTATAGGTTATTAGTATACTGCATATAATTTTTTTTTGCATGGCAATACAAATTAAGCTGCTAATTAGAATGTTTTAGAATGTAGTGCAATGGATGGTGTTGTTTCTTCTATGTTTGAAACCTGCAAGACTATTTTCAGGTCTAAAAGTGGGATACCCTGATCGAGATCGCTCTATGTTGAGAACTTGCAATGCATCAGTATGAAGGCTGGAGTTTGAAGCCTAGTGTGCAGACCCTTTCTTATAATGTTACACTTATTTCATAGAAAACCTTAAAACAAATGTGGTTCTTAGCTCAGGACTACTGTGATATTAAATTAGTATTACCATGACATTTTACAGTCGTCAGGAGGCTACAGGTTCCTGCTTGATAGGATTTCGGTTTCTAACTATGTGTTCTTAGAAACGAGGTCTCAAATGCAAAATCTTTGAAACCCGAGACCTGATGAGGAAGAGGAAAGAGAGACGGGGATTTCAGGAGGTTGAAGTGCGATAGCCTCTCTCTCTCTCTCTCTCTCTCTCTCTCTCTCGTTCTCTTGCTTTCTGTGACTCTGCCTGAGTATCAAATCTGTTCCTCAGACATATTTAATAATGCTGGTCAGACAGTGTGAAAGCTGCTATATAACAGCCAACTTAATGTGTACACCAGTGGGTCACTTTCTTAGTGCACTCTGAGTACTCTTAAGGCACCACTTCCTTGGCAGCGCTGAATAAGCCTTAAAAAATGTAACATGGCTGAGTCATACTTCCTAGTGGATATGACAATGCTTCCTCTACAAAGCTGAACTCCCCTCCCAACACTTTAAAATGTTAAAGGGACGGCACATGGAAGAAGTGAGCAACAAGAGCGCTTAGACGCATAGTGAAACTATTGCTGGCAAACTACATGGCAGGGCAGAAGGACAGCAAGTCACTCCAGTGTGAGTCAAGCCAGGCCTGAATCATGTATCCAGTGAAGGTGCACTGTGCTAGCTGACCATATGCAACATCAAGCTGGCTTGTTGGATCAATATAAGAAGTAATGGTTCACTTTTGTTCTGCATAGGCTACAATAAGAAACATGGCTGCCTCATAAGACAGAGCAATCATCTGATTAATAATTTAACTGTGAAGCAGCACCGAGCGGAAAGTTCTACTCATGGTTTGTGGTGGATGAGCAAACAGTGCTGCGTTGGACACATACACACACACCTTTGTCAAATGTGGGGTAATATTTGACAAGTGTCACTTGTTAACAGCCATTTTCAATCTTGGTTTTGTTGACATGCAAAGGCAAACCATTAAAGACAATGGTACATGTCCACAGAGTGACGGTGGCACAGGGGACAAGCCTTCCCTGGATCAACCCATTGATGTCAATTCAGTCATAACTGAACTAACATCCAGTGGAAAACACGTCACAAGCACAGGTTGATTGTATTTAACAAGACAAATGGAAACAAGCACAGCAACCACTAATCTCAGACAGTTATCACACAGACCTCTCTCTCATTTATGTCGCTCTCACAGAGTTGTACTACTACTTCACCTGAAAATCACGTGTTTCTCCTCACAGTGCTGATAAAAACACTTAAAATGAAATATATGACCTCTAAAAAACCTATAAATAAAAAAAAACCCTATAAATGAACCTCTGGGAACATCATGGAGGGAGTGAGTGAGAGATGAGTCATGGGAAGAGATAGTGGGGAATCTGGATTCTGAATACAATCTGGATTTTACTTTCTCCTTTCCCCAGAAAGACCATCAGCAACAGACATCTCCACAAGGAAGGCTGGAGCAGAGCGGCACTATGGGTTTCAGGGTGGCTTTGGAGTGGGTGAGAGCACGCCGCGAGCTAAAGAGATTCTAAAGATGTTCTGTCATCATGCCAACATTGCCACGCTGATTCATCACACATGCATCCCTAAACCTTCTACAGATACCACTATTTAACATGTTGTGTCAACCCTTAGCCTTTATATCGGAGATTCCGAACAACTAACACACTGTCTGTTTCATGGCTGTTTGCTCCCTAACGATCATGGACATTCAAGATTACTAAACATGAGGGTATTAAACACAACGGTACGGGTACATTATACCTCGTCATATTCTTACAGTGTGGGTTTAGAGTTTGATTTACAGACTTTTTGATTACACATTTTTTATATTGTCCCAGACTAATGGAATGGTGTGACCTTTCACCTAGTTAGCATTTACACTGATGTTTCTATATAAAGGTGCAAATGCGAAACAGTAAATTATGGCTCAGTTCTTCAATTTATCAATAGGCTATTATTAAATATAAGAATTAAAACATTGTGTCTGGCATTTAATAAATATGTTACTGATCATTTCAATAAATGAACAATCATTTCCACATTCTCAAAAATATCATATCAGATGTTTATTCAGCAAAAATAGATAGGAGGAGTAGGCTAACAAATTGTACCATAGTACAGTTTCCTGAAAAACAGATCAGTGTTGATCAATGCTGCTGAAAATCAACAAGCACATAAACAAATCACATACATTACACTGTAAATATGTGAATTTACATTGTCAAGGAGCTAAATTATTAGATCTATCAATGGCTTGGAAGAGCACTGAATAAAGTGTGAGAAAGCTGGGTGTGTTAGTTTGTGTGTTACAGAGTTGCGGTTTTCCAACAGTGCCATCGCGTGGTATTTATGTTAACACGCCGAAGTGTTTGATATGTGAACCTTCCAAGTGATTTCTGTCTCTTTGAAGGCAGATATGCTGGGATCCTTAAGGCATTACTCACTGACCTATAAGCTCTAATAAGCAACAACACTCTAGTGTTCACCTTGTTTCACTCATACAGCGTGTGTGTCCTTTGGCTAAAAGCGCAGTATAATCCAGTGTTTCCTGTGAGTCAGCTCATCAGCGCGGACACTCACCCGGACTGGTATTTGGGGGAATTCTGTCCTCTGTAACGGCTCGGGCCTTAACACTCTGTTTACAAAGCTGCCAGATGCCAGTTATTCCCCGTATCCGATATAAAACGGCCAAAACACACAGCCAAGCGCCCTGCGGCATCCACACACATCTTTGTTTACACTGGAGTGTTATTTAACCTGTGGGTGTCAGTTAGCCTATTAGCCCAGCGGTCGCTTTACTGAATGAGATTTCCTTGAGTCACTCAGTCAATAAAGTTGGCTTCCTCCAGACCCGGTACCTTCACCACAACGCCAGTGATTAATTCACCGTGACTCATACGCCTCTACACTATTTTTACAGTGTATTTTGTGTGTGTGTGTGTGTATCTTTATACATATATATATATATATATATATATATATATGTGTGTGTGTGTGTGTGTGTGTGTGTGTGTGCGTGTGTGTACACACACAACGCAGAACAATATTGCCAACAGAACGTATCGTTTATTTCCTCCTGGTTACTCTCCTTTTTCTAAAACCTGACGACCCGCCTCCTCCCGTATAACACCAACCTTAAAGGGCTATGGCAACATTTAACAACTCTACATCCCTTCCCTTAAATAACACTCAGAGACTAAACATACAAACATAATATTCGAAATTAACTAAGGAATAAGTACGACATAACGTAACATTTTGGACAACTAAAAAGACTGTCCTTAACGAGTGAAATAGTCCCAATAACGGGGACTGGGACAGCTAACTCTTCCTGAATGAGTCACTATAGGCTGGGCAATTGCAGCAGCAGCACCAGTGGCAGGTGCTTTACCCTGAGATAGCATCACTGCAGGTGACAGGGGGGTTGTAGGAGGTGGAGCGGGTGAAAGGGGCCTATAATCATCTTCTGCACCTTCAGCAGGTGCAGGCTCTTGAACATGGAGAAGGAGACATCAATTTCTTGTGTACTGTCTGCCCTGAGAGGTTACCACATAGCTGTTAGGTTGAGAAGCAGGGCCCTGTACGACCACCAGTTTATTGAAACCCCGAGCTGTCTGCATCCTTACTGTCTGACCCTGTTGTAAAGGTGGAAGGGTGTGGCCACTGCGATCATAGTATGCTTTGCTTTCCTTTCTCCTCCTGGTCAGCACTGTCTTGACGCCACAGCATACAGAGGGCGTCATTCTGTCTTTCAACTCAGGAAGAAAACTTCTTGTACGCCTGGAGAGGAGGACTTTTGCAGGAAATGGAAAGTCAGCACGTAGAATATTACGCAGATGGAGTAAAGCAGCCTGTATGTCACTGTGCTCCCTATGGCACTTCTCCAGCAGATGTTTAACGGATCGCACGGCACACTCTGCAAGGCCATTAGACCGAGGCTAGTGAGGGCTACTCCGAATGTGCTCGAAATCCCACGTAAGTGCAAAATCTGTAAATTCACTGCATACAAACTGCCATGCATTGTCTGTCATGAGCGTCTGGGGAATGCCATGGACTGCAAAGTGTCTCTTAAGTTTAGCAATTACTGTGACACTCCTCATGTCAAGTAGATGGTCGAGCTCAAACCAACCAGAGAACAAGTCTACTAGAACCAAGTGCATTTTACCATGCCATTAAAATATGTCTGCAGCAGTGAGCATCCAGGGTTGGTCAGGAACATTGTGCAGCTGCATAGGTTCTCTTGAGTGATGGGGCATGAGGGCATTGCAAGGAGCACAACGAGAGAGTGCTCTCTCTATATCACCATACATCGTGGGCCAGTACATTGTTTCTTTTGCCCTTTGTTTTGTGGCCGCCAGAACTGGATGGCCTTGATGTAGCTGAGTCACATAGTAACTTTGTAGCGATGGTGGTATTAGGAGTCTCTGTCCACGAAAAATCAGTCCATCCTCAACAACAAATTCCTCTCTCATGGCAAAGAATGGGCGGAATGGGCATGGCAGCCAGCCATGCATTATCATGTGAACAAGTCTTTGGCATGTGGGATCAGATTTAACTACAGATCGGAGCTCTTCTGTCCGTTGCTATGAGAGAACTTGAAGCGTCATTACCTTTAGCAAGTCATCCGAAAGAGGAGGCTCAGTGGAAGGGAGATGAGCACGTGATAGGGCATCAGCGACAAAGGGTTCCTTGCCCCATTTGTAGATCACGTTGGAGCTTGAGCATCATGCAGTGAAGACGTGCTGACGCAGAGTGTACTGGCTTTTTTAAGATTGTTATGAGGGGTTGGTTATCTGTTTCCGCAGTCACGGGTCAACCGTAGATGAAGTCGTGAAACTTCTGAGTTGCAAATACCAAGGCTAAAATTTCCTTTTCATTTTGGGTGTACCGAGATACAGTAGGTGTTAAAGCGCGTGAGGCAAAAGCAACAGGAGCACCCTGCTGAAGACATACGGCGCCCAGTCCATGTTGGGATGCGTCAGCTGAGAGAACAACGGGTTTAGTGACATCAAAGTATTGCAGAACAGGGGGACTGGATACAGCATGCTTCAGCTTTTGAAAGGCAGCATTCTGCAGATCATGCCATGACCATTCCAGATCTTGCTTTAACAGTTCACGTAGAGGGCCTGTGATGTCACTATAGTTTGGAATGAACTTCGATAAGTAGATGGTCATGCCAAGAAACCGTTGCAGGGCCTGTTTGTCCTCAGGTTTTGGCATTTGGCAGACAGCTGTAGTCTTGTCAGGGTCCGGTTTAATGCCGTCAGCAGTCAGGAGGTGGCCTACATAGGAGACAGAGGTGACACGAAATTAGTGTGCGCCCCCAGACTAGGATGTCATCTACCATGATCTGACATGGTTGTCCCTCAAAGAGATGCTCTATGGATTGCTGGAATACTTCACTCCCAGTGGAGATCCCGTAAGGCATTCACAGGAATCTGTACCTGCTAAAGAGTGTCATGAATGTTGTCAGCTTCGATGATGCCTCATCTAAAAAGATTTGCCAAAATCCACATTTGGCATTGAGGATACTAAAAACCTTGGCACCTGGCATATCAGCTATGATCTGTTCAATGGTTTTCAATTGATGATGTGGCCTTAGGAGTGCCTTGTTGAGATGCACTGGATCTATGCATATTCTTATAGAGCCATCTTTCTTCTTGGCAGCAACCATGGCAGGAGCACATATAGTGGACGCTACTGACTAGTCTACCCAAATGTGATAAACAACAGGTAGTTTGCCAAGCACTTTGGTGTCAAACAGATCACTGAACTCCTGCACCTCTGCTTCTTGGTTTTGCACTGTGTGCACATGTGGTCCTAAATGTATCAGACCCATTGCTATGCTGTCTTGCAATCCAAGCAGTGATCTCGCATTACGATCTACAACATGGAATTTGAGTTGGCCTTGTTCACAGTCTAATATTGTGGTGCCCTCAGTGTTGAAAGTTTACCCACCATATGCAATGAGATTCACTTTTTCAGCAGTGTTTATGTGAGCTGAGGGCACAATGAGGTGTAGCTGTTGGGCAGATATAATGTTGCATTTCGCACCTGTGTCCACTTTCAGTTTTAATTGGCCAGACCCATGTTTCAGATGTAGTGTTGTAAATATTTCACCTTTCTGAGAGACATCATCCACTGTCTTGCAATAGAAAGTGTCCTCAGGGACATCCAGAGTTGTGTCCAGTTCATTCACTCGATTAGACTTAGAGTTTCTGAATTGTGCTCCAGTTCGCTTAGGATGATAATCACGACTCTGAGACTGTGGTGCTGTTTTGTGTGATGGAGCCAGTCTGCAGCACTTTGCAAAGTGGTTCCATTTACCACAGTTGTTGCATTGTTTATTGAAAGCAAAACACTTGAGTTTATCAGGGGCGTGGTATCTGTTGCAGTTGATGCAGCGATCTTGTATGGTACAGACTTCAGCCTCGTGTTTCAGTTCTTTTGTGCTCTTTTCAGATTGCTCATATAACAAGCATATATTAACAGCAGAGTCCAGTGTGAGCTTTTTCTCACGGAGAAGTTGTTTCCGCACACTGTCACTTTCAATCCCGCAAAAGATGCGGTCACGTATCAGTTCGTCATTTAATTGTCCAAAGTCGCATTTTTTTGCAAGTATTTTCAGTGTGGAAATATACAACTGAATGGACTCACCAGGCTTTTGATTAGTTGTGTTAAAGACGTGTCTGTCCATTATTATATTCTTTCCACGCAAGCAGAGTTCAGCAAACTTTTGCAGCAAGACGTCGGGATCTTCCTTGTCCTCCCCCTCAGCGTACGTGAAAGCCTCGGATTTCTCTACCGCGTCAGGACCCGCTAAATTCAGCATAGTATAGGCCTGCACCTTCTTCGATTTGTCTGACAGACCAGCGTTGCAATATATACGCCATTCTTTTTCAAATTTGCTCCAAGTGTCAGCTATATGCTCGTCGAAAATCAGCGGATCAACGGTACCATGTTCAACCACTTCTGACACCATTTAGATTATTTTAAGAACAGATACAACAGTATTGTCAACAGGAAATATTGTTTATTTCCTCCTGGTTACTCTCCTTTTTCTAAAACCTGACGACCCACCTCCTACTGTATAACACCAACCTTAAAGGGCTATGGCAACATTTAACAACTCTACAACATTAAAACCACCTGCTTCGTCAAGGCATGGACTCCACAAAACCCCTGAAGGTGTGCTGTGGTATCTAGCACCAAGACATTAGCAGCAGATCCAACGCACACACACCCGGCCGTTCACATGATGTAAAAGAAAACATGATTCATCAGACCATGGTCTGCTCCATGGTCCAGTTCTGATGCTCTCATGCCCATTGTAGGAGCTTTCAGCAGTGGACAGGGATCAGCATGGGCACTCTGACTGGTCCGAGGCTACACAGCCCCATACACTGCAATCTGTGATGCACTGTGTGTTCTGACACCTTTCTATCATAGCCAGCATTAACTTTTTCAGCAGTTTGTGTTACAGCAGCTTTTCTGTGGGATCGGACCAGACGGACTAGCCTTCACTCCCCACGCGCATCAGTGTCTCCCTACATGCATCAGTGTCTGGGTGCCCATGGCCCTGTTGCTGGTTCACTGGGTTGTCCTTTCTTGGATCACTTTTAGGAGGTACTAACCACTGCGTACCGGGAACATCCCACAAGACCTACCATTTTGGAGATATATATATATATATATATATATATGTATGTATTTTTTTGTTTATAATTAAAATTATGGTTATATGTACAAATAAAGCTGAAAGTCTACACTTTGATCACATCTTGAAGGCAAAATCACAAAAATACTTCTGGACCTGACTCTCTCTCTCTCTCTCTCTCTCTCTCTCTCTCTCTCTCTCTCTCTCTCTCTCTCTCTCTCTATATATATATATATA
>JAKKZJ010000004.1:27734275-27745018 GCA_033441845.1 Pangasius mekongensis
CAGTGGCAGACTGTTGCATTAAGCAGTTCCTATTTAAATAAATTGTTTTATTTATTGGAGCTTGAACTAAATGCATTTCATTTAAAAGAACAATCAAAGAGACTACTTAACTACAAAGACTCAATAATAATAATACACTATATGGCCAGAAATATGGGGGCATCTGATCTTTTTAGTGATCTTAGTTTTGCTTTTATAGAGTTAATCACACTGATGTACTAATCTTGTGCAATTCTTGAGCAACACATGGCTGCTAATGAATCTCTTAATGATTGTGGAGCTAGAAAGGGTGTAGTTATTTCTTCCCACCTGGTTTCTGAATGTTGGTTTACTTTTTTGGAAAGAAATGACTACATATTGACATCTGTTGTGTTTTTCTTTTTGCTCTGGTCACCTGAGGCTTTTTGTTTGTTTATAGAAGTTGTTGAGGACCGCACAATTATTATTTAGGCTCTGATCAGTAAAAACATAGAATTGAAGGAGGGTGTTCTTTCTTTTTCCCATGACTGTATATGAGCTTGTTGGACACCCCATTCAAAACCCATCCTCATTAATATGGATTCCCCCCCTTGTGGCTAGAGCAGCCTCCACATCTGGAAAGGCTTTCTACAGGTTTGTGGAGTTTGTATGTGGGAATTTGTGCCCATTAAGCCAAAAGAGCATTAGTGAGGTCAGGCAGTGGTGTAGGATGAGGAGGCCTGGCTTGCAATTGAAGTTCCTATTTATCCCAAAGGTGTTAAGTGGGGTTGAAGTCAGGGCTCTATGCAGAACACTGCAGGTCCTCCATACAGAATTCATCACAAACCATGTCTTTGCAGACCTCGCTTTGTGCACAGGGCATAGTCATGCTAGAACAGGAAAAGTCGTTCCCCAAACTATTACCACAAAGTTGGAAGCTTACATTTGTCTCCACTGCCACTCTGCCTGTAGCATTAGCATTAACATTAACCTTCACTGGAACTAAGGGGCCTAGCCTAAACCCTGAAAAACAACCCCAGATCATTA
The DNA here is from genome assembly GCA_033441845.1 of Pangasius mekongensis. Lineage (NCBI taxonomy): Eukaryota > Metazoa > Chordata > Actinopteri > Siluriformes > Pangasiidae > Pangasius > Pangasius mekongensis. Next base: position 27,735,281 of record JAKKZJ010000004.1, read on the forward strand.
TCCCTCCTCCACCAAACTTGACTGTTGGCACTATGCATTCTGGTAGGTAGCGTTTGGCATCTGCCAAACCCAGATTAATCCATCAGACTGCCAGATAGTGAAGTGTGATTCATCACTCCAGAGAACACATTTCCACTGCTCCAGAGTCCAGTGACGGCGTGCTGTACACCACTCCGCAGCCCCACTCTGAGCTTCCATGGTCCATCACTCTGTGGCTGTTATTGTGAAATGGAAGCGTCTAGGAGCAACAACAGCAAAGGTGTCATCTTATGACCGTGCCGCATTTAAAGTTGCTCAGCTCTTGAGTACGACCCATTCTACTACCAGTGTTTTCTATGGAGATTGGCATTGTGCTTGATTTCATGTACCTGTTAGAAATGGATGTGGCTGAAGCACCTGAACTCAGTAATGAGGAGGGGTGTCCATGTTTGGCCATATAGTGTATAATAACTTGGGTAATGCTGGGTTGTGATTTTAACCATTGTAACCAGGTTGAGCAAGGCCCTTAACCCTCTCTGCTTTAGGGGCACTGTATCATGGCTGACCCTGTGCTCTGACCCCAGCTTCCTAACAAGCCGAGATATGCGAAGAAAAGAAATTCACTGTGCTGTAATGTACTGTATGTGGCAAATAAAGGCTGCTGCTGCTTCTATTGTATTGAGCCGATACCAGAAAAAATGGTGAATCGACTATAAGAAAACATACTGGATATCTGATCCTGTAACAAATGGCAAAGATTGGAACTGGATTTGGAAAAGAAATGTATTTCTGGAAGTTTTCATAGGTTGTTTTATTATATTTATACTTCATACTTTATTATATTTATAGTGTAAGTGATTTTTCTGTGAAAGAGTTTAACTGTGAATTGCTTCATGTAAAAAACATTTTAAAGCTTAGTAGTTTGTAAAGAAAACAATAGCGGACGGGTTTCAGTACCGACTGATACTCAAGGTTCAATATTGGTATCGGTATCAGTATCGGAAAAGCAAATGTTGTATCTCCAGCCTTGTGAATTTCCTCTCCTTTAGGTAACGATGTTTTCCTGGTGGCTGTGCATGAGCTGGGTCATGCATTGGGTATGGAGCACTCAAATGACCCTTCTGCCATCATGGCACCTTTCTACCAATGGATGGACACAGAAAACTTTGAGCTTCCAGAGGATGATCGCCGTGGCATTCAGCAGCTTTATGGTAAGTTAGAGAAACAGTTAAATTTGCTTTGCCATGACATGGGCAACAAAAGACAATCTAGTAAACATATTAGCATTTTTACTGCATCTCTACCCTGTAGGACCCAACCCTAGTGGCCATCCTCAACCTTCGGTTAGCCCCCACACCCCTTACCATATCCCTCATCCCACTGACACTCCACGCAAGCCAGAAGTACCTCACTTTGGCCCTGATATCTGTGAAGGTCACTTTGACACCATTGCTATTCTGAGAGGAGAAATGTTTATCTTCAAGGTATTTGAAATAATCTGTGTGCTTATACACAATGAATAAAAAACTGTTTTAATGTTGATATCTAAAGCTCTTTGATCCTGGGTGGTAGAATAAATGGTTCTGGCGTCTTCGCAATCACCGGGTTATGGATAATTATCCAATGCCAATTGGACATGTCTGGAGAGGTCTAGCAACATCAATTGATGCTGCCTACGAGAGAGAGGATGGCAAATTTGTCTTTTTCAAAGGTAAAAGCTGGTTTCTTTTTGTGACTTTATTCTAAAACCTGTTGCGGAAGGTTATAAGTTCTAAGTATATAATTACTTCTTCCTCAGGTAACCGACATTGGGTATTCAGTGAAGCAAATTTGGAGCCAGGCTACCCAAAGACACTGAGAGCGATGGGCAGAGGCCTCCCTCAGGACAGAATTGATGCTGCGCTTTTCTATACACCTACAGGCAACACCTACTTCTTCAGAGGAAATAAGTAGGTGACTGTTTTTTGGTTTGTAAAGAAAGCATTTCTTGATGATCACAAAGGACACTGTTGGTGTCTTTTCTTCCCTCAGATATTATCGATATAATGAAGAGATGCAATCAGTGGACCCGGACTACCCTAAACCCAGTAGCAAGTGGCAGGGCATCCCTGATGACATCAAAGCAGCTTTCATGAGCCGAGACCAAAGTAAGAATCCTTTTTTAATTCAGTACCTCATTAAGTGTATAAAAAGCAACATGCTTTGTTTTAAAAGCGGGATTGTTGCTCTTATAGAGCTAATTTAACTAGTTATGTCATGTATATAAATAAGTAAACTAGTTATTATTGATCACATATGTGTAATTAAATGTAATGGCATGTTACTCAACAAACATTTGGATTTGTGTAGTATATTATAATTAGATATAAATAATACATCTCCTATAATACATCAGTTCTGGGCGAAGGGAAAGACATGCCAATACTCTTAGAACTCGCACGCATGAGAGTTTCAAGCAACATCAACACAATGAATGTGGCTCTGCCTTGGAAAGCATATAGTGGATAAACATCTTTACAGAATATTAAAGATTTAATCTCTGACTTTCAGGTTTCACATATTTCTACAAAGCCAATAAATACTGGAAGTTCAACAACCAGCTGATGAGGGTGGAGCCTGGTTACCCCAAGTTTGCCTTAAGTGATTGGATCGGCTGTCCAGTTGAGGACACTAAGACAGGTGGGGGTCCAACAGGTGGTGGTAGTGATGACAGTAACCAGGACAAAGAGAATAAAGAAGATGAAGAAAAATTGGACAAGACAGAAGTCATTGTCATTGAGGTGGACAACACTCCTGGTGATGGAAGTGGAATGGCAGCAGTAGCGGTGCCGCTTATGCTGCTGGTGTGTTTAATTTGCACTCTGGCAGCCTTGATCTTTTTCCGCAAGTATGGCACGCCACGTCATCTTCTCTACTGTCAGCGTTCCCTACTAGACAAGGTGTAGAGAGGCGAAGAGAAGAGGAGGGTGAAGATAAAGGTACAGGAAGTATGGTATATATATTATTTCCATACTTTGAAGTTGTTAACCTTAGTTTTGCAAAATATGATTTAAAAAAAAAAAGCAGTTGGGATATTTTTCTGCATATAAAAACTTATATACTATATATACTATATAAAAACTTATATAGACCTCAGACCATCTTGTCTCTGGCCACAAGAACCTTATGTAGACCGATGGTAGAGTGCAAGTATGGCTGACCTGAGAGCACAGAGCAGTGCATGGTCGTTAAGACAGTCCACATTGCCCTGAATTGCATGCGCAGAAAGGTATTATTAAGAGTGAAGCGAATGTGCAGGGATGTTTCCGCAACCACTGAGACAAACCATTAGAAATGATAAAAAGTCTAAAAAGTGAAGTTCCACTTCATCAGGGGAAAAGTCCACAAGTCAGTTGTGTTTGTGCTATATAATAAGTTAATATATTAACTTATTCCAAGTCTCTGCCATCTTGGGAATCAGAACAAGTTCTGTGTTGCCAGAATAAAGTGATTTTACACTAAACTTTGTAATTGAGCGTGACCGTTCCATAAGTGGACACATCCCTCTTGTCCCCACCCCAAAGTCTCAAAAAGTCTCAACTTTACTTTTGAGGGAAGTCTAGACCAGCTGAGGGAAAATGAAGAGTTAATGTGTCAATGCTTAGTGATGTTCTCACATACGAAACGTCTCTGCATGTGTCACTGCTTCATGCTTATGAAATTTTCTTTGCATGCAACACACGGCACCTGGAGCTCTCTTAACAGCCAGGCTCGAATAACTGCAGTGTGGGATCAGGTTGTTCATTCTCAAATTACTTAACTGTTATGCTATGGACACAAGAAAAAAACAATCTGATATAAATTACTAGATTTGAAATGCCTAATTAACTATTTTCATTACTTATAAATGAGTTATTTTGTAGTGGAAAAATCATTTCAATCGTTTTCTATTTAGAATCATTTTCAGTAAAACTGGTCTACAAATTCCTAATAATCAAAAGCAAATGCAGTACAATAGAGTCTTTTAACATTATTTTATGTTTTAAAAACATAATCCATTACAGCATGTCTTAAAACATTCCACATTTTTAATTCCAAAGTTAACGTGACCTTAGGGTATTGTTTATAACATGTAACATGAATTGTTTATACATTTGTCTGTTGAGAAACGGACGACTATGTTTTCATGATCATGGTGCAGAGCGGCGCAAAAACAGGGTTGGGTTTAGAGGTGTGCGTTAGGACTGGGATTATGCGTGACCCAAAAAAAAGTCACGGTGCTGGCAATTCTTACTTTCATGCAGAAACGGGAGGTCGGATAAAGTTTACAGGACAGAAAAAGTCCACGATAATTAACAGGGGAACACACCGGGCCCTGGTGCAGCGATGAGACGCTTTTACAGCATTCAGTGATTCACGCTTTGTGTGTTATCCTGTTTGCCACCGCTATGGTTTACATTTATTTGTTCCATTTAAATGTTACATTTATGTGACTAATTTGTTTACATTTAGATCAGAAAGTTCATTAGAAAATATTGCGAGCAGGTACAAACAAAAATAATAGCTGCAGGAGAGGGTGGGATTGGGATTTAAAAAAAAAGTCTCACACTAAGCTCTAGTTGGATTTGAATGAATACAGTTTGTATAAAGAAAGGTTCCACAGTAGGTATCGATTCTTTACAACGAAACAAAAAATGTCATGCGAGCGTTCGGTTCTGACTTTGTTGATGAGCTCTAAAGAAAAGCTTGCAGGAGCTCAAGGGGAGTGTAGCCAAGTTTCAGCAAAATTCCCAGCCTAACTACAACTCAAACCTCTGCAACTTAGTTTAAAACAAAAACTAGCCAAAAACTTTAGGCACAGAAAAAGGTAGACTAATTCTTTTTTCTTCTGTCTTTTTCAGAGGAAATAATGTAACAGTGGTGCGCATTTCTGACGGACGTAAGCGCGTGATAGTGATGGGAGATGAACTGTGCCAACCTAAACACCGCCTTACTGAGCTCCAAAATAAACTCACATTTTCCCAAACAAAAGAAACATGCTTTTCTGAGCTGCTGCTCAGTAGAGCCCATGCAGTCCATGCTGTGCTCAGGGCAGAATATCTCTGCTGGCCCTTCAAAAAATAATGATTTAATTTACTTTTAAAAAGTTGTAAAACTTGTACATTCATTGCACGTGTTTTTAAATAATTGTTCTCATCATTAGTTAAAGAAAATCCATCCCATTCTGACTTGCAGCATCGTTCCAGAGTGTGTCCCAGTTTTATAGATGATCGATATCCAGTGACTATAATTGGACAATATGGCACCATTTTCTCCCATTGTGTGTTTTCGAGGCCGTTTTAGCGTCGAAACAGGAGTGACCATCTTGCAAAAACTGGAGCCAGAGTCTGCACAGCAGAGGCCTTGAAGCCAGAGCATGAGCAGTAGATATGGGTGGACAGGCAGTGGGTCCGCGTACACACGCGCACGTCCTCAATGAATTACCCAAAGTGCAACAGAAATCGGTGCATCAGCTAACTCGAAGTGGCAAGTACAGCTTTAGTAATAAATGTCAAATGCTAAAAGAAAATATTTCAGAGCTTTGAATCATGACTGACTGAGTTAGCATTTGCTAGCTAGCTAACAGTATCAATCATCCATCATCAAAGTAATATAAGTAGTGAATGTAATATAGCAACTAAAATATACTGTTAAACAGTCTGCAGTTTGGCACAAAATGGCAGACACTGATGATGTTGAGCTGACTTTAGAAAAGTCTTTTGATGTTCTTAACTAATGAGGAGAGACTGAAAATTAAACAAAAGCCAGAACAAAGTCAGGCAGCAAAAAGCTGTGCTTATTATTCGTCGTGCATTATTAGATACTGAGCTTCGTCCAAACTAAACCCTGCGAATGAGCCGTTACTGTAGAAACGATAACATATTAGACCCTGTTGTTCATGTTATACACACACACACATACACACTCACAGACACACACACACACAGACGTACACACACACAGACACACACACACACACACACTCACATACATATACACACACACTCAGACACACACACTCACACACACACACACACAGACATACACACACACTCACAGACAGACATACACACACACACACTCACAGACACACACACATACACACACAAACACACTCACAGACACACACACACACACACACACACAGACGTACACACACACAGACACACACACACACACAAACACACTCACATACATATACACACACACTCACAGACACACACACTCTCACACACACACAGACATACACACACACTCACAGACAGACATACACACACACACACACTCACAGACACACACACATACACACACAAACACACTCACATACACACACACACACACACACACACACACACAGACTTGCGCCCAACCAAAAACTCCACACTGCAGTTCTATTTTTAAACCAGTATTATTTTCTGATGTAGAAAAATAAAATATGGCCATAAAATTGTGATTATGATGAACATTTATGATTGCTGATTAATCAGTTTATCACAGATGTCTTATTTAAGAGACGTGTTAATTGTAATGTGACATTTTTGTCAGACACAAAACATTGTTTACTGCCTAAAGAAAACCACTCAAAAGTTACTGTATATTCTAATAGATGGGCTGCAATTTGTTTATATGATCCTATTTTTTTCACTTGTTTTCTTATCTTTGTTAAAAATAAATAAATAAATAAATAAATAATAATAATAATAATAATGGTGGTAATAATAATAATGGTGATAATAATAATAACTGGGGGGTTCTGACTTTCTTTTTCACTCTTCTCCTGGTGTATTCATTGACAACATTTTTTTTCTTCTTTTTCTCTTTATAGCCCAATGTAGTTGTGGTTATGTGTCTCTATAAACTCTAACTGTTGTGTGTTGTAAGTGTGTAACATTGAGACGACTCTTCAGGTCTTTTACGTCACCTGATATTTGATTTCATTTTGCCATATTTCCTGCTTTTAGTTTATTCTCTCACACACAGCGTTTAGGGTTAAAGTGACTGTGTGAGTATACTTTGCCTTTTCACTAATATTCCTTAACGTTGTACTGTCTTCATCATAATATGATTATTGATGATGTCATGATTATTATTACTTGTACTTATTATTACTTATAATATTCTGTCAATGAAATTAATGTGTTTTTCTAATGTTGTCAATAGGATGTCCTGCTGGACAGGCAAAACCCATCATGCAGTGGCCTTAATTTTTTGCATTTCTGAATTTACAAAATTAAATAAAGACAAAAATAAACAACTAATACTTGTGTTTACAGTTGTACAGCTGTGTTGTGGTGCTGTTTAGCATAATTTCAACCTGAAGTCCAGGCTAGGTATTTATTTAAAAACTAACAAAAAACAACTATTAGGCCTATAATGATGCCCATTGTGTAAGGAATGTGTTGTAATGTAGACTGATGCGTAGCAGAGGGTCGTAAGCACGCCAAAGTAAGCCATCTATCTTTCTAAACAGATAAGATAGATATTAGTTACTTAATATAATAAATTTTAACCACATTGTCTTTTTTCAAACTTACCTGAGACATTCTATTAATAAAATATTCTAAAGTTTCAGTTTGAAACATGACACATTTGTCTGTTAACTACTGATGATAAATAATACAGTTTTTATGTTAATATAAAATTATACCATGGGACCAACTTATTCCATGGGTGCGGTTGTAACATGTCGATTCATCAAGTTTGTGGGAGGTGTACCTCCAAAAGTATTGGAACAGCAAGGCCAATTCTTTGTTTTTGCTATGTGCTAAAGACATTTGGGTCTTAGATCTAAAGAGGAATGAGACGATAGATCAGAATTTCACCTTTAATTTCCTGATATTTGTCTAGGTGTGTTAACTTAGAACATTGCACCTTCTGTTTGAACCCACCTATTTTTCAAGTGATCACTAATATTGGACCATGTGACTGACAGCTGTTTCTTGTTGCCCAGGTGTGTCCTGTTAGATTGATTGTGTAAATAATTAATAGCTCTACTCTTGGTTTGATCTCTGGGTTTAACCTGTGAAGACTGCATTTGTTGTTAAAATAGATAAACCAAATGAAGACCAGAGAGCTGTCTATGGGAGAAAAGCAAGCCTTTCTGAAGCTGAGAAAAGATGGAAAATCGGTCAGAGCCATAGCACAAGCATTGGGCATAGCCAATACAACCATTTGTAATGTCCTGAAAACGAAAGAAACCACTGGTGCACTAACAACCTGACATGGAACAAGTCGGCCAAGAAAAACAACAGCAGCTGATGACAGAAACATTGTGAAAGCTGTGAATAAAAACCCAAAAACATCAGTCCGTGACATCATCAACAACCTCCACAGGGCAGGGGTGAAGGTGTCACAATCCACCGCTTGAAGAAGACTTCAAGAGCAGAAATATAGAGGCCACACTACAAGATACACATATCTCATCAGCAGTAAGAATCAGAAGGCCAGAATGGAATTCACAGAGAAATCAGAGATGAACCACAAAAGTTCTGGAACCAAGATGAACCTCTACCAAAATGATGGAAAGGCCAAAGTCTGGAAGAAAGAAAGGATCTGCTCATGATCCAAAACATACGAGCTCATGGGGGAAGCATGGTGGAGGTAATGTCATGGCTTGGGCTTGCATGGCTGCTTCTGGAACAGACTCACTGATCTTTACTGATGATGGAACTCATGATGGTAGCAGCAGAATGAATTCAGAAGTCTACAGAAACATTCTGTCTGCCACTTTACAGAGAAATGCATCCAATCTAATTGGGACGAACTTCATCATGCAGCAAGACAACGACCCAAAACACACTGCAACACAACAAAGCACTTCATCAGGGGGAAAGTGGAAGGTTTTTACTTTAACTTACCTTAAGACTTTCTGTTCATACTTTTTCTTAGCTAAAAATTGGGGGGTGCCATGGTAAAAAAGGTGCCTTGTTCTGAGTTGTTTAACACGTCTAGATGTAAATATCAGGAAATGAAAGCTGAAATTCTGCTCTATCGTCCCATATTCATTCAACTCATGCCTTGCCGTGTCAATATTTTTGGATGGGACTGTAATTATATTTTTGTAAATTATTTTATCACGCAGTAAAGACCTCATATAGTTGTACAATGTTTGTACCAGCTGAAACACTTTCTTTGCTCAAATGTATTCCTAAGTGGGTGCATAATTGTTGAGCATTACATGACCCACAAAGAGGTCAGTCAAATAAATAACAACTGAAATGCTCGGGTCTTGGTGCTCCAGCCTCCATCCAGCCATGAAGATTTCCAGGAAGGAAATAATTTTTCAAGTAAGTAGAATGTCTTTGTTTATTGTTACTTAAATACTTGTATTGATAACCCTATTACAAATGACACCACACTATCAACCATCTTGAAATTAGACATGCTAGCTAACTAGTACTAAGTACCACAATGCATATCATGGAAGCCGGAGTGTGAGGGTGTGGAAGAAACTCGCGGAATTTTAGCCAAGCTTTGGGCTTGCATTTATTCAACCCGCGTTTTTCCCGTGTGTCTGTGTGTGTCGTGCAAGCTCTGCCAGCTGTGTCACTCTCTACTTACGGGAGTCATAAATATTAGGATTATGTTAATACTTGGATGCAAATACTTTGCAGTCAATAACTGCCTGAAGTCTGGAATCCATAGACATTACCAAATTCTGAGGTTCCTCCCTGGAGATGCTTTGCCAGGCTTCACTGCAGCCACCTTCAGCTGCTGCTTGTTTGTGGGTCTTTCTGCCTT
>JAKKZJ010000004.1:27751150-27769160 GCA_033441845.1 Pangasius mekongensis
AAAGCACCCTGAGCTCTGAAACCTGATATTTTAACAGATGTCAACGCAGCATTCGTGGTGCCATGTAAGTTATAATTTGATTTAATTTTTTTGATTTAATTTTTAATTGATATACAGCCAATACTGCTATAAACTAATTTAAAAGTAGAGAAGGGGCACTTTACCGTGTTCACAGTGTGAGCGGCCGTGTTGATCTGATGTCACTCTATAAACAGGGAAGGAGCCGGTAGTTGACTAAGACCCCAAGCTGATGAGTTGAAATTTCAAACTGAGGTGGATAATCTCACTTGGACTCCCTAATAAGAGATATGGAATGTAGGAATCCTGGAATGAGCAGGAGACGGTTTTAGGAGATTTATAGGAGTATAAATCTCCAAATCTCCTAAAACCGTCCCCTGCTCATTCCAGGACTCCTACATTCCATATCTCTTTAGCACATGTAGCACTGTTTGCCTCTTCTCTCTAGAGCCCTATTCGGATTGGATTAGTTTATCAGATCGATGTCTGTAATCATTTTTTATTCATCTCCTCAGTGATGAAACTCTTGCGTCCAGACAACAATAAAATTACCACAGAAGCGAATCCGGATGTTTGCATATTAGTTGTAAACGATTAGCAGTTTGAATATAAACAATTAAATCATTTACAGTATTAATTTATCAGCATTTAACATTATATCTTCAAGGAATGAGTCATTATTTCTAGAAAACAAAAGATTTATGATATTTTGCATATGTGGATGTTCACAATAATGGCTCCTTTAATCAGCCTGTGGGATCTCGCTTTCCTTAATCCTGTTTTTTCTCCTCCTGAATGTGCTTTTCCGGGTAAAGTGTAGTTGAGGCTTTACCACCCAGACCCAGTATACGTTTGGGTGCCTTATACGCACACTACGAGACTAAATACGGCAAGTAGGAGCAGCTAAAAATCTTTTTTTCCACCGTGAGTCGACATCTGCATAGAAAATCATGGACATGTATCCATGGACTTCTCAGGGGAAGATGGAGAAAAACACTGACATGGCTGATCTAGATGGACAAAAAATCACAGAGTAGCACCTGTAAAATAGGAAAATACCCCAGGACCCCAGGTAAATATAATCTCACCTGGATAGGGCTTATGAATGTTTATTGTAATGATCGAAACCCTACTATCTGGTGTCACCCAGAACAGGATGGATTCTCTTTTGAGTCTGGTTCCTCCCAAGGTTCTTCATTATCTTGCTCAGGTCTTTCCTTGCCACTATCACCTCTGGCTTTCACAGTAGGGATCAAGATCTACATCTGAATTTCTGTGAAGCTGCTTTGTCACATTTATATCGTTAAATTCACTATACAGGTAAAATTGAATAGAACATAATTTAATTCATTATTTTCAAACACCTGTGTAGAAATTATCTGATATATAAATAAAAAAATATAGCTGTAATATATCTATTTGTAGACCTATAAGCACTGTTTACATACACTATATTGCCACGTATGTAACATGAATATAATTAATATGAATTATTTTAATGCGCTCATTCTAACACGTTATCACTCATTTAATGCACTAGGACAGATAAAAGAGCCTTTATTGCTCCCTGACTTATAAATTACAATCTTGGGTGTTAGCTTGTCCTCTTTAATTTTTAATTTCATTTTCAGTCTCTTTTCATAAGTATGAGAATCAAAAGGCTTTTCTATAATCAGGACAACTTTAGCATCTTCTGCCATTTCATCCAAACAGCAGCCAAGCTGCTAGCTGAAGGAGTTACAGCCATCTAGACTTATTAATAACAATTTCAGAAATTAATGCAAATAATGAAATGTTATACTTGCAGTTTATTTACAATATTTACAAATTACACCTATAGCAGGTGATTCCACCTGGCTCCGATATGTTGAAGCTTGAGATGTCAGTCAGGTGGTTACGAGGTTCCACTCATGTTCCACTTCACGCAGTTTGCACTGTTCACAGAAAACAGATTGAGTTTGATAAACAATTCAGTGTATTTATACTAGCATGAAGATACATTTTTGATGGAGACTACAAAGCTTTTCTGTAAATCACTCTGGAGAAGAGCTTCTACTAAATGCTGTAAATGTAAACGGAAGTGTGTGTGTGTGTGTGTGTGTGTGTGTGTGTGTGTGTCACATCCAATTCACTGCCATGCCACCAGAGGGCCCCCTGATCCAAATCCTAGAGCCTGTTCTTTGGTTTGTGTGTGTGTGTGTGTGTGTGTGTGTGTGTGTGTGTGTGTGTGTGTGTGTGTTTGTGTGGTAGGGGTGAGAGAGAGAGAGAGAGATTCGTTGAACCAATTCAGCATAAAATACAAGTTGTGACAGCTCGAGTTCTGTCCACAGGAGTCCGACAAAGGCTCAGGGGCTCGCTTGCCAAAATCTCCATCTGTGTACCCTTGACCAGTTGCACCATGTTTTTCCAGTGTGGTTGGATTGCTGGATGGAGGAGATATTCCTTAAGACCTCTTGTTAAAATGAAAAATCTAAATATTGTTTAAGGAGGATTCTTTTAATTACTTTGCTGTACATACACTCGTCTCTGAAAGCAGGTCATTGCAGAATAAAGTAAAGCGCATGTAAAGGAAAGAGAGCAGAAGGTGATATTACTAAGCTTTTGTAGTGAAAGGGGTCTGTGGTAGGTGTTTTAGAAAACATCTAAAAATGATGAAAAATCTTTTTTTTCCTGCCTATAATATACTTTGACATCTCTGCTCTAAGAACATTTACATATATTTTACCAAAAATAATGTGATAATGTTTTTATTTATGTCACTTTATTACCTTGCCTTGGCTTAGCCAGTTTAATAAAAGCAGAGGTGAACTGAGTCAGTCTGCAGAAACATCTCTAAAACCCGCCAGGCTTAGTGTGCGTTTCTCTCCATTTAATCCCGTTTAAGACGATAACATGCCACAGTGAAGCATTCATGAACATACGGCTGCCAAAATGTCTGTAAAGAGAAAAGCGCTTGTACAATAAAGTGGATAAAGAGTAATAAAGTGTTTAATGATGGCTGGACAGTAACTGGACGTTGTTACTTTACCTCAATCCTATTTTGGAAGATTTGTACTTTGCTTAAATATTATTGAAAGTGAATACTTGTAGTCCTACTCAAGTAAATTTCCAAAAGAAACATATCTTTTACTCTTTACATGTTCTCATTTGCCTAACACATAAAAACAAAATGTTAAATATATATATATATGCTAAATATATATAAATATATCTTTAAAATTTGCAATCAAATCCACGTTATGGATAAGTTTTGTAAATTATCTAGTTAATAATTTATGCAAATTAATGTAATTTAGCTATTTAATTTAGCTAACTAGTTAGCTTTTGTATATTAACTTAATAAATTAGCTAGCTAGTTAAGTATTTAAGTTTCCTAGTTAAGTTTAAATTAGATAACTAGTTTTGTAATTTAGTTTGTTAGCTAGCTAGTTAAGATTGGTAAATTAGCTTGATAAATTAGCTACCTAGTTACATTTTATAATTTTGTTTAGATTAGCTAATTAGTCAAGTTTTATAAAATGGCTTGTTAAATAAGCTAGCTTTTTTTAAACAGAACCCATACCTTTACTGAAGTACAGTGTCTCTGGACTTTTTACACCCTTGTAAATGACCAAAATAAAAAGACAATAAGATAGAAGTTTAGTCAGCAGAACAGAACTGACTGATTTAATCAGAGATTATTTCCCCACAGTCAGTGCAAACAGAGATCAGTTGGGTGAAGAGACTAATTACAATATCGCCAAATTCTGATTAATATCGGAATACTGAGGTGCACTGATGTGCATGTAAACTAGGCTGATACAGAGGATGCTGATAAACAAAGTGATGAATAATTGGGCAGTAAGTTTGTTTTTCTGTAAGTAGATTTTGGTTTTAAATGTAGAGGTAGGTGGGGCATCGTTCAGTGGAATTTGGATGGAATCTTTAAATGCAATTTTTGCATTTTCACTTTTGATGGTAACAAGATTTTTAAATGCTGTGACTTTACTTCTGGTTGAGATGCATGCAAAAGGGAAACGTAGTTCAGTTCAGGAAGACCTGTAGTGTTCAGAAAACAGTACTGTGCAAAGGTCTTAGGCACATGTAAAGAAATGGGGTAAAGCAAAGATGCCTTCAAAAATAATGAAACTAAACATTCTCTACATTAAACAGCACTGAACTAAACAAAGTGAATATCTGCTTTGCTGAATATTTCGCTTCGCTTTAAACATGTATCAGTAGTCTCAGGGAAACTTCATACTTCATTTTTTGGTAAGTTTTTGGTAAGAATCTTTTTTGCTGGTAGGTTTTTCTAAGCATCTTGGAGAATCTGTCACAGTTCCTCTAGAGACTTTGACTGTCACACTTGCTTCTGTATTTTCAGGTTTTACCCGATGCCTGTGCACACGAGTGGATAATATGAAGCCATTTAGTCCTATCGTGCGGTTGTGAAGCCTTTTTGGTCAAACTGAAAGTTGCCATCTTGGCTGAGTTTGTGCAGCAGGTCAGAAGTGGAGCCAGGGTCCGTGCAGTATTGGGGATCAGGTCTGCTGCCCGCCTGGCCACACTGTGTGTAGACCATCCGCTGCTTCAGGCCGGTAGTGTGCACGCTGAGAGCTATTACCTGAAGTGCAACTTAAGATGGTGAACACTAACTCAAAGTGGTAAATAGAGCATTATTAATTAATATGTACATAACTGCACAAATATATTGGTTTTACCTTTTTTTTGTCAGGAAAAGATTAAAGCTTCGAGTCTTGACTGACTGAGCTACTATTTGATAGCAAAGGTACATAAGTAAGTATATGTAGCTAATGTACTAAAGGAAAGCATACTGGTAAACAGTAGTCAACATTTACACTCAAATAAAATCATTGTTCACCCCGACTTTCATCAAACTCTGCCACCTGCAGGTGGTGAAGTGCACTCTTTTACAGGCCGCTACATTGAGTGTTAGTCATACAGTCAATAATAAATTATTATAAACTGTAGCTAATTTTAGCTGCCCGCTGAGGGTCAGATAGAACAGTCTACAGCGGGACAGGACATGGCTCTGCTACAGAACTGTCGAGAGATTCAGGTGCATGTTGTAAAGTGTATGCTGTTTGTATCCAATAATGCAGAAGTCTTCAATAAATAAATACAAATACAAAATTTGTGTTGAAAATGATGCCTAAGACTTTTGCACAGTACTGTATATAGTAAAAAATAATAATAATAATAAAATTAAAAAATAAGAAAAGTCAAATTTTGACCATATGAAGGGTTTCTCAGTGCGTCACTGTGCAAACGTCTCAGGCACATGCAAAGAAATGCTGTAAAGCAAAAATGCCTTTAAAAAGAATTCAGTTAAATCTTCCTACATAAACAAAATACTATAAAGAGCAGGAAACAGTTATAAACTAAGCAAAGTTTATATTTGGTATGACAATCCTTTATCTTATTTATTTTTAATTAGCAGTCTCAGGTGCAGTGTGTGCAGTTTGATAAGGAAATGAGCTGGAAGTGTTACTGAGCATCTTGCAGAAGCAGCCGCAGTTCTTCTGGAGACTTCGACTGTCGACTCGCTTCTTATTTCTGCAGCGAAACCCAGCAGCCTTCATTCTGTTTTTATCTGAACATTTTCCTGTAACGTTTAATTTTTTTCTTGCAAAAGTAATGTTTGGAAATATAAAATGTTTTTGTACTGAATTGATAATGTAGAAGTCATTATATACACATCTATAACATCTATAACAAAGTTTGTACTAAAATAATAGGGTACCTAAGAGTTTTGCACAGTACTGTACAAGAAAACACATTTAAATGAAGCAATTTAAATAGTCCTATTTCTTATTTATATTTAATGATCTTGCTTAAAGGATTTTATATATAATGTTAATTAACCTCTGCTAAAAAATAACATCAGATTGTATACATTGCCTTATAAATCATCTGATATTTTATTATTCTACTGTTAGATTAGTCTTGCTTGCTTGGACATAATGACATTTTTTTCCATCCCTCTCTTACTTTAAATCAGTTTTCTGGCCGACCCTTTCGTGCACATGGTTTGATATGTGTATTATTTTACAGGGGGAAGACCAGAAAGCCTGAGAAAGTGGAATATTTCCAGCCCCCCATCAAATTGCCCCGCTCCAGTTTAAGGTAGGCCTTGTCACCCCTCTCCATGATCACCAGTCCAGCATTAGTGGCTGCCTCTCTGGTTACATCCTGGTCACCAGCAAAGGCAGAAATCATTGGCCATCCATTAAGCATCAGGCTCACCTACAACAGATAATCAAAGGGAAATGATTTCTGATTCTTTATAATAACTATCTGTTTCTATGGTAAAGCATTAATTGCATAGTAAGATATACCTGTATGGTTTGTCTGTTGTAAGCTTTCACTACATGGAAGTTGAAGCTGTACACTCCTCTCCTTGGGGCTAAGAAGACACTGCTCTCCTGGTCAAAATGACCTCCCACATTCACCAAGATCTGCAGAGAAAACCAGCCAGTAATGCAGATATACTACAAAAAGACTGGCCAATTAACTTTATAGTTGCTGATTATTTCTATGTTTACCTGATCAAAGTAGATGATCATGGTACGATTGCTCATATCTGTGGGCTCATGGTTGGTTTGGCGAGTGGCAGAGAAGGCCACTCGGCCAGTGCCAGAGCGTACTGACATGCCCAATGCATTATTTGCAGGTTCTGAAGAAGGTGTTGAGTCACAGACCACTAAGCATTTACCTTCCAGTACAATAGGCTCAGTGTCATTCTGACTTGTAACCACCAAGGGATACCACAGCAGAATTAACCCCAGAAGAGTGGGCACTCCAGTGGATACACAGCCTATCACTGCATGCATGCTCTTAAATGGTGCTGATATCTGGTAATCCACGTAATACACTGGTAATGTACTAGGTGAAATGATTTTAAAATACACAAAAGGGCTAAGAGACTTCTCTCTTCCTCTTTTCTCACTCTTCAAACAATGTTTTTTTTTTTTTTTTTTTAAAGCAACTACTGTGATTTTCTTTGTAGATTGCTATAGTATCTGTGGGAAAAGCATATGGAGATTTTTTAATTGAAATTACATTTGAGAGCCATCATCAAAGGATCTGTGAGAAGGGAAAGAGAAAATTAGAAGATAGAGATTAGAAAGAGGTCGGCAGGAAAGTTGCTTTGTCAACCAACAGGTAATCTCATAAGAGGGAGAAGAAAAATTGTTCATCGTCAGGTAACATATTGGATTGCTGTCAACATAGGAGAACAGAATCCAAGAGGGAGTACGTGCCAGGAGGAGAAAAAGGAACATCTCCACTGAGTGACCATCTGTCTTTCACACGCTTCCTCTCCCTCCTGATGTTCCATAACATGCACCCACCGACACAGAGCACCCAACCCTATTCCCATTGCTCCAGCATATTATCTGAATGGTATCTTTCCAGTTTCTAAGCATGCTACTTATAGGCATTTTTAATACGCGAAAAAATAAAATCTTGCAGCCGTAATGTAATCAAGTGTCAATGAACAGCTACCACTATTTGGATACTTTTTCAACTGATAATCTCATTATTTATACTTTACTAACTGACAATTTCAACAAACTAATGCAAATATTTGAACAATATATTAAAAGATCAAAAAATATATGCTTTAAAACATTTCTCCCTTTTCATTAATAATTGTTTCTCTACATTTATACAGACTTATAAGGACCTCCACCTTTAACTTAAACCACCAAATTACATTTTATTCCCTTTTTCACTATCAAATAACCACGACTGTCCACTAGGCATCATATCAATATCTCTACGAGTCATGAAGTATAGAATGTTTCAAAGTTATTGGTTACTAATTGAAAGAGAGCAAGTCACCTGTCTGATGCAGCCATTTCTCCTCTGCAGTGCAGGATAAGGCGAGAAGAGACTGGAAGAGCTATGAAGCATTTCACTCCTGCCTTATTTATCCCATCTCCCAAAGACCCTCCCTTTAGTACAGCCCACTCACTGCAAATCTCTCTCTGTTTCCCTCTCTCTTCTTCTCCCTTTCTCTTTAATGTATCAGAAGCAAAATGTGGAAAAATCTGTTAAAACAGATTCTGAAATAATTGTTATAATTATATGAGAACTGTCAGTCTAAAGGTCAACTAAATATAACATTTATTAACACACACAACATAAAAATCATTTTTAAAATTGTAGGAAAATCCACACTATTATTTTATATAAAATTTGTACATATTAGATTCTCTATGCATATTTTCAGCTTAAATCAGGTATTA
Organism: Pangasius mekongensis; assembly: GCA_033441845.1. NCBI lineage: Eukaryota > Metazoa > Chordata > Actinopteri > Siluriformes > Pangasiidae > Pangasius > Pangasius mekongensis. The sequence goes on from JAKKZJ010000004.1 coordinate 27,759,421, forward strand.
ACATATTGTTCCTAAACGTCTTTATCTTTTTAAATAGCTATCTTTATTATCTTTATTAAAGAGTCAATCACTTTAGACAGAGTCTATAATGTTTCTTTGAAAGATGAAGAAACATTCTCTTGCTTTTCTTTAAAAATGTTTAAGACAGTAATCTAATGCTATTACAAGCTACATGGATGAAAATAACTTTAAAAATGCTTCTGCAAACTTCTTGCTTAAACACATTTCACGACGGGGGCTGTGCCCTTCTACAGAGCCGTTTTTAAAAGTCTTGAGGCCCGGGCCTATCGCAGCTCCGATGGACACTGCAGGGCAGCGGGTAGTTCCACGCTGTCTAGTTGATCAGCGAACAGACGCACATTAAATTTACTTTCCGAAAGTCCTCCATACATTTGCTCTTGAGCCTTGATAGCTAAAACATTTTATATTCTTTTTATTGAGTTTAATCTTACAAACAGAAAGTTTCCTAAACTTATCAGAGTAGTTAACCTGGCGTTTCTCTGGTCCATGCACGACCTGCAGAAGTCCCTCCCTGGTGCTTCTTGGTTGGTTGAATGGATATTCATAATAAAATACTACTAATGAACCATAAAGAACTGCATGGTCTCTCCCCACATCACATATCTCCCCACACACCACCTTGACCTGCCATGCCTCTTCTATCAAAATGTGCAGCTTCTTTTTCAGTACCTACAATAATAACAGTCCAGCAGGGAAAGAGCTTTCTCCTACAAACCCCACCAGCTAATGCGTGCTCTTCTAATTTGAATTTGGGACTCAGACACAGTCTCAGTCTCTAAGTGTAGGTTCGTAGGTGAATCTGTATTCCGATTCAAACCCAAAGTGGGCATGGCCTTTTTTTTGCGGAAGGGGGGATCAAGTGATATAGAGGTAGAAATGCCATCACTCAAGAGAAGTGTTTCTCTTAGGAAAAGGGGCAGCTCTGGCCATGTAGTGGTATGAAAAACAACTGGACTCTCCTTTTTAGTTATACTGTCATAGGTTTCTCACAACGTACCCTTTTAAAGCCTCTGCTTTCTCTTTCTCTCTCCTTCTTCCTGAAAGGAGGCTGGTACCTGATCCTGACTCCCTTCCCTTCCGGACCTGCCCGACCCATCCTGGTGCTTCTTAGCTGGAGCTTTCTGCACTTGTGACTCACTCTCTGCTAATGGGGATGGTCCCAAATGGATAGCCTCTAGTAGCAAACCCATTACTGATATAAACTTTATAGCATAACGTGGTTGAATGCTTGAATCTGATTGGTCAGAAGCTGTGCTTTATTTTTGTATAACAGAACAACTTCGCCTGTAACACGAACATTAACATTAATGTGTTCATTCTAATATGTTATTGTTTCTATAGAAACAGTTCACAAACAGTGGATGCACCACATAATCTAAGATTAATAATAAACAATTTTAAAAATGGGTTGTTTATCAAAGTAATTCTTACAATCAGTGATGTGAGATTTTTGGATAGGAGACGTTTATTTAACATTTATGGAAGGAGTCTCGGTTGTAAGAACTCTTGGTCTCAGTACTGCTTTCCGTTTCCTCCGTTGTCTTGGGTAAAATGACAGGTGGCACTGTGTGTGTGTGTGTGTGTGTGAGTGAGTGAGAGAGAGAGAGAGAGATTTAGCATAAGTGAGAACAGGAACTAATCTGTCTCTTGGACATTCCACAGCATTAAGTATAAACCACTAAAATGTGCGACATGTTGCTCATTAATAAATGACATTGTAATCGTTGGCAAGTCACAGTGGTGAAAGTGGAGTAACGCACTCAGACCGTGCTGTTATACGAAAATAATGCACTTCGGAAGGGCAGCAGCACTCAGCTTCTGCCTCATGCCACATCACAGCCCTCATGGCATGCATTATTTTTGTATAGTATCATGGTCTGTCATGTGTTATTCCTTAAATTTTAAATAGAGTTTAATAGAACCATTTGTTATATCTGGAAATCACAGACTTTAATAGACAACTCCAACTCCCATGCTGCACTGCAGCCTACAAATACGGCCTCTCAGAACTACAACTCCCAACTTCCACGCTCCAGCTCATGATAGATGAGGTGCTGAGTAAGTGTTGCCCCTCCACCACGGGAAAACAAGTGAATGTCATTCTCCCTCACTCAGCTCCTTCCGAGTGGAGCAGCAGCAGTTCACAGCTGGAGCACAACTGGAACACTACCATACAGTGGATATAAAAAGTTTACACACCCCTGTTAAAATGGCAGGTTTTTGTGATGTAAAAAAATGAAACATAAATCCTGTCAGAACCTTTTCTACCTTTATAGTGAAATTATAACCTATAAATGAAAGTGAAAAACAGTAAGAATCATTTTAGGGAAAAATAAAAGATGTACAATAACCTGGTTGTAGAAGTGTACACACTCCTAAACTAACACAGAGTTAGATTTTATTTATTTTGGGTAAGAGTCTGTCAGTGTGGCACATCTCGACTTAGCAATACTTTGCCTTTCTTCCTTGTAAAAGCGTTCTCCTGTGCACAGCTCTCTCCAGGCCATTCCTCAGATTTTGGATTTAGATCTGGACTCTGGCTCGGCCATTCCAACACGCTGATCTTGTTTAGGTGAAGCCATTCCTTTGCTGATGTGGAGGTGTGCTTCGGGTCGCTGTCGTGCTGAAAGGTGAAATTCCTCTTCATCTTTAGTGTCTTAACAGAAGCTTTAAGGCTTTGCGCCAGAATTGACTGATATTTGAAGCTGTTCTTGATGCCCTCCACCCTGATTAAAGCCCCAGTTCCAGCGGAAGAGACGCAGCCCCATAGCGTTCCTTTGGTGCTTTTTTGGCGACAAACATACCTTTTGGAATCATGGAATCATTGTTCCTTTTGAAATTGGTCGCATCAGACCATAACACATTTTGCCACACGGTTTGGGGTGAGTTAGTTGGGCTTGGATGTTTTTTGTGAGAAAGGGCTTCCGTCTAGTCAGACTCACCGAAACTGGACAGTTGAAGCCTGGAAAAGTACCAAGTGATTTCTTTCAGCTGTCCAGTTTCAGTGAGTCTGTGACCATGATGGCCTCAGATTCCTGTTCTTGGCTGGCAGGAGTAGAATGTGATGTGGTCTTCTGCTGTTGTAGCTCATCCACCTCAAGGTTCAATGTTTTGAGATGCTTTTCTTCTCACCATGGCTGTAAAGAGTGATTATAGCATTACTATATCCTTCCTGGCAGCTCGATCCAATCTGGCCGTTCTCCTCCAACCTCTCTTATCAACAAGGCGTTTCCACTCATTGAACTCTCTCTCACCCAATGTTTTTTGTTTTTTGCACCACTCTGTGTAAACTCTAGAGACTGTTGTGTGTGAAAATTGCAGGAGATCAGCAGTTTCTGAAAAACTCAAAACCGATTTCAGCAGCAGTGTGTTCTTCTGCTGAAGTCTTCTGTGCCCAAAATGTGAGAGCCTACACTGGAACTGAATTTAATATATTTTATGTCAGTCATTGCACCACAAATTTTTCTACATCCAGAAGTATATTTTAGTAACATTTACTCATTGTTTTTAATTATATTAGCTTAATTACATCAAGTAGTTTATTTCAAGTGAGTAATTCCATCTATATCCATCTACTTGAAAAATTATATAGATACCAAACAAGTGAATACAATTACAGAAAATTTACATTTTAGCCACAAGCCTAATTATTTCTAGTTGACATTAATTAACTTACATGTGCTTAATTTACTGCTTTTTAAAATTGCTTATTATTATTTAGTGGAACCAAAAACATATTTTAAATTAAACAAACATGCAAGATTTAATCATGCTCAATTGACTAAAGGTCAGATCATCAGTGTACTCCATGACAACCTCTCAGTGTAAAGCTACAATACCCTATTTTACAGAGCATTTAGCTAGCTAGCTATTGATATAGCGCTTGTTTAGCTAACATACTCTGATGACAAGCACTAGTAATGTTAGATAAGTTTATTTAATAGCAAGCTCATGCTTTGGTGAAATGTTACTCAATATTATAATGATTTAAAAAAAAACCAATAAAATTTCCTATTTTGCTCAATTAATCTTCTTTTCCATAAATATGACAGCATGAGACATTTGAGTAAACAGCATCGTAAGGATGTGGCCGATTGTTTGCCCCACATCTATGCTAGAAAATCCAGCTTGTTCTGACCAGCTACCAGGGGTTAACGGTGTCGAAACTATGTCGGCTAAAAATGTCACTGACGCGCACGGCACCCCACAATGCATGGGGAAAAGAAATGTCTATTTCTTCTTTTTGTGCCCACTGACACATTTTCACTTTATTTTCAAAGTGGCTGACTTCACACCACTCAGTCCACAAACTGAATCAGCACTGCAGGCTAACATCAGGTGCAAGGCGATTCCACTTAAACTAGTGACAAACTTTAAGGCTGCAGTTTTTGTACATTTATTAATTTACTAATTTATTAATTTATGAATTTTTGTTAATGTTCACAGTCCAGCATGATCATTACATTTCTTTTCTTTTCTTTTTTTGTGTGTCCTACACCGTGGCCCCGGCTGCGCACGCCTCTCCCCGTACACCACTGGCTGTGAGTCAGTGATTATGATTACAGCTGGTTCAGGAGCTGCGAATAATGTTGCCTTCAAATCCTCCTCAGAAGTTCATGCATATGAGAAGTTTATTTTGCCCTGATGAAAGAAAATAAAGAACTGAACAGGTAACACGCATAATTACCAGTTCAATCTTTCGCTCTGCAGTAGACGTATTGGGGGCCACCCTGACTTTTTGTTAAAAACACCCCCTAACTCGGAAAGTCGGGGCTCATAGAAGAATTTGTCTGGTTGTAATTATGACGTTGTGGTGCTGTTCATGCGTGTTCACCTTGTAATTACGATATTTCCAGCAGGCCTTGAAGACATTACAGGAATTAATGTCTGATAGGATGCAAAAGTATTTTCCCTGCCCCTTTTTGCCCTATGGAGTCACCACATCGTATCACCTCTCATTTACAAAACGTTAAATTAAATTGTGCAACTTCATCTCGCTTGGCCTCCGGTCACCGTAAGCCACCAGCTCTCAGGCTGGCGTGGCAAAGGCTGGCATGGTCACCAGACACTGAGATCACTCTTTCTCAGCAAATAGTTTGGTATCTCTTCACCCAAGCGTCACACTCAGGAGCCCAGAGTGGAACAGGAAATTGTTTGAAAGTGATTTTGATGATGATGCCATTCCTATTTGACTTGTGCATTTAATGTGTACTATTTTTAATGTAACTGTTTATACTCCTATGGTATTGTTTAATCAGCCAGGAGGCTGTGGCGTGCTCAGGTGTGTGTGTGCCGTGCTCAGGTGTGTGTGTGCCGTGCTCAGGTGTGTGAGGGTTACAGCCTTCTCACTGCTGACCTGCTGGCCGGAAGTGTGTCCTGCAGGTCAGCTGTCAGCTTCCAGATCCAGTGCACGATTAAAGAAGAGGTTTTTGGTTGTGCTGACTGACTGCATCTGGTCATGGAAACTGTGTACATGTGATTTTTGGCTTAAGTGTTCTTTTATCATGGATAAATCAAATGTGTGTTATTTAAGAGATAAGCTAAATTGCACTGGCAATAACATGATCACTGGCGCATTATAATTAAATATTATATTACATTATATTAAATATTATATTATATAACATAATACTGCCTTAAGATCTAACGCGTAAATTCGAGGAAAACCAACGACGATAAACCGACTGCTTTTACTGCTTTGTCAACCAAACTATAGTCCTGGTCTGTCTTCACGAGCCCCGTGATCCCAGCCAATCATCGCGCGCATCGTCATGACGGACATTTCTCTCCACCAATCAGAAAAGAGAATGTTGTCTCTCCCTCGCGCTATTATCCAATCAGCGCGGGAGGATGAGACTGGGGCACGCGCTTTTCCGCCGTTGCTGCTGGAAGTAGTTCCTGCTCTGCGCTAGCTGTTTCCAGTAACCGTGTTGGAGCGGGAGGAAGCCATGTGTGTGGATGTGAAGGTAAATTAGCGCAGGGACGCGGTGATAGCGCGCGTTTCGCAGGTGGTCGCGGCGCCGCAGTGCCGGGGGGCCGCAGGTGCGCGCGCGGGCAGCGCCGCGGCCTTGCGCTCTTCTGCTCCTGCCGTGTTTTTGTAGCACGTTGTCTTTGGTCCGGTTTGTTGATGAGGCGAAATGAAAGCGTCCGAATGAAAGAGCGGAGAAACGAAACGATGAAAAGTTACATTTTACATCAATAATCAGCTAAAACATAAGCGATCTCCAGCATTTCTCTCGCACATACACAGTGATTAAGCACTGAATGGAGATAGCAAGCATTTAACAGGAGTGTGTTTTAGCTTTAGCGTGGAGTCTAGCTGCTAATCATCACCTGGAACTTCTACCTGATTAAAATGCTGAATGTTTACTGCCTTTCAGCAGATCAGCACTGTGTCCTGGCTCTGGAGTGTTGCTGGCTCTGAGCTGGGAGAGCATGTGGGATGAGCTCAGGCCACTGTGCCGTGAGCAGCTCTGATATTTACAAACAGGTGAAATCTTTTGTCTCTGTTCTCCACCAGAACCTCCTTCTTCTTCTTCAGTAGCCCATCAGAGCACTGGTAAAGGGCGGTGTAGTGTTCACTCAGAGAGCAGAGAAGAACGTGTTAGACAGGAGAGGAAGAAGTTTGTCTCTGAGTCGGTGTTCCTCGGTGCTTTCACACACACCTGATGTTCACCTGGCTGAGGCTGATGGGTGAGTGACCGCAGGACCTGATTCACCATATGAGCTGAAACGTGAGTACATTCCACCCTGCACTGCAGACTGTTGTGTGTGTTTGTAAAGTGTTTGTAAAAGGTATTATCTATAAACATTTAGGCCTGTAAATATGTTCAGGTTTGTGACTTCATGTTCTCAGTTATTCTTCTTTTGTTCTGACTGGGAATTTTTATTTACATTCCTCTTGTTACGAAATCAACAAGATGGCAGATCCCATTATGGACCTGTTTGATGATTCACCACTGTTTAACCTGGATTCCCTGCCAGAAGATACCTTTTCTCAGGGTTCCTCAGACCCAGTTGAGGAGGCTCTGAAGTTGGCCCTCGGCCAGGTGGATCCCCCGTTAGATTCAGACTCGGCCCCAGAGACCAGTGTCCCTGTCCTTAGCGACAGTGTCCAAGCACCACTGACAGCCACCATCTCTTCTGTTCCACCTAAAACACAGCCAGTAAGCCAGGTGCCACTCTCGTCCGTCGCTTCAGCCCCAGTTCCCTTCCAGACAGTACCCCAGGCTTCTGTTCCCATAGTCAGTAGTAGCAGTGGTTCGACTGCTGTTCTTCTGAGTTCCCCCTTGGCTGTGTCAGGGTCTCAAGTTGCTCCACAACAGCTGCAATCCCAACACCTTCTTACACCACAGGCGGCAGGACAGGCCGCCCCAAAAATAGTGATTCTGAAGAGCCCTCAGGGTCAGGCCCAAGTACTGCAGAGCGTTGCAGGAGCTGCAGGCCCTGCTGGGAAGCTTACCATTGCAAGAGTGGTGACAGGGACACCTGTAAGACCCGGAATGTCCATCGTCTCGGGAGGGACAGTATTAAATGCTACACAGTCTGCACAGGGACAGGTAAAGGTGGGGACAGGTGTCCAGAGGTTGGTACAGACGCCTAATGGACCTGTGAAGCAGGTGCTGCTGACCTCTTTGCCCCAGACTCATGTCCAGTTACCTGCTCAGACGCAGATTACGCAGACGCAGACAGAGATGCCAAAGTTGCAGCTTCAGACTCAAGTCCAGCCGGCACAGGTGCCGATACAGACACAGGTCCAAGAGCAGGTTGCTGCTGCGACTGGAAGTACAGCGGCAGCCCAGACGCAAGGTGTCACCCTGTCCACGGTAGCACAACAGGTAGGACTGTGTTTCTTTTTCCATATTTCTGTATTCCAGTAGAGAGCTCTCTCTCTGGTTCAGTGTGATGGGATGAAAGTCCATCGTATTCAGGTGAAACCTGTGATCTAGCACACGCTAACTGAATATTCTACCAGCTCCTGAAGAACACTTCCTCCCAGCAGAAGGTGTAAGGCCACTGATACCTAACTTCTGAAAATGAGCTACAGGAGCGTGCACTACTACAGTGTGTTATACAGACCTGACATAATGAGGCATAATGAGGCATAATGAAGTAACAGGTCAGTACCATGACGGACATTTATCAGATAATCTGTCTCAGCATGAGAATATGATCAAGGTAACCAAATGATCTACACAGTCTAATGGAAGGGTATTCTGTACATTTGTTACTGGCGCCGCACACTTTTTTTTTTTTTTTTTGCAATGGTTTGTCTTATTTCCATTTCAAGCCCTGATTTGTTCAATTACAAACAAAAATTAAAGCCAAAACACACAGCTGTCTCGCTAACCGAAGCGCTCTGATGCAGTTCATTTGGCTCGGCGAGCGAGCGTGTGTGCGTGTGTGCGTGTGTGCGGTTGCTGGTGTGTGGAATCGACTCCAGAGCTTTAGAGTTGTTTCTTAGATTTCAGTGCCTGGATTTAGTGAATCCGCTTTCTGTGGGATGTGAACCAAAAGCAGGATGGTGACTTGATGACTTCACACATACAAGATACAGTGGATATAAAAAGTTTACACACCCCTGTTAAAATGGCAGGTTTTTTGTGATGTAAAAAAATTAAACATAAATCCTGTCAGAACCTTTTTACCTTTATAGTGAAATTATAACCTATAAATGAAAGTGAAAAACAGTAAGAATCATTTTAGGGAAAAATAAAAGATGTACAATAACCTGGTTGTAGAAGTGTACACACTCCTAAACTAACACAGAGTTAGATTTTATTTATTTTGGGTAAGAGTCTGTCAGTGTGGCACATCTCGACTTAGCAATACTTTGCCTTTCTTCCTTGTAAAAGCGTTCTCCTGTGCACAGCTCTCTCCAGGCCATTCCTCAGATTTTGGATTTAGATCTGGACTCTGGCTCGGCCATTCCAACACGCTGATCTTGTTTAGGTGAAGCCATTCCTTTGCTGATGTGGAGGTGTGCTTCGGGTCGCTGTCGTGCTGAAAGGTGAAATTCCTCTTCATCTTTAGTGTCTTAACAGAAGCTTTAAGGCTTTGCGCCAGAATTGACTGATATTTGAAGCTGTTCTTGATGCCCTCCACCCTGATTAAAGCCCCAGTTCCAGCGGAAGAGACGCAGTGTGATGCTGCCACCACCATGCTTCACCATGCTTCACCATGCGGATGGTGTTCTTTTGGTGATGTGCAGTTTTTTGTGCCAATCATATCTTTTGGTATTATGGCCAGAAAGAGACTTTGGTCTCATCAGACCGTAACACATGGCTTTTCCAGTTGGATGTTACAGAGATGATGTACTTTATTTGGGGTTAATCAGTCTGATTGATGGCAGGTGTACGCTAATTAGCCTTTAACATGAGTTTGAATGTGATTGGTTTATTCTGAACCACATTCCCAAAAGGGTGTGCACACGTATGCATGCTGGGTGTTGGAAGTTTTTTAATTTTCTTTTTTCTCTTTGAACAGTGTAGTATTTCTCAACGCTTGTGGTTTACACGTTAGCTGACTCGGGTAGCTTCGCTGCTCACTGCCCAGCGCTGCGTAATGCGCTTGCTTTCATCATTCATCTGAGGACATGTTCACTTATCAAACTATCAAGGTGTCATGCAGTCTACAGATTTATTTATTTATTTATTTATTTATTTATTTATGTATTTTTGGCCAAAGTAGCATAGTAGATACTATTTTAGATTAAATTT
>JAKKZJ010000004.1:27801018-27814429 GCA_033441845.1 Pangasius mekongensis
TGCATAAATGTTCAAGAGCACTACAGATCTATCCATCTCTCGTGGATCTTTTCCCAGGCCCAGGCACGTTGCCATCGTATTGGCCAGTCCAAGGCAGTAAAGGTCTATCGTCTCATCACCAGAAACTCCTATGAACGGGAGATGTTGGACAAAGCTAGTTTGAAGTTGGGACTGGATAGGGCTGTGCTTCAAAGCATGAGCAGCAATAAAGACAATAATGTCAATGGGGTAAGTGTTGGATTTCTGCATGCATTTTGTATTTTCTATGTTTTATATAAGTCACGTCAAAACATACACAACAATAATGACTGAATCTTTTTTTTTAAAAAAAAAAAAAAGGTTCACCAGTTCACCAAGAAGGAAATTGAAGATTTGCTCAGAAAAGGAGCTTATGCTGCTATTATGGATGAGAATGATGAGGGAAACCGTTTCTGTGAAGAAGACATTGACCAGATCCTTCAGAGGAGAGCCACCACTATCACCATTGAGAGTGAGGGCAAGGGATCCACCTTTTCTAAGGCCAGCTTTGTGGCATCTGAAAATAGGACTGACATTGCTCTGGACGACCCAGAATTTTGGCAGAAGTGGGCCCAGAAAGCGGACATTGACTTGGACACCATAAACAGGAAGGTAAGGATTTGTTTATTGCTAAATATTTCATTTCGTTACGGAGAGTAAGTATCAGCCATAAAATGTTTTTTTTTTTTTCTTTTCTTTTTTTTTTTTTTTCTTCTTCTTCTTCTTCTTCCTCCTCCATCAGTGCCATATCAGAAAATTGAGATGTTTTACCAATATAGGGTTTCTGTCATAAGTTGATGACAGAAACATTGTGAGAGCTGTGAAGAAAAACCCAAAAACACTCAGTGACCTCACCAACAGCGTCCACAGGGCAGGGGGAAGGTACCACAGTCCACTGTTCAAAGAAGACTTCTTTTTATCTCAAACGCAAATGTGTTCAGTGTATAGCCAAAAAAAAAAAAAAAAGAATTGGCCTTGCTGTTCTAATACTTTTGGAGGGGACTGTACACAATATATAGCAAAAAGTATGTGGATGCCTGCCCATGACCCCCATATGTGGGCCTCTCTCAAACTTTTCCCACAGAGTTGAAGCCACATGATTGTCTAGAATGACTTTGCACCCTGTAGCATTAAGAATTTCCCTTCACTGGGGCTAAGGGGCCTAGCCTAAATCTGTTCTGGTACGACAATGCCCCTGAGCACAAAGTGAGGTCCATAAAAACAATGTTTACAAGGGTTTGTTTGGAAGCACTCATGTGGCCTGCACAGAGCCCTTACCTTAAACCCACTGAACACCTTCGGGATGAATTGGAACGTCAATTGCATGCCAGGTCTCCTTGCCCAACATCGGTGCCCAATCGCGCTAATGCTCTTGTAGCGGAATGGGCACAAATCCCCAAGCAACATTCCAAAATCTAGTGGAAAATGGGCCAACTCCATATTAATGCCATGCCTTTGGAATAGGATGTTTAGCAAGCACATATATAGGTAGCATGGCCAGTATGGCATCTGTAATATGCCAGTAAGAAATATGCCAGTACATTGTGTAACTAGTACTATGCCTTATCTCCTATTTACATCCTGTTTCTTTGTTCATTTATATTTGTTGCTTTCTTTGTAGAATACCCTTGTGATTGATACTCCACGTGTACGAAAGCAGACACGGCAGTACTCATCTCTTCGTGGGGAAAGTGGTGATCTTTCAGACTTGGACAGTGATGAGGAGTATCCACCCCAAAATTCTCGGCAGGCCCGAGCCTCACGCCGCGCTGACCGTCACTCTGGTGGTGGCTATGGCCGCACTGACTGTTTCAGAGTGGAGAAACACCTGCTAATTTATGGGTACCTGACAATATAATTTTATTTTAGAATTTTATTTATTTATTTATTTATTTATTTAAACAAAATGCCCTGATGTGTCTAAAGCACTATAGCATGTAATAGCGATTTTAAGGCTGTTTGTCATAGCATATCTTTTGATCCTCCAGTACTTTTTAGCAACAGAGACCATGTTTGTGGTAGGTTTCAATAACTTTCATTTGGTTTGAAAATGGCCTAAAACCTAGTCAACCACTAGAAATAAACATAGCCAAAAACTGCTTTTAGTGAGAGAGGCTGTTTCATTGGCATTGTAAAACACCGGTATTTCTTGTAGCCCTGCAATACAAACCTGCAATACAAAGTATACAATACAATCCAAAAACCTTTAACCTGGAATATTCTAATGCATGTTGCACTCTTCTATGTGCTATATTAATGACTTAATGTTATAATTTGTTCCTGTTTTTTAAATTTTCGCCTTGGAATGTTCAGCCTTTTTTTTTTTTCCTTCCACCCTTTGTGTCCAGCTGGGGACGTTGGCATGACATCCTGTCCCATGCTAGGTGTAAGCGTCGTCTTGGGGAAAAGGACGTGGAGACCATCTGCAGGGTCATCCTAGTCTTCTGTCTGCTACATTACCGTGGAGATGAAAACATCAAAAGCTTCATATGGGAGCTCATCACTCCTCCAGAGAATGGCCAGGAACCAAACACACTCCTCAACCACTCTGGTATGAGTTTAAAAAAGTACAAGTTTAATTATGTCCCAAAGCCTCAAACAGTCAATAAGGTAAATTAAAAGTAAACTTAATAATGAGAGGGACATGTTCGAACTTATCCAGGCTTTAGACTGGTTGAATCTGTTAATGGTTAATGCAGACTAACCCCGAAAGGGTTAGGGTTGACCGCAGTGTCTTGCTGCTGCTGATTGGGATGCAGTTGGAGAACATCTAGATTACCGCATGTTCTCGTTATTGACAACATAAGGTTTAATATAACACCTCAGAAAGTTTCAAAGAGGTTTACAAAATTATTCAATATCTCATGATACATTAAAACATTTATCCCTCTGTAGCCTTAAAGCAGAGGTATTCACACTGTGGGGTGCGCCCTACTGGAATCGCAGGGGTAAGGCATGGCTGACATGAAAATCACCAAAAATAAATATTTTTTTTGGGGAGAAGTGCTGAATTTCACCAGCAGTGTTTGGTGAACGAAGAAGTGGACCTCTTAGGTAAAAGGTTTGAATACTGCCCTAAAGGCACAGGCTTGGAAATTATTTTGCTGAATCCTTCACAATAGGTTGGAGTTCTCTTGTAACAATTTTGCATTTCCTTGTGGGTTTTAGGTACAGAATGGTAAAATGCATTTGCCTTTATGCTTGTGTCTTAAACAAGTGTTGCATTTCTGCTGTGGAATTGGTAATGATTAATAATGTACAGTGCTTATTTTATGCACATAGAAACTTAAATTCATAAAAGTCTTTAGGCCCACTTTGGTAGACCCAAAAACGCAAAATCGTGGAGCCAAACATCCTAAGTATGAAGAATAGTGTTCCATTAATGCTGTTACTACGGTTAGGGTTCGTTACTATTTTCTCTCCTAACGTGCAAAAATTGACAGTTTAGTTGATTCTTGATTCAGCATTTGAATTTGAATTGCACACGTTATGTTTTGCAGTTAGATGAGACTAGTGTCAAACTTCAACATGTTCAGTGAAAAAAGGGCACTTTTCCAAGGAAAAGCACCTGATGCCAACTATACAATTTGATCATTGGTGGTATCAAGAATTCTGCTGAGTACCAGGATATTTCAGCCTGGTTGCCTTTGCTAGGAGATTCAGACTTGGCCTTAGTTAAAGTTTCCATAAGATAAACAAACGTACTTAAGTGGATAAAGAAACATAAAATCTGTGCTTTACGATGACCGTCTTAGTCTTTGGATTTGAACCCTACTGAAAACCTGAGCTTTGAATTGAAGAGGGAAGTCCACATGCGCAAGAATATAAAGGAACTTAAAGAGTTCTGCATGGAGGAGTAGACCAAGATCCCTCTGCAGGTCTCCAAACGTATTGGACATTACAGGAAGCCTCTGCTGCTATTCTGCTTTACAGAATATTAATTGGCATGCTGATCATTTTAAACCAGTGTTTTGTAGATAAAATACACTACATGAAAAGAAGTTTAAATAAAATATACAATGTCACTGTATATTTGAGCTCAACCTATTTATACCATGTTATTCTTTGTAAATTTTTGCTGAGTTTCAGAAAAGGTTCCAGTAATTCTGAAGCACATTGTAGTTACAGACTATCAGCAGCCACAGATCTACTCCAGTGGATTTAACTTGAGCTGTTAGCTCTCCACCTTCCCTTTTATCCTGATCACCTTTGAACACACATCGGGCATTTCTTGGACTATCTGCAGAACACCTTGTGATGGCAGTTTGAACTTCAGATGAGCTTGCCTGTAATGTGCCAACAAATCTGCCAAACAGGAAGTGATGCTGTATCTCAGCAATGACTTTGCACAAATCTTGGTTGTACCGTGCCCTGAGGCTATGCAACAAATTTCATGACAGCCCCACTTACTGTTCAAAAGTTACCGTAACATGCCAAAAATGCTTCCATGTAAGTGCCGTTTTTGCTACTCCTCTAAATTTTGTCCAGTCTTCACCAATTTTGGCTCACATCATCTTGGGACCTATCTAAACAACTGTCTACTGCCATTCTAGCCATTCAGTGTGCTATTATACAGACAACACACGACTGACAGGGTTTTATATCAAATAGCATTTTTATTGAGCTATTTTTAATAAAAAAAAAAAAAAAAAGCAAACACAATATAAGGCAGATATAAGTTTGGTGCAGATACCTGTACAAAGTGAAGGGGAAAAAAGGCCCAGACTGATCAGCAAAAACCAGCGCCAACCTGCTGCCCGTTTGTTCATTTAGACCTTTCCTCCTGCAGTCAGAGAATTCCTCACTGTCCGTGGTCAAAACACACACGTCGTGAGTGGAGGGATTCAATCTTGAATCTTTTTGCCTAAAGTTTTGGCTCTGCTTTCCTGTGATTGCTGCTTGCAGCTTTAATTTTTATAGCCATTGTCTCTTTATAAAGGTTAGCACGCTTTTATCTCGTTTAATTTATGTATTCTTTAATCTTTTCCATTGCAAGGAAATTTGGCACCTCTATCACATCATATTTACACACCAGTGAAACAGGAAGTTCTTGATGGGCAGTTGTGAGTTTCTCAGAATAACTGAAAAACAGGAAATTGAAACTTGCTCTGCTTAGGCGTACATTCTCGGGTGCCAGTAATTGTGGCATATGTGGTTTGTTAAAAAATATCATTTAATGTTTTTGTGAGACTGAGCTAATTAACAGCAAAAAACATTTTTCATCATCTTGTTTTGCTCATCTTTACCCAGGGTGTCATTAATTCTGGAATTAAATGTTTATCAAGACTAAAGTGCTAAGTCAGGTGCCATATGCTTTGGGGGGGACGAGGTGCAAAAAACTGAAGTTAGACATAAAGCTAGTTGCCCATTTCAAATTGACTATAATGCAGCATTTATTACACATTTTCCATTCTTCTCCTTCTTTTTCTTCTTCTGAGGTGTTCTGCAGAGTTTCGGCTGTGATCGTACATACAGGGCTGAAATTTGGTATGGTCCATATATGTGCTAAACTGTAAGGGGATTTTTTGATGATGACGCAATTAATTAAAAGCCGTGGCCGCCATCGGCCAGTCAGTTTTCAGTAGCCATTTGACAAGGTTGACATTGAAACTTGAATGGTAGGTTCAGTTAGTGATCCTCTAGTAACTGATGCAATCTCGCTTAAAATGGCCACTGGGGGCACTGTTCATATATTTGCACACAAAAACAAGCATATGCCTTGGAAAATAATGTTAGCTTTATTGTATTGCTGACACTATAGAAAACTGCCTTAGCCACATGCACTAAAACTTAATGATATTTTGCACAATATGAGAAAGCTTTTGTGAATTAATCATTAATCAATTCATTGATTTTGTAGTTCACTCTCCTGAGTAGTTCAAAATTGATATTGAATTGATGTCCTACTCAGGATAGTGTAAATTTAATCTCAATTATCTCTCAATTAAGTCTCAATTATCAAAAACATTGAGATTTATAAACAATATGGCCGCCACACATCTATCAATGCCTATTTGCAAAAGGTGCTAGGACTCTGCAAATCGCCGCTTGTGGCTATATTTTAATGCTATTTTTACCTCTCACAGGTCTGTCCATTCCTGTGCCTCGTGGACGAAAAGGGAAGAGAGTCAAGGCTCAGAGCTCTTTTGATGTGCAAAAGGCAGAGTGGATCCGCAAGTATAACCCAGATACACTTTTGTTGGATGACAGCTATCGCAAGCACCTCAAACACCAATGCAACAAGTATCTATGCTTTGTTTAATGTCGATCTTTTTCAAGATAACCGTTAATCTTGCAGCATCACTTAGTAATAATGATGCTTATTCTCAGGGTATTGCTGCGAGTACGTATGCTGTACTACTTGAAACAGGAAGTTATTGGAGAACACGTGAATTCTATACTTGAAGGCGCTGACAGCAGGTCTGAGACAGCAGTACATTTCTTTTTCTATCATTTATTCACAAGGTTTGCACACACATGTATATTTGACTTGATATATTGTTCAGGGATATTGACATTTGGCTGCCTGAGATGGAACAGCAGGATGTTCCATCAGGCTGGTGGGATGCAGAGGCTGATCGTTGTTTGCTTATCGGAGTGTTCAAACATGGTGAGCAGCTTCTTTTGTTTTTGTGTGTTTGAAAAAAAAAAATTCCTTGTTGATGGGATATTGGAGCTTGTAAATCATATGCACAGTGGTCTTTAAGAAGCTGTCCTGTGATATGACCCCCTCTCCATTTTCTGTCTTTGTTAGGATACGAGATGTATACTACAATGCGCGCTGATCCCTGTTTGTGTTTCCTGGAGAGATGTGGTCGCCCTGATGACCAGGACATAAAGGCTGAACAGCACTCAGCAGATCCAGATTTGAGAGATGGGTAACCCGCACGTTACCACAATTTTTCTTCTCTCAGTGATGAACAGATATTCAGATGTGTACAAGATTTGATTTGATTTGATTTCACTGTTGTTGTTTTTTTAGAGGTGCCTTTGACAAGTTTTCAGAGGATCCAGAGTTCAAGCCTGTAATAAGACACAGCAAAGAAATGTATGAAGAGGTAAGCTCCCTGACTACACTGAAATAGGCCATCAGATCTGATCCATCTGCATTCCATGACCTTTTCCTTTTCAGTGAGCACAAGACCTTAAGGATGTTCTAGTATGAGATTACCGTACTTGCTATTAAAGACTGCTGTATGAAGAGTAACAAAAATAAAGATGCATATATGTTTCCTTTTTTCTGTGGTGGTAGCTTTGTTGTTCATCTCTTAGGAGCTTGGTGAGCAGTACTATTATCTGGATTACAGTATCACAATATGTAAAATCTGTAGTAAATGTGGTGTCTGATGTATAGTCATTTCTTCCAACTGTTCCAACTTTATTTTATTTTAAAATATTTAGAATTAATAAAGAATGTAAATTTTAGCCCAGAAAGTTGCGCCTGGGCTAAAGTGGAGCATTTGACACAATTGACTGGTATTTTAATGGGCACGTTTAGTATAGAAAAGTTCTTGCCTGATTCAGATCTTACATCACAGTGTAAAAACTACAATACGGTGTCCTAGACAGTCCTATTCTCTGGTCATTAAAGTAACAGTGATGGACCAATATACTTTTGAATTCAACATTCAATATATTTCACAGCACAGCTATGAAATATGTATTAAAAAAAAAAAAAAAAAGTTAAATCTCTTATGTTATTAAAGCCAGGACAAAACTCATTGTCTTGAGTAAGTACAGCGACAATGGAAGTACAATGTATATGTAAAGTGACTCAGTGACACTGGCAGTAGGGGAATGAACTGGGCTAGAGGATATTTAGTTGTTAGCCTGCAGATAAAAAAAATGTTATTTAGTCAAAAATGTTTATAATGTTACCAAATATAAAACCAACATGACACAGAGAAGACAGGTTTGGAATCTGTAACTTCTATGTCAGATGTATTAAATAGATAGTATTAATTTAAATGTTTTGTACTCACGTCTGTCTTGGGAATGAAACATATATTTTAGCACAAATGAGTAGCTTTTGAAATATGTTTTTAGAATAGAAACTGACTGGTTGCCTAACTGAACTGGCCATGATAGTATCTGCTCAGAGATTAAGTTTTACTAACTAAAACTTATCTGCTATCATTTATATCTGCTTTTTTCATCCCCCTAGACTGATCCCAGGAGCATGGACGAGTTCTTTGTGGAGGATCACTCCACATATTCCACTGCTGTGCCAATTGAGGCACAATCCTCAGGATCTATGGGGAACTGTTACTGGCCTACAAGCTCCTCCCTCACAGCTCGACTACGGCGGCTAATCACAGCGTACCAGCGCAGCTACAGACGAGAACAACTCAAGATCGAGGCAGCAGAAAAAGGAGATCGGCGACGCCGGCGCTGTGAACAGGCCACCAAGCTCAAAGAGCTTGCACGACAAGAGCGACAGCAAAGGTATGGATCCTTTATGATATAAATTAATTTTTATTATATGGGACACATTTGCCAGTGGCACATCTATAATAATGTCTGCCAAATGAATAAATCTGTTTCAGGTGGACTCGTAGAGAAGAGTGCGACTTTTATCGGGTGGTGTCCACTTTTGGTGTGGAACGCATAAAGCCTGAGTTGGGAACCCAAGAAGGTGGGGAGGCCAAACTGGACTGGACACGTTTCCGCACATTTGCAAGACTAGACAAGAAAACTGATGAGAGTCTTAACCGATACTTCCATCGCTTTATGGCTATGTGTCGCAGGGTCTGTCACTTGCAGCCTGCCCGCGGAGAGGGTACGGTATCTATTATTTTGTTTTGATGTGGGCTTTTTTTTGTGTTTTTGTATTTACTTTGGATAGAATAAATTCGCAGTTATAGATTTTTTAAAAAGACAAGTTTTAAAGAAATTTGTTCAATTGTAATGAATAGGGCTAGGAGATTTAGCAATGTAAAATCTATTTCCTAATAAATTATGTCTCAGTGCAATTTGTCATGACTGTATAATATGTTTTGCCATTTTCCTACCCCATGTAATAAATAGTCTTGCCTCTTCGTTTTACCCCTTTCTTCTGCCAGAATCTCCAGATCTGTCCCACTCTCTAGCACCCATCACTGAGGAGCGAGCCTCACGAACACTCTACCGAATAAGCCTGTTGTCCCGCCTACGTGAGCTTGTCCTTCCCCATCCCACCCTAGACGAGCACCTTGCCCTGGCACCGCCCAGCTCTGACCTGCCCAACTGGTGGCGTACCCCACAGCATGATCACGAACTGCTCCTAGGTGCTGCCAGCTGTGGCGTAAGCCGCACAGAGCATTACATATTCTCAGACTCTCAGTTCTCGTTTATCCAAGCCCATCATGAGTATGTGCAAAAGCAGCAAGCATGCCTTGCTGCACAAACCCTCTCACACAGCCCACCACAGCAGGGAGACAATGTTAGAGAAGTAAAAATTGGTGATAAAAACCAAGTTTTGGAGTCGATTTGCTCATCAGCCCTTCCAGCCATACCATTCTCTCACTCTGAAGGCAAAAGGAGAGAACAAGTAGGCTGGTCCTGGAATAAAATCAGCGGCAGGGGACCCAGAGGGGGTGAAAGGAAACAAGGGGAGACAGATGGAGGGCCTTCAGACTCTGACTCTGATTCTGATTCTGAATCATCTACCTCTTCCCATCGCTCTCCTAGTTCAGATGTCAGTGGGGACAGTGATGCAGAGAGAGATGAGCAGGGTGAGATGTTACTCTTTTTGTGTATGTGGGTGTGTGTGTGTCTTTAATGATCATATATTTGCCTGAATCCTGGAGTCTTTCTGCAGAACCACTGAAGATCTGTGATGCAGATGAAGAGAATAGCACCCTTTCATTCACTCTGTCCCAAGATGGTGCTCCACCAGAAACGCTCACTGACCCACTCAGAGTTGACTGGCCTAAGGTATTTCTTTTTTTTTTTCTTTCTTTCTTTCTCTCTCTCTCTCTCTCACTCTTTTTTTTTTCTTTCATACAATGCCTTCAGAAAATACTGAGACTACTCCAGTTTTCCATCAGTAATAAAATAGTTTTAAACTAAAATATTTTTTTCCGTTAATTCACAGAAGATACTTGTTCATTAAAAAGCACAAACCTGTTTTCACAACGTTTTGTAAACGTGTTAAAAATCCAGTATTCAGATCCTTTACTCCATACTTTGTTGAATCACCCATGGCAGCAATTACTTTTTGCAGATAACTTTAAAATATCTTGTGCAGGACTCTATAAACTTAACACATTTGGATTTGGGGATTCTTGCCTATTCGTCTCTTCAGACCCTCTCAAGCTCTGTCAGACTGGATGGAGAGTTCTGCTTGTACTGCTATTTTCAGCTGTTAAATCAACCAGGTTCTGGCTTGGTCATGCAAGGACAATCACAGACTTGGCCTGAAAAAATTCCTGGCTTGTTTTGGCTGCTGTTTTAGGGCCCTGCCAGGAACCTTTGTCAAAATGTTAGGTTTCAGGCAGGTTTTCCTCAAGGATGTCGCTCCTGTTTTCCATTCATCCTTCTCTCGATTCTGTCGTCCCATTCCCTGCTGCAGAAAAACATCTGTATAGCATAATGCTGCCACCACCATGTTTCAGGGATGGAATTGTCCAGGTAATGAGTGGTGGGGTTTTTCCCTCCAAATTGAATGTTTTGTATCCAAAGTAATCAGTCTTGGTTTTATTAGACCGTAGAATTTTTAGGGCTATTTTATTGTCTTCTGACAAACCGAAAGTGAGCAGTCATGTACTTTTACTAAGGAGTGACTTCCTTTTTTTTCCTTAAAGATGAAATAAAGGCATGATTATTGGAGAGATGCACTCTTTCTGGCAGGACACAGTACTTAATGGAATTCCATCACAGTGACTTTCAGCTTCTTGATCACCTCCCTGACCGTTCCAAAACTCTATTTAACAGCGTTCCAAAACTCTATTTAACTGTAGATGCTGCTGTCTTCTTCAGGACATTTAAAGGAAAAGTCTACCCTGAACAATTTTATATTCTGTGGCATTCAATATTTATTTTATAATGAAATTAAGTTTTTTAATGAAATGTTGATATGGATGTTGACATCGTATCGCTATCTGAGGGGAATGGTGCCACAGAATTGTCATTCTTTATTCAGGCCAGCTTTCTTGGAAATGTGTGCAGAAGTGGCCAAATCTGAAGTTTATCCATAGCATTTACAGTTTTTGACCCGTCGCTATGGCAATATGGTAGACACCTGAAAGCAGCTATTTTCTGCTTTTTCAACTAAAGCAGTTGAACTGACGGGGGAGGAACACGGGATGTGAAAGACACGTACTTGCTTTTGGTAGTGCCGACCTTACATAGGTGAACTTCACAGCAAGGTCACATGTCTGTAATAGTCTTTCTTCAATAGCTTCCTGCCTGTTTGGAGTGTATTTTAAGGGTATTTCTGGTGTACCAATTAGTAACAAGAGTGGCTAGACTTGTTGGCAGTGGAGGCATCCCCACTGATGACTGTGCTGAGTTCTACTTGTCAGTTTGCTGAAAAAACACACACACGGCACCCCAGATTTTATGAACCAGAAATCTTTTACTGCACCCTCTATTGGCTAGTCGTTCACGCTCTCCCTGACAGACACATGAACAAAACAATAATAGACAAGAGTAGGCAGTTCCTTGGCTTACATTTCCTCCTCGTTTTGTTTGGCAACATAGCAGCATTGCTAACAACATGGAGGAGTTGGTGCCTTTAAAAAAACCCATCATTATCTGGTTTGGATTATACACAATGAACACAATTAAATATGGACAGACAAGATTGACATGTCTGGAGCAAATACGACAAACCTGTTTAACCGCCTCGAAAGTACCCCAAAGAGTATCCCAATAACCAGAAAACATGAGTGTAACACCACTGCGGCCAGAAGCAGGGTGGAAGTAAACAATAAGAAACACTTGAAAATGCACTCTTCATTTATTTAAAAAAAAAAAAAAAAAAAAAAAAAGTCACTGATGCCATAACATTAGGTACATTTGAACCTTGCCAAGGTGATAGTGCCCATAAAAACGGTTGAAAACTAGGGTCTTAAGTGACTTCTGAAAATTATGACTTATGGAGATGCAGCTATTTTGAGAATGCAGAGAAATGTGCAATAAAAGAGAAGAAACAAAAATAGCTTATTTTTAAAATATTCAGTAAAATTGTACACCGGCTTGTGCTAATGTATTCAGAATGTATATAAACATTAAATACCTGCCAAGTACCTTTCCATTTATTGAACATTTTAAATACAGAAGCCATTATTAGTGAAAATGTACAGTTGAAGTCAAAGGTTTACATACACTTAGGCTAAAGACGATGTTTCATAATTCCACACATTTCATGTTACCCTAAAATTTCTGTGTTAATCTATTACTTTCTTTCTGTAAGAGGTCATTTCAGAATAACAGATAAGAGACAGATTTATTTCATTTGTTTGTATTTGGTGTCATTGCCCTTTAATTTCCCTTTAATTTAACTTGAATTAAAAGGCCTTTGAGTTAGCTTTCCACTGGCTTCTCAAAATACTTTACTGGAACTTTTGCTCATTCCTCCTGACTGAACTGGTGTAACTTAGTTAGGGTTCTGGGCCTCCATGCTTAGACATGCTTTTTCAGTTCAAACACACATTCACATATTTTCTATGGGATTCAGGTCAGGTTTTTTTTTTTTGATGGCCACTCCAGTACTTTGACTTTGTTGTCTTTAAGCCATTTTGTTACAACTCACTTAAGTATGCTTGGGATCATTTTCATGCTTGAAGATCCCGTTGCAACCAAATGTTAACTTTCTGGCCGATGCCTTTGTTTTTGTTCAGTATTTCTCCTTGTGATGTCATCTACACGATATGTCCAGGAGTATGTGGACACCTGAGCACCACATCCATATGTGGGTCTTCCCCACACTGTTGTCACAAAGTTGGATGCGCACAATTGTTTAGAATGTCTGTGTATGCTTTAGCATTAAGAATTCCCTTAACTGGAACTAAGGGGCCTAGCCCAAACCTGTTCCAGCATGACAGAGCTCTCTGGACATAGAGGTCCATAAAGACATGGTTTGAAAAATTTGTGCAGAAGAAATTGAGTGGCCTGCACAGAACCCTGACCTCAACCCCAGTGAGCACCTTTGGGAATAATTGGAACACCGACTGTGTGCCAGGCCTTCTCATGTCTAGCCTCACTAATACTCTTATGCCTGAAATCCCCACAGACATGTTTTAAAATCTTGTGGAAAACCTTCCCTGAAGAGTGGGAGGCTGTTATTACCAGCAAAGAGGGGACCAACTCCATATTAATGCCAGTGGTTTTGGAATGGGATGTTCAAGAAGCACATAGGGGTGTGATCAGGTGTCCACATACTTTTGGCCATATAGTGTATTTTCTGAAG
>JAKKZJ010000005.1:30967-45358 GCA_033441845.1 Pangasius mekongensis
CACTTCCATCACATCTTGATTGTTTTATTTCAAATCCATTGTGGTGGAGTATAAAGGCAAAATCACAAAAACTGTCATTGAACCTTCCTTACCATTTCTGGAGCACTTTTTACTCCAGAGTGAGTCAAATGTAGGGCCAAGATCTTCGGCATACTCTTTTTCATACCACACCAAGAGCTCCTGTCCCGGGTTAATGGGTCGACAGCAACGATATAGAATCCCACCTCGATACTGAAATGCCAAAAGATTCTGCTCTTCATCATTACGAGCACAATTCACATTCCTAGAGAATGAGGCAAAGTGGCAGAAAAGGTAAAAAGAAAAAAATAATCTCAGAAATGGGAGTCAGTGTTAGAGAAAGCATTAGGGAAATATCTGTGACAGGAGAAAGACAAAGTTTTTCCATCAAATAAAGACCCGTAAAATCAATGACTAAGCAAAGGGACCAAATAACCAGTGTATTCCTCACCTCATCCAATTAGCATACATTTCTCTCTTGGCATCTATGTATTCCTGGCACTGGCTGCTACTGTATATCTGCAAATACATACATTTTATACATTAAATAAATCTATGCCTTAAAATCAAAGGAGTTATGCAAGAAAACGTATGCTGTTATTTTGCAATGCAAATACTTTTCTAATAAACATTATAAAGGCAATACTAATCTTTTACTTTAGACAAAAATGAGGAAAAAATAAATTAATTTTGAAAATCATTGCCTCACTAGCCACTTTAATAGCAACACCTGGACACTTGCTCATTCATGCAATTATCCACTCTGCCAATCATGTTACAGTAATGCAATGCATAAAATCATGCATCTACAGTTCAAGAGCTTCAGTTCAGGATCAAACATCAGAATGGGGAAAAATATGTGATCTCAATGACTTTGACCATGGGCTCAAACCAAGAGTAGACATTCAGAGCTATTATTTGTTTAAACAATCAATCTAACAGAGCACACCTGGGCGATAGGAAATACCTGTCAGTCACACTTGAAAAATGGGTGGGTTCAAACAAAAGGTGTCATGTTCTAAGTAGTTTCACACATTTAGATGTAAATATCAGGAAATGAAAGCTGAAATTCTGACCTATCATCTCATATTCATTTTCTGATCTCAAAACCAAATGTCTTCAGTGTGTAACAAAAACAAAAGAACTGGCCTTGCTGTCCCAATACTTTTGGGGAGGACCATGTAGGGTTAGAAATAAACTATTCTTGTACTTATGCCATTTGTTTATGACAAATTTATAAAAACTCACCACCCAGGAGTATCCACTGTTCATGGCTTCCTCTTGGTCTACCAGCTCTCCCTGGTAGGGTCCGAAGTGTGCGCCTACTGGAACAGTCTCCCCCTTATTAAACACTCCCAGGCCTGCGTCAGGAATACCGGACTTCCGAATCTCTAGTCCAGGAGGAAGAGTTTGTCTGGCTCGGTCAGGGACTCCCATGGGAACAGCAGTATCAGGGATGAAGAGGGGCGGTCCGTGAACCTCACACTTGTTGAAGAAGAAGGATTTGCAAACCTCACAGTCTGGAGGGAAAGAATTTTTAATAAATAACATAACAAATGAAATGCAAGATGAGTTTGTTTCAACCATCAGAGCCTATTTTTAATTGTTTTAAGAGTGACACTAGAAACATGTCTACATGTATTAAAAAGCTATTCTAGTACAGAAATCAATTTATAATTGCTGAATGTGTATGTTTGCTCTACTGTTTGATTTATTCGATATCTCAGCACTGTTAAAGACTATTTGATTAAAGTAAGATGGAAATCATTGTCAGTAATTTGGTCTTCTGTTCTTTTTATGCTGACTGAGAAAGTTAATTAGTTAGTAATTATGCAAGTGGAGCTAAAAATAATGCCTTTTGTTTGCTTTTCTTAAATCCTCTGAATTTACACTGAAGGTTAAAGTATTGGCACACATGGCTCAGTTTTGGAGCATCCTACAAAGTTTGATCCTCTTTATTTTCACAAAACATTAAAGTATTTTCATATTTACATGTTGCCCTTAAACCTAACTTGCTGTGTCTCATGCTTATTTTCACTCTATGAGAGATAAATATGGTAGCATTTTAGCATCATATGCGATGCCTGGTTCCATTTGAAAATCATTTGTTTGAATTTTGAGCAATATTTTATTACTCATGCCTACAATTCACTCCCCAATAACCTCCAGAGAATCGCCTCCTTCTTCCACAGGCAGAGTCATACAATGGGAAAGCAACACAATCAGTTGGAATACAGATAGCTGTGGGTTTGCAGTTATTGCCTAGCCACACTGTTGGAGTGGTGAAGTGCCAGAAGTACAATAAATAGTGTTTAGGGTGGAACAATCAGTGAGAGTGAGCTCCAGGATTGAGTCTAGTGTGCACTGAGGTCTTACAGAGGTAGCCTTTGTCAGCTTCTTCCTCTTTAATGGAGATAACATCAGGCGTGTTGTTGAGGTCGTCTCTATGGGTGTAGATGCTCAGCTCAAGGGTCTCCTCTTTCTTTACACAGCCTTATAATGTGTACACACACACACACACACACACACACACACAGAGTGATACACATACTGGCAGAACTCTACCATTAATTAGATATTTACATTGTTTATGTATCTGTGTGTGTAGTAACCGGACTGACGAGGTCTGAGCTCCATATGGACTCCTCCATTCTGCTGGTCCACAGGGGAAACCTCTGAATCTGATGTTCCTCCACCTGAAGTCTCTGTTTTCACGTCCTTACACAGCTAAATCTCAAACAACAATAACCCTTATTCAGCAAAGAACATAAACACTGATTATAAATCTGTTTGTAGATTTTGGTTTGCTGATTTCTCACAGAAATTGTGAGAGGGTTACACACATCATTAAGCTTTACCTGTGAGGGAGCAGCATCCGGAGCCTGAGCCTGCTGCCTGTCTTCTGCTGAACTCATTATAACAGGTCTAAAAAGATGATTATTATTATTAGGAAATAGTAAACACCAATATAAACAGTATGCTTTGGGTCATTGTCCATCTGCACTGTGAGACACTGTCCAATGTGTTTTGAAGCATTTGGCTGAATGTGAGCAGATAATGTAGGCCTATACACTTCAGAGTTCATCCTGCTGCTTCAGATCATGAGCAGTTTCTTCTCTTCTCCATATTCTTCTCTTCCCATCATTCTGCTACAAGCTGATCGATTTGCTCTGGTGAAGTCTTCTCTTGATTGATGACTTTGACACACATAATGCCTACCGCCAACCTACCTTCATCTGTTCAACTGTTGTGAAGGGGTTTTTCTTCACCAGGGAAAGAATTCTTCTGTCATCCACCACAGTTGTTTTCTGTGGTCTTCCAGGCCTTTTAGTGTTCCTTAGCTCACCAGTGCATTCTTTCTTTTTAAACATGTACCAAATAGTTGATTTGACTACACTTAATGCTTTTGCTATCTCTGTGATGGGTTTGTTTTGATTTGTCAGTCACAATGGCTTGCTTCATTGGCAGCGACCGCTTTTTGGACTTTATTTTGAGAGTTAACAGCAATAGACCTTTTATCTGCTCACCTGTATGTGAAATAATGAGGGAACAACACACACACACACCTGTTCATGAAACATGAGCCAATTGTCCAGTTAGTTTTGGTCTCTTAAAAAAAAAAAAAAAAAAAAAAAGTTCTGTAATTCATACACCAGTCACCTGTTTTTTTGTGTAAATACCCTCAGGTTAAAGCTGAAAGTCAGCTCTTTGAGCTCATATTCATTATTCAATTACAACACCAATATACTGTGGTAGACAGCTATAATAATAATAATAATAATAATAATAATAATAATAATAATAACGGTGTCCAAATATTTATGGACAGGACACACATTTGCACAATACTGTATGCTATTATATGAAATAATAAGAATATAATAAATCTGGTCGGAAAGTATGATTTAGAACAAGTAAAAGTTATTTAAATGCTTATAAATCAGACAAATAAAATAGCTCCCAGAAGCTGGATTGTAAATCACTCCACTGCGGATACAGAGTGCACTACATAGGGGCCACACGTCATTACATCATACCCTATGAAGTGCACTTACACAGGGAGCACAGAGGCGTTTACAACCCGGACACTAACCGTTAGCCGAGCAGCTTCAGTGTAACTTACCTCAGGCCTTAAAGCAGGACGAGAGATTTAAAACCTCAAATACTGACACAAGACAGAGCTTTTATTTTTAACTCGATCAAATCTGTTATCTGTAAAACTCTGTAAGGAATGTTTTAGTGTGAAAATGACTAGTCCAGGCTGATAATTCATCCGTTTAGGTGAAGAAACAGCAGCTTCTTCACCGTCTTCAAGGTGATGGCGGTTCTGGAGCATTACTGCCATCAAGTGGCCGTGTGTGTGTGTGTGTGTGTGTGTGTGTGTGTGTGAGAGAGAGAGAGAGTGTGTGTGTGTGAGAGAGAGTGTGTGTGTGTGAGAGAGAGAGAGAGAGAGAGAGAGAGAGAGAGAGAGAGAGAGAGTTTAAATAAAAACCTCTGACAAGTAAATAGGAAAGGTTTAGGCTTGAGTGTTGATTGAAACCTCTGAGCTAACACAATAAATGTTTATAAATAGGCTTTATAAAAGCCTCTGACATAGGAATGTCACTTTATAATGAAGGCTTAGTATGAAGTAATTTTAGATTAAATGTAATTTGATATATTACATTTCTACCACTAACTAAAGATTATTCTTTGGAATCAGTTACGTTAAGTTAACCTAGTAAATTGGAGTCAGATAATTGAGTTAACAGTTATTATAAATTGGAGCCAGATCTATAATTTAATGTACTTGAGTCAGATATTTAAGATATTTTCGGCTGCACCCATTTCCGTCCTTGCTCAAAGGAGAGCAGCGGACTAAGATAATACCACTTTATAACTTATGTTTTAGTTCTACAATAAAATGTGCAAAAACTGAAGGTCTCTGAATACTTTCCAAACCAACTGTATGTTTTTTCTGAGTGGATCCCCTAAGCTCTAAACTTACTTCATACTTAACTTTCACCTTAACATTTCAGTTTTAAAACTAACAATGTACTTGTATTAAAATACATTCAAACACGCATTTCAGTGTAAACATGTACCTTCCAAACTCTTACAGTCAGCTAACTGACCTTCAGTCAGAGTTACACTGGAAGGTTTTGTTTATTACACATTGTAAGTAGCCAATTAATGTACAGTAATATGTAATGCTAATGTTAGATACAATATTAGCCATCTCTTGGAGGACTGAATAAAGCTTCGAGTCCTGTCTCTTCTGTCAGTAGGTAAATAGAATGTGCATGTTGATTGGCCACAGCTCTCTATTGTGTGTATTTATCCTGGATGATTGTAATATGTAGAAGCTTAAAAAACTAGTTACATATGTAACTGTGTTTCTATGAACCATGGATAACCACCAGAATCACCTGGATACCTTCTTGTAAGTGTCTACAGAAACATTCTGTCTGCCAATTTACAGAGAAATACATCCATTATAACTGGAAGGAACTTCATCATGCAGCAAGACAACGACCCAAAACACACTGCAACACAACAAAGCACTTCATCAGGGGAAAGTGGAGGGTTTTAGACTGGACGAGTCCATCAGCAGACCTTCACCCAACTGAGCAGCATTTCACCTCCTGAAGATACAAGCCTGGAAAAGCTTCACAAAAGGAGAATGCAACAGTTTGGTGTCAGTGGGTCACCGGCTTGATGCAGTAATTGCAAATATTCAGTGTTATTTACTTTAAGACTGTCTGTTCCAATATTTTTGTTCACCTAAAAATTGGGTGTTCTGACACCAAAGGTGCCATGTTCTAAGTTGTTTAACACATCTAGATGTAAATATCAGGAAATTAGACCTGAAAGTCTGATCCATCATTTCATATTCATCTTATGATCTAAAACCCAAATGTGACCCCCACACTGTCTGTCTTTCCATTCCAGTACGTAGAGGTCAAACTCACAGGCATAAATGACTTGGCTGAGAATTCCAAATCCTCAACAAAAGCCTGTATTGCACATGGTGGCCTAGCTAAACTTGAATGTGAAGCTAAGATAATATAAAGGTTCATTAAGAGATTATGAGATAGGAGAAGGCTGTAGCCATCTTTGGAGGTCAGGCTACCTGCAGCTCAGATCATAGTCACAAGCTGCTAAGTGGATAGGCGTTCTGGGAACATGTAGGCCAACGTATGTGCAAGGTGAGAGTAAGAAAGGGAAAAGATGCTGTCATACTTGCAGTATTTATCGTAAATGCCGTGTGACTTTGTTGGATGTTGTGAACATATTTACATAAAGGAATCAAGGTGATTCTCACCATCCCAGGGAGCAGCAAAGAATTTTATTTTGAAAATAAGCTATCCCCTAGGTGATGCCCTAGTCAGAGTTGAACCTGACTCTCTTGAACCTTATAAAATCAAGGCTCTTAAGTGAGGCATATTTTGGAGGGTTGAATAAACAGGCAGAGTTATTCTAGCCGCTCATATTACTAAATCATCACATCAAAGACATCCCATTTTGCTACTCAAATGCCATTTCCTCGCTACCACATGAACTCAAGTCTCAGCTTTTACCCTTACACTGTACAAGTCTACCTGTCTATGATTAGCTTTCACCGGATCTCTCTCTTCTACGGACTGGACTTTTCCTCTAAGGATCTCCAGATCTAACTTCACCAGACATTCATCTACGAGGCACAGTACGGCCATTTTGAGACACTTGACTTTAGAAGGCCTGACTGCCTACACACAGAACTCCAGCTCAAAATCAATACAATGCAAAAATACAGTTTACACACATTTTAATCCCAAACAAATCATAATTGTATTTCTTATTTTGTCAACTTCAGATCATGTAATGGCTCTGTGGTATTGCACCCATGGTTTCTAAACATACTTAAATAAGTGAATCTCTGTCCACACTGCGAGCAGTAATACAGCCTATCACCTGTATGAATGCGCTGGTGTCGCCGGAGAGCACTTTCTATAACAAAACTCTTCCCACACTGTGAGCAGTGATACGGCTTCTCTCTCGTGTGAATGCGCTGGTGGACTTGAAGAGTTCCTCGGTCACTGAACCGATTCCCACACTGTGAGCAGTGATACACCTTCTCTCCTGTGTGACTGCGCTGGTGTTGTTGGAGAGCACTCGGTCGATTAAAGCTCTTCCCGCACTGTGCGCAGTGATACGGCTTCTCTCCTGTGTGAACGAGCTGGTGTGTCTGCAGAGTACTCAGGTGAGTGAAACTCTTCCCGCACTGTGAGCAGTGATGCGGTTTTTCTCCGGTGTGAATGCGCTGGTGTTGTCGGAGTGTACTTTGGTCAGTAAAGCTCTTCCCACACTGTGAGCAGTGATACGGTTTCTCTCCTGTGTGAATACGCTGGTGTCTTTTGAGATTACCTCCATCAGCAAAACTTTTCCGACATAGGGAGCAGTGAAACGGCTTTTCTTGAGTGTGAATGCGATGATGTCGATGGAGATGATTCTGTCGATTAAAACTCTTCCCACACTGTGAGCAGTTAAACGGCTTCTCTCCTGTGTGAATGCGCTGATGTTGTTGGAGATTACTCAGCTGAGTGAAACTCTTCCCACACTGTGAGCAGTGATGCAGATTTTGCTGTGTGTGAAGGCGCTGGTGTCTTTGGAGAGCACTCTGTTGATTAAACCTCCTCCCACACTGTGAGCAGCAATAAGGCTTCTCTCCTGTGTGAATGCGCTGGTGTATCTGAAGATGACTCTGGTATGCAAAACTCTTCCCACATTGTGAGCAGTGATACGGCTTCTCTCCTGTGTGATTGCTCTGGTGTGTTTGGAGAGTACCTTGTTGCGTAAAACTCTTCCCACACTCTGAGCAGCGATACGGTTTCTCTCCTGTGTGAATGCGCTGGTGTGTTCTGAGGCCACTCTGATAAGTAAAGCTCTTTCCACACAGTGAGCAGCGATACGGCTTCTCTGCTGTGTGATTGCGCTGGTGAGATTTGAGAGCGTTCAGATGCGTAAAACTCTTTCCACAATCTGAACAGTGGTGAATTTCCTTCTGCATTTTTTTGTGAGCGGTGTTAGAGCAGAGAGTGGTAGATGAGGTTGTCTGACCTTTTATGGGCAGAATCTTGTGTTTAATCTCTCCTGATTTCTGCAGTCTTACATGCTCTTCGTAATGGCGTCTTCGGATGTGTTTGTGGAGGTCAATTTGAGAGGTGTAGGAAAGTTGGCACAAGGAGCAGGAGAAGACTTGCAACAGAGCGTTGTTTACTTCTGGAGTTAAAAAAAAAAAAAAAAAAAAAAAAAACAGTATCACATACTCCATATGAAATGCAACAAAATCATTAAACTATTAATAAGTTCTATCCAAATGTAAAGTCAGTCAGTGTTGGGGGTGGGAGTTTACTCTGGGGCGTGTTTGTGTTTGGAAGTGACATTAATCAGCCGACGGCCAAGAAATAGTGATGGGAATTTCAGCTCTTTAATTAATTACTTTACTCTTTAATCTTTAATTGTACTAAACCTCAACTTCCAGAATACCGTAATTTAACATTATGTTTGGTATAAAAACATTAAATAATGTAAAAACAACAAACACTATTACACGTGTGAGTGAAGGTTTTATTTATATTGAAAACACAAACCATTCTAAAGAAATCAAACCCAAAAGGGAACACAGTGTGCCATATAATAAATGAAAAATAAACTACAATGGGCTTCTATAATTCTACCTTACAAATTCTGCGTTCTGCGTTTATGTTGTCTATGTTATTAAAATGCTACTTCATTCTACTTCATTCGATTTACACTGTTGTCTACGTTCATATATGTTCACGACACTCAGGGTCTTTGGTTAGCAGTTCAGCTATTAGCTGTGTAATTTTTTCAGCTCTGCGCATGGTTTCCTCGCTGTGAACTGTGTTATTCTCACCTGGCTTGCATCTTCTTTTTCACTTGCCATTATGTGTTTAAATGAGAGGTGATAGGGCATTGTACTTGTTATACAGTACATATGATAGCTTGGTGCTGCATGTCTTGCACTGAACTTTATTTGCGTCAAGTGATTCCAAACCTCACTGCGTGGGAAAAGTTTTATTAGACCCTGCCATATAGAAGGGATGCTAAATTGAAAAAAAATTGTAAATTCGTACCAAACCTTCTATGCAACGGCATTTATCAAGCTACATGGAACCAGTGGACTGACACCTGTTAGTAAAATTGTGCAGAACAACAGGCTTTGCTTCGAAAAAGATGATAAAGCAACTGAGAAGGCAACAGAGGATTTTACTAAAGCTGGACCCAACTCAGAACTTGTTCGGATTGAACGCATCTCAGAGTGTTAACCAATGGATGCAGATGAAGTTGATCAGCAAGCCGATGTGCTGGAATACACCCTAAATGCTTTTGTGCGGCAGATGTAACAAAATCTAAATTAAACACAAGCGGCTGTGTTTTACTCAGTGAGGCGCTCAACCCTTGTAAACGGAGAAGAGGCTGAACAATTTGTTACAGGAGGAGCTGGCACTGGGAAATCTCATATGATCAAGTGTATTTACAACGAAGCAACAAAAACCTCAGAAGACTGCCCAGTCTGACAGAACACACCGACATTTCAAGCACTTTTTCATGAACTGCAGCATTTAACATCATGGGGAACACTTATATTCTGGGTTTACATAGGAGCTGGAAGCCACCTTACCAAGAACTTGGAAAGGCATTGGATGAAGTTAATCATTTTAACCCATACTACAATGAAGACATGTTAACCTAATTGGAAAATAGGATTGCGATGCCCTTTCGACGACATGCGCAGACATCATGAGGTCTGCCTTTGAGACATTTTGTGTTTACAGCTGTAATAATGTAATAATTGGAGTAATCTTGGCAATAGTAAAATAGTCAAATTGTAAAAAGGCAATAGTCACTTATAAAATAAATAAAATAAATAAATAAAACTAACAAAAAAAAAAAAAAAAAAAAAAAACACTTGACATACTCACAAATGGGCCTACAACCCTTGTGTTCTCATGATTAAACGGCTCCTGTGTATGGTGTGTCACTAGTGTGACCAGAAGGGTTCATGACACTGTAAATGATGGAGATAGGACAGCTTTCTCCAGGACAGGCAAGGTTGGGTAAACCATCAAGAGCCAAGGCCTCTAGGAACCAAGGAGAAGCCACTGTTCCTCGGAGACCAGAGGGAAGGATGCCATTTCTTTCTCTATGCAATGATCCAATGATTAAACAACCTTGGCCTACAAAAACCCAGCTGTAGGGAGATCCTGCCTTGCAGGACGCAAACTGCGCAACAGTACGATGGGGGCAGATTGGGGAGAGAAATGGTCTGTGTATCTTTAGAACATCTGGAGGATGTTCTAAGCAATATGCCCATAATGGTATAGCAGGGCCATCTTTGTCTGGAAGGTTTGCATATCAACCCATAAAATGTTTATCTGTTTGTCAGCTATTTTGGGAAACATTATGGGTATGGGTATATAAACCAACATGAATTTTTTTTTTTTTAATCCAACCAACCAACAAATCAACACCAGAACACATCACAAGCACATCAGAAATATTTCAATATAAAACATTTACACCATCACACCCATATGTACTTTTGGAACATCCCACTCCAGATTTATTCCCCCTCTGCTGTTATAATGAGCTCCACTCTTCTGGGAAGCTTTCCACTAGATGTTGGAGTGAGGCTGTGGAGATTTGTGATCATTCAGCTACAAGAGCATTAGTGAGGTCAGGCGCTGATGTTGGGTAAGGAGTCTCCAGTTCCAGTTCATCCCAAAGGTGTTCAGTGGGGTTGAGGTCAGGGCTCTGTGCAGGACACTCGAGTTCTTCCACTCCAACCTTCACACACCATGTCTTCATGGAGCTCGCTTTGTGCACAGGGGCGTCGTCATGCTGGAGCAGGTTCGGGTCTCTTAGTTCCAGTGAAGGGAAACTGTACAGCTACAGCACACAGAGACGTTCTATACAACTGTGTCCTTTAAAGTTTGTAGGAAGTGTTTGGGGAAGAATGACCTATGTGTGTGATGGTCAAGAGTGCACATACTTTTGTAAATGTAGTGTACCTTGTGTCGTAGAAATGCCTTTGATCATGATATGATATGATATGAAAAACTACCTATAGAGAGGGTAAAACGAGGCTTTTTCCAGCACATGGCTACACTCCAGCTTGGCGTGAATGATTACACGTGACTGCAAATGGCGGCTATCAGCTAATGAACACTGGGGGCTTTGGGTGATGAATGACTCCCGAGCCAGGAGCGGGGAACCGGGGCCATCTCTGTTCTTCACAAGCCTTTCAGAGGTGATCCCTCTCTTTTCATCACACACACACACACACATCACACACACACACACACACACACACACAAACCGAGAACCTTCTAAATACAGTCATCCACCCCTTTATCCATGCTGCGTATGGACGGATCACTGAGTTTAAAGGTAAACTCGGATTTATCTTTATGATTTATTTCGCACAAAGTCGCGTCATAAGACTGTTCTAAGAGCTATGTCTATTAAGAAATAAGAAAATTGAGTGCAAAATAAAACCCTTTGCATCACATTTGTTACAGCAAAATAATCAGTGAGGAAGCAGAGTTACTGTTATCATGCTGAGGTTTTCCTGTAACAGCACGTCCCCAAGTGTTTTATTCCTCTTATACTACAGCAATTAACCAACGACTGCAATTTTTATTTATTAAAGAATGACACTTCATACGTTTTATCCATTTATAATTACATTCAATGTTATGGAACATCCACGACACAAGTGCTCAATAACGTTATAGCAACTATAAACAGTCGTTTCCTCACCAGACAAAATAATAAGTTTGGAAAGTCTGATTTCTGTTGTGGCTAGAGAAACTTTAGTTACTTTAGTGTTTACAATTAAAGTGAATTAAGACCACCAGCGCATTGTATTTAGTGCAATCACAACCTGCCTTGCAATATATTAAAAATTTTGATGTGTCAAGGTTAAAGATAAAGATAATATGGCCACAATTATTACTGCATTTATTTCTTGTTATGATCCCACCAATGCCATGATTTATCAAAACATCCACAAAATCTTGAAAATCTGAGAGATCAAAAATATTCACAGTTTATTAGATTCTACATTTGCATATTGCAATTTTCTGCCTGTTGTGGTTTTACAAACTTGTCATAATGATTAAAAACTTTATCCATTGCACAGTCTTACTAGCCTCAGGGTGCATTTTTCAACCTTTTAATGAAGTTGGTTAGCTTTCGTAGGTCAAACTACGAGTAAAAATTGACGTCAGATTTACAAAAGTTTCACAAATTTTCTTCGTACATTGTTCATGTGCGTATGTTAATAAACGACAATTAGCTGTAGATTACCAAGCCCCTTAATGGTACATTTACATATAACCACACCCAGAAAACTCCATAAAAGGCAAGGAGAGCTGAAAATGACAAAATGACAACTAAATGGTGAAAGAGCGCCTCCTAAGCGCGGCACGTGCAAAATCTTGCAGCATGTCGGCTACCATAGACACACACTAACTCCTCCTCCTTTTATAGGGCGCTATTACTTTTGTCCGAATTAAACGTCTTGAATTGTCTTATTTGCTTTCTTTCAGTATGAAGCAACCGAGTTTGTTTACAGTTTCATTAAATTGGTGTGTAACTGTGAATAAATACGTGGTTTAAACTTGGCAGCGTAATCTGAATATAAAATCGCAGAAATTTATTGATGATTATAAGATTTGAAGACGATCAGTCGAGGTTCACATTACTGAGTCTCCTTATACGCACATTTACACAGGACTCAGGAGTGAAACATAACATGCCAAAGTTTCTGAAAAAAACTTAACAAACACCACATTTCTTGTGCAAATTTATTGCGTTCATGACAAGATTTGTTTGTATCCAGTGCGATAAATGATAAATGAGACCCAGTGACGATATTTTATTGCAAAAGCGCACCATTTCAGCTCTCACACAGGTTTGATTAGCGCTCTCGGAAGTGTGTTTGCACTCACATGTACACTACACTTGCGCAAATTTGCTTTTCTGTCATTAGCAGAGCGTGG
Source organism: Pangasius mekongensis (assembly GCA_033441845.1). Taxonomy (NCBI): domain Eukaryota; kingdom Metazoa; phylum Chordata; class Actinopteri; order Siluriformes; family Pangasiidae; genus Pangasius; species Pangasius mekongensis. Next base: position 44,038 of record JAKKZJ010000005.1, read on the forward strand.
AAGTGAGTCGGTCCTGCACGCTTGAGCGCAATCTGATTGGCTGATGACATCGTTTTGTTCTTTAATACAAAACGACTGAGTTAGCATGAAAAGCACGATTCAACTTATACTATTATAGAACGTAATTAACAATGTGATGTCATGGAAACATCTCATGAATGTCATGGAAATGTGACTGAAACGCATTTTTTTAAAAATATTTCTGTTTCTGTTCAAAATGGATTAATTTACAAATGCACATTACACATTTCTGACATACGTCTTCTGTATGTAAATGTCCTCTCGTGTAGAGGATATAAAATCCGTAGCACCTTCAGGTCTGACCTTCTCTTTCTCTCTCTCTCTCTCTCTCTCTCTCTCACACACACACACACACACACACACACGTCTACACGTTATAACAACTCAATCAATAGTGCATTTGCCGTTAGGTCCGTTGGGTATTTATGGAAATGTTTTACGCCAGCTTCTCATAAATAACTGTATCCTGATTATCCTGTCACATAATGTAATTTCTTTTCTTTCATTAGCTGTGTATCTATTCGAGGCATCGTCTCATGATGTCTACAGATGATAAAACAGTTGTCAGGTCAGCAGGAGAGACAGAGACACTTGCTGGTGTTTTTTTTAAACTGGGTGTCGTGGGAAATAAAAGGCTCATTTGTCATTGCCAGGAATGATTTGTGCCAGTGGGTTAGCGGTCTGAAAGGGGAAGAACGGGAATGAATCATGCAACGGGGATGTTATGTTCATAGCTCCTGAAGCAGCCTGTCGTTGTGTCTCACGTCAATGAGCGTAAAATTGCACCGCTCGCTTTAAAAGCTGTTGTTCCTGACGGCTTTATTGCCTCAGAGAGGAGTGAGCTCAAAGTTCATTCTGTGCATCATACCTGTTCATTTGGTCATTATTACAGAGTGAATCGTCTAAAATTCACATTTTACCAAAACAAGTACAATCTTTTACCTGCTTTCTTTTTTTTTTTTAAAAAGAAATGACCTTGTTTTCATCTCTTCTTCCCAACAAATTAGAGACATTTCTACTTTTTAATGTGTGCAAATAACTAATCTCCAGAAAGCTTGACTGACAAAAAGTCAGACTAGAAGCAGAAATATTTAAGCAATGCTGCTTTAAGTAAAGAGTAAAACGCTTGGTGTCATACAGTTATAGGAAAATAATCAGAGAAACACAGCTACCTAAAACAGCAAGCGTTTTATTCCTCTTATGGGAATGAGGTAAAGAAGCGCGTGCAGGCAGGTTGGAATGGGTGGAGAAAGGTGTCGGGAGTTCTGTGTGATAGAAGAATATCAGCGAGAATCAAGGG
>JAKKZJ010000005.1:109218-120103 GCA_033441845.1 Pangasius mekongensis
TGAGTCACTGGCAGTCTTCAAACGACGTCTAAAGACTTACCTCTTCATTAAGTACTTAAGTTAGCACTTGCACGCATGCACACACACACACACACACACACACACACACACACACACACACACACACACACACAAAAAAAAAAAAACACCAAGAGTTTTGGGCTGATGGTGTTCCTTGTTTGTGACCTAGTGAGCCAGTATCAGAGTGTATTTTTGATTTCTAAGCACTATTGTAAGTCGCTCTGGAAAAGGGCGTCTGCCAAATGCCGTAAATGTAAATGTAATTGCAACTGATGGACACTAATTTAGGAACGGTCTAGCACTGACAAAAATAAGGATGGATAGTTAGACAGAAAGGCAGACAGACAAATGTATTTTATTGATCCTGAAGGAGAAATTTTGGAAAAATATAGTCAAACTTCACAGTCACACAAGTACAGGTTTGAACCCTTGATCTTGGAGCTGTAAGGCCAAAACTCTACCAGTGTACCAAACACTTTCTGTTAATTTGGTCACTGAATAAGTAAAAACTGATATGCTTATCCATGATGAATAATGCATTTTGACATTTGAAAAAAAAGTTAGCTCAAGAAAATAACTTTTGTTATCTTGAGGTCACTTAGTTTTTTTTTCTTTATAGGACCTGAGGAATTAATCTAGGTCTCTATGTTAACAGTGAGTGATACAGTATATCATATAAATAACTTCATGCTTCACACTAGCAGACCAGAACCTGCTGCTGGCACTCACATGGCCATAATGCATGCCCTCATGGACCAGTGGCTAATGATTACAGTGGTCTGTGCTGTGTTTAGCCCCCCAGCTAAAGCTACATACAATAGTAAAGCTACATACAGTACTAAAGCTATATACAGGGCATCTCTCTTTGTGCTCAACTGAGGAGGATGAGGATGGTGTGTCCACAGCCCTTATCCCAGGGCTCTTCCAGATGGAGAATGAACCAGCAACTGTGTCATGTTGCTCAACTCCAGAATCAACAGAGTCCAGGGAGTTAGCCTCCACCAGCTCTCAGACACAGCTGATAAATGCAAAAACTTCCATGTTCATTACCACCCCAGAACATTTGAGTCTGCTTCTCTTCGCTGCTTGACCCATCCTGATGCCCTACTTCTGGTTGGAGTTCGCTCGCTGCTGCTGCCCCATATGGATGGCCTGAAGAACCACTTGGACTGCTGGGGATGGTGCCACCTGGGGGCTGTGGAGATGGTTTGGGGAGCACATATGGGGAGCTGTACTGTAATGGCTTGGGACTGTGATTGCTGTAGTGGCTTTGGGGCTGCAGTTGCCACGAGCAGCTTCGTACTCAGGACTCCATCAGTGGACAGTGGATAGATTTTAACCAACCGAACTTCTTGCAAAAACTGTGATGAATTTACTGGTTGCACAGTTGCACTATTTGTCCTTATAGCACACAATAATAGAAGGGATTTATTTATAATCGCACTATCCCGTGCACCCAGATGAGGATGGGTTCCCTTTTGAGCCTGGTTCCTCTCAAGGTCTCTTCCTCATATCATCTCAGGGAGTTTTTCCTTGCCAGCGTCGCCACTGGCTCGCTCATTAGGGATAAATTCACATATTTACAATATATTTTTTGTGAATCCATTTATTTCTGTAAAGCTACTTTGTGACAATGTCCACTGTTAAAACTGCTATACAAATAAAATTGAATTGAATTGAATTCTTGAGGTGCACCTTGCTGAGGCAGCCTTGCTTTTGCCTTTCAGGCGCTGTATAGCCCCACAGGCATTTTCCAGATTCTGATGGCCAGAGGTGTCAGGATCCTCCTGTGCTTCCACCAATAAGCAGGCCATTGTAGACATGTAAAATCTCCTCATGTTTTTAAGCTCAAGGTAAACAAGGTAAACTCTCTGGTGTTAGAGCTCAGAAACACCAAAGCAAGTCACACAATTAACAGGTGTAGAGCTGGTTTCAATGAGGATGATAACAAACCTTGTATCACAAAGTGCAGCAGACATCATCAGACTTGAGTCATCTTTGAACCCAGGATCAATCAACAGAGACACATACTTATCTTAGTGATTTCATACCCTTAGTAGCAGTCCCACATCAGACTGAGATGTTCACCACATATACCTACCTCACTGGATGGGGCCCACCTCCCAAAAATGAATGCAATTATAACCTTTAGGTTGCTATAATGAAATTTTAGTCAGATGTCCTGCTGTTTGCATCAACAAACTCCAACAGCCTTTCTACCAGTATTTGAGACTCAGTTACAGGTGACTTATGGGTAGAGGAAGTGAACCATGGGCAAAAAGATGATGAACTGAAATGTTGGTACTGTTTCCACTCTATTCACACGTGACTTGAGTTTACTGACAAACTTTCTGGTATCTCACTGGCTCTGTTCTACACTGATAATAGTGTTGTACTTGTGTGGTGATAATTTATGTCACGACTACTTAAGGTCAAAAGAAAACATTAATAATCTTATTTTAAACATTACTATAAGATGACATATTTTGCCTTCCACAGAAATCAAGATAAATAAAATGAAAAATACAGTTCAAAATACAGATCATTTTCAGCCAAAACAGTAATAATAAACATATTTAATTTGACAATTTTCAATCATGCAATGTCTCTGAGTTAGTGCACCTGTGGGTCTTAAATGTAACTGAATAAGTAAATGTCCTTCCACACTGTGAGCAAAGATAAGGCTTCTCCCCTGTGTGAATGCGCTGGTGTGTTTGAAGATGATTCTGTCGATTAAAACGCTTCCCACACTGTGAGCAGTGATATGGCTTTTCTCCAGTGTGAATGCGCTGGTGGACTTGGAGAGTACTCTGCTGGTGGAAACTCCTCCCACACTGTGAGCAGGGATAGGGTTTCTCTCCTGTGTGAAAGCGCTGGTGTATTTGGAGATGGCTCTGGTAAGTAAAACATTTCCCACACTGTGAGCAGTGATACGGCTTCTCTCCTGTGTGATTGCGCTGATGTGTTTGTAGATTGCCCTTGGCTGCAAAACTCTTTCCACACTGTGAGCAGTGATACGGCTTCTCTCCTGTGTGAAGGCGCTGGTGTTGCTGGAGATTACTCTGTCGATTAAAACTCTTCTCACACTTTGAGCACTGATAGGGCTTCTCTCCTGTGTGAATGTGCTGGTGCTTTCGGAGATTACACTGGTTAGTAAAACTCTTCCCACACTGTGAGCAAAGATATGGCTTCTCTCCTGTGTGAATGAGCTGGTGTTTTCGGAGATTACTCTGGTTAGTAAAACTCTTCCCACACTGTGAGCAGTGATACGGCTTCTCTCCTGGGTGAATGCTCTGGGGGTGTTGTAGAGTACTCTCTTGAGTAAATGTCTGTCCACCTTGTGAACGGTGATATGGCTTCTCTCCCATGTGAACATGCTGGTGTCTTTGGAGACGATCCTGTCTATTAAAACTCTTCCCACACTGTGGGCAGTGAAACGGCTTCTCTCCTGTGTGAATGCTCTGGTGTTGTTGGAGACGATCCTGTCGATTAAAACTCTTCTCACATCGTGAGCACTGATATGGCTTCTCTCCTGTGTGAATGCGCTGGTGTCGTTGGAGATCACCTTGTTGATTAAAACTCTTTCCACACTGTGAGCAGTGATACGGCTTCTCTCCTGTATGAATATGCTGGTGTCTTTGGAGATGACTCTGTTGAGTGAATCTCTTACCACAATGTGAGCAGTGATACGGCTTCTCTCCTGTGTGAATATGCTGGTGTCGTTGGAGAGCACTCTGATGAGTAAAACTCTTTCCACACTGCGAGCAGTGATATGGCTTCTCTCCTGTGTGAATGCGCTGGTGTCGCTCAAAGTTGCTCCACTGATAGAAACTCTTTCCACACAGTGAGCAGTGATGTGGTTTTTCTCCTGTGTGACTGCACTGGTGTGGTTTGAGGGCATTCTGATGAGTAAAACTCTTTCCACAGTCTGAGCAGTGGTGAATGTCCTTCTGCATTTCATTGTGAGCAGTGTCAGAACTGAGAGTATCAGATGATGCTGGCTGACTACTGGAGCCTCTGGAGGGGATGTGAAGCTCATGTTTAATCTCTCCTGATTCCCGCAGTTTCACATACTCTTCATAGTGGCATCTCTGGGTGTGTTTGTCAAGGTCAATTTGAGATGTATAGGAAAGAGGACATGCAGAGCAGGAAAAGACTTGCAATAGAGCGTTGTTTGCTTCTGGAGAAGTGAAAGGACAAAATATCAGAAACTGAACATAAAATGCAACAAAATTATAAAATCTAACAACACTATCCCAATGTAAAGGAGTGTTTGAGATTAAGTAAAAACATGCCAGATTCTACATGAATGAAGGCTTACTAATCTGTAAATCAAGAAACCTACATCAGAGAAAGTGGATCTAGGAATGGCTCTGATTGTGTCCAAGTTCACAAGGCTCAGCAGAGAGCTGTTGGTGATGTCTGTGATGGTGAACACATCTACTTAAGTGACACTTCACTCAACCAAAGTCATACAGTTCCTGAAACAGTTGCCACTACCCTGAAGGAAACCCCTGCCATGAGAACAAATCTGCCACCAGACTGGTCAGCCAAGTAAGCAGCACAAAATGAAGTAAAATGAGATATGTTAGTACGTGCCGTGCAAGATTAGACAAGTTCACAGAGCCTGCATCTTAATGCAGTGCTGCAGTCTTCAAAGGAAGTACTACAATGCCAAATAAGCCTTGCTGGAAGCTTTAACCAGTATCTGAGATATTGATACCAAACAAAAAAGTTTGATAACTGAGATATAGCAGATTCTAGCTAGGAATACTGGCAGATTCAATAAGGTTTTGGAGAAGCAGCTATGGGCAGCACTAGTCAGAGCCCCATGGCACTGAGCATCCAAGGGTGAGTGGTTGGCTTCTGTTTGAGCTAATGTCAAGCCTAGTCTAATTACAGCTCGTCCAGAAGTAACAGCATCTACTAAGAAGGAGAACTGAGCTCTAGCATTCAAGGTTCTGAAAGATACAACAATATCAAGCTGGATATGAATAAATTTATTTGCAAATGGTTCGTATTAGCATTTACACAAGAAAGTTTGTATTTTTACATATGCATTTTATATATGGATTACATTGTTAAATTTATTTCGCTTATTATTTTCAATTAAATACAGATTTATTGAAATGAAATTTTGTGGGATTTTGTGAAACCCAGTTGTTGCCGCTGGGGTGAGGTTGAGTGTAAGCTGTGGATAGAGAGGAGGCGGGTCGAACTGGCAGGTAACACACAATTACTCTCACCTGTGTCTTACTACCGCCAGTCTACTTATTTGTGTCTCTTTTGCTTTTAGTGAGTCCCGTAACCGGTGAGAGAGAGAGAGAGAGAGAGAGAGAGAGAGAGAGAGAGAGAGTGATAAAACTTGGCTGAGCTTGTGAGACATGCACGCGCACACACACGCCAAGGAGCATGAACATAAACTTGACAGAGTGAAAGCTGCGAGTCTGGGACAGACCCATTTCCTGTTGTGCTATTTTGTTGAGATTTCTGAAAGTGTGCTAAAAAGCATGGACTGAATAAATGCGAGCCCGGAGCTCAGCTAAAATTCTGCCTGTCTCCTGATTCTTCCTCCACACACCGACTTCAACAGTGGGACCCGGGAGTTGAGGAAGACTCCGACACCGCCATGGAAGCCTCCCCACTCAATGAGATCGTCAAGGCCCTCGTCATCCTCAACCAAACTCAACACCAAGCGCTCCTCGACCTGCACAACAAGCAGCAGCTGACTGGCCCACCAAACCCTGTTTCTTCCCCATCCCCCGCCCTTCACCTCTGATGTCTCCCCCAGCCCCCTCTCTCTCGACACGGTTAGTACCTAAACAAAGCCCGGCAGGTTTGCAGGCGCAATGGGAAAGCTGAGCATTTCCAGGATCAGTGTACCCTCATGGAAGCAGCGATGCTGAACCGGATCCCTGACATGCCAGAGGCCTCCCCCCGATCGAGCAGGTACGTACTGCGTGTCAGTGAGTATACAAGTGAGTACACATCAGGCCTTGGTGGACTTGGCGTGTAACCAGACCCTGTCCATCGACATCAGCTCTGGTTTGCAGGGATTCCCCTTGGGGATTTCCCCTTGCAGCAGACATGCGATGAGACACAGAGGCACACCTTCGATCAAGTGAGAATAACTGATGGTCAGCAAATCCAGCCTAATATTGCGTGATCCCACATATATTTTTCGATTATTAAGGATAGGTTATATCAAGTGAAGAAGAACCCTCAAACTAAGGAAGAGATGACCCAGTTCTTGGTACCAAAGAGCCATAGGGAATTTCTGTTCCATGCGGCTCATCATAATCCCAGGGGTGGGCACGTGGGCCAGGACAAAACACTAAACCATCTCATGGCCAATTTCTATTGGTCAGGCATTCGCAGTGACATTCACAGGTATTGTGCAGCATGCTCACGAATGTCAGCTGGTGAATCCACTGGCCACCCTAAAAGCGCCATTATGTCCATTACCCTTAATCAAGGTCACATTCAAAAGAATCAGCATGGACATCATAGGTGCATTAGAAATACGCATGGTAGGATTTCATTTTATGTTAACCCTGGTGTATTATGCAACGCAATAGTGGGGCTCAATTCAACCCAGTCCCCTGCTGAGACCACCTCTCATCATCCCAGTGAGCACAGACTGCCCAGTTGCAGGAGGAATATTCCAATGTGTTTTCACCTCTACCTGGTCGTACAGGGCTCTTAGAACACCACAGTGAGACTTCTCCAGGTGTGGTTGTACGCAGCCACCCATACTGGTTACCTGAACACACACAAAAAGAAAACCTGGTTCTGGATGAACTCAAGGCTATGTTGACATGGGAATAACTGAGTCCCACAGTGACTGGAGCAGCCCAGTGGTCTTGATGCCGAAGACCGACGGGTCGGTCCATTTTTGTGTGGACTTTGGAAAAGTCAACGCAGTGGCTAAAGTGGCATGGTTCGCTTTTATTTGACACTGGACTTAACCAAGGGGTATTGGCAGATCCCTTGATTACAATATCTCGAGAAAAAACACCATTTTCCACTCTGTTTCTGTTACACCAAATTGTCACCCTTTCATTTGGGTTGTTTGGAGCCCCAGCAACAATTCATGTACAGAATCCTCCGCACACATCATCTAAAAAATAATCGGCATATGCAATCATTTACAGTAACAACTGGCAGCAGCATTTACTACATATAAGGGCTGTCCTGAGATCCATGAGATGGGCGGGACTCACAGCAAACCCAAAGAAGTGTGCAATTGGACAGGTGGAAGAATGACACCTGGGCTTCCACTTGGGTCATGGGTCCCAAATTGATAAGACAGCAGGAATGGCGGCCTGCCTGAGACCCACGACCAAAAAGGGGTGAGGCATTTCCTGGGGCTGGCTATTGGAGGTTTGGACCTTATTTTTTGGATGTCACCAGCCTGCTGACTGACCTCACTAAACAGGGAGCGCCAGAGTTGGTCCAGTGGACAGAGACATGCAAGCTGCCATGTAAAAGCGGCTTTGTGTAAGGTAATGCATGATGATTCTCACCTGTGTCTTATTACTGCCAGCCTACTAATTTGTGTCAACTCATGTTGATCAAATTTATTAAAGAAAGCAAAGCAACATAAATCCATAAATTAAAACATATAAGACCAGTCATTTAATTAAAAGAAATGTAGCATATAAAAAAGGCATGTGACCAATCTGGTATGTCCCAAGCTGCAATGTGCCATATACTCCTTGTGAGCTGCATGGGAACACTGACACAGCATTGAGGAAGGTGCAGTGGTATATGAGATATTTGTGGCTAAGAGTCGCCAAAATACTTTGCTTTGAATAAAAAAATATATATATATTTAAAAAAATTCCCTGTATTCTGTCCTTGGTGCCCATAATCACCATGATCTATTTTGTCATTTCAGCTCATTTCACATTCAAATGCAAATTAGCTGGGGTCTGCCCACATCTGCAAATTTATGGGCGATTTGCATGCAAGTACAACGCAAATCAGCCTTTGGTAAATCCAGCGTTTTTGTAAAAGCTTTTGTAAATCCATCATTTTTGTAAAAGCTTTTGTAAATCCTGCAGAATTCTTTCAGTTCAGGTAGACTTTGAAAACATTTACAAATAACTTTACAAAATAATTAATAAATGAGGCACAATGTCACCAGATTGTACAGAAGCAAAAAAAACTGTTCCGAAGTTTACTTGTTTACTTGTGAGAAATGTAAATTAGTTAGCACTCTCATGGAGAACAGCCAGACATTATAGGGGACTAACAATAGCAAGAGATGCAATGGGCTGACTTCATGTGTCTCAGAGGAGGCACATGATAGACTTCACCCTCTCTGGTTGGTCGCTGTCATATGATGGGGAGACATACATGGTGGGTGGAATCTGGCCAAAACTTTTTGTTGTCCCAGAAACATTGTTAAGCTAAGAAATATAATGTCACTAGATGATGCAGAGAAACCTCTATAACCTCTTAGACTATAGTAAAACCTTGCTGTCTGGTTGCTCCTGTAGGTGCATAAACAAGCTCCGGTTATTCCAGAGTCTGTACTAGAACCAAAAATCTTGATCAGATCACCTCTATCTTATGCACACTCCATTCATTCCCAGTAAAATGATGCATTTATTATACTAGTAATGACCTAAAACGCACTGAACGGTCTCACCCTACAGTACCTGAGCGAACTTTTTGTCTTTATGATCTGCCATGCTTGCTTTAATCAAAAGGTGCAGGTTATTTATTAGTACCTAGAATAAAGAAGACTATAGCAGAGTGTAGAGCCTTTTCCTACAAAGTTCCCCAACTATGGAACTTATTCTTGGTTTAAAATCTACTGGTTTATTCATGCATTTTGTTAAATAGCTTTTCTCTGGGGTAAAGGTGCAGATCTTGGGGGTTCATGACTTCATGAGAGCTATGGTCGAGCTATACATCTTAGTCCTCATGCTTGATGTGATGCTGCTGCCTGATCCGGACAAACATCGACTGTCGGGCTCTTCTTTTATACAAATATAATTGAATAGATCTGAAATGAATTGCAGTTTGTATGGATGGATTTACCATTCGTGGAGCACTTTTTGTTCCAGAGATAGTCAAACGCAGGACTAAGCTCTTTGGCGTACTCCTGTTCATACCACAACAACAGCTCCTGTCCTGGGTTAATGGGTCGACAGCAACGGTACAGAATTCCCCCTCGATACTGAAAAGCCACAAGATTCTGCTCCTCATCATTACGTGCACAATTCACATACCTGAAAGAATGAGGCAAAGTGGAAGAAAAGGTAAAAATCAGCTCAGAGTTACAGACTGAGAGAATGCATGGGGGAGATATCAGTGACAGGAGGAAGATAAAGTTCTGCATTTATAGTTAGAAGCTATAAAATCAATGACTAAACAAAGAGCCAACAAACAATGTATTCCTCACCTCATCCAATTCACATGCATTTCTCTTCTGGCATCTATGTATTCTTCACACTGCCTGCTCCTGCATATCTGTAGAAAAATCGCACATTTACATTTTCTTCTTTAAATCAATCTATGCCTTCCAATTAAATGAAGTACACAGGAAAGAGAATGATGGCTCATGCTAATTTTGTTATATTAAGCATCATGAAGGCAGAATTAAAGGTTCTTGACTGAATCTTTTAGTTTCACAGAACAGCCAACAAGCTCCAAGGTGAATGCACGCAAGGCTTTTAATCAGAATTTAGGTGAAGGACATTTTTATGTCTTTGACATGGAAAAGCTGTGCTGTTGAATCAGACCTCCCTGATAAATATCTGTTCCTTATGTTTTGGCCAATAAACAGACAGCTACAGAAATGCACAACTTCAATGTCAGTTCTGTCATTAAATCGGTTTTGCACAAATCCAAACTATTTAACATACGTAATATTTATTTACCAACAAGTGTTTGTGAGCTAATGTTGGTTTAGTTCAGTGTAGCTCTGGACCTGGATATATGAATGATCCAGTTTCAAAGATTTGTCTTAAATAAAAAGGTCAATGAGCCTCATTCAACACAATTCATGAAAATTCCCTTAATTTGTAAAAATGTTTGTATCCTAACAGAGCTCCTGTGTAAATTTAACCTTGACTGATGGGCTTTAAAACTGCCATGAGTTACTGGAGCTTTAAATATGGATTATGCTATCAAGTTTAAATCACATATTTATTTAATTTCACACAAATGAAAATTTGGTGAAAGTTAGTTGTTTCTCATTAATGACTTGAAAGAAAGCAAATTAAGACAAATAAGCCTAGCTGTTCAATTAGGACAAAACTAATGGCACCCTATAAAAGAAGGGAAAGTGTGCTGCTGGTGTTCTGCAAAGGCTGAGCTTCATGACTGGAACATTTAAGCCTAGGAGGCACTCTTTCATTGTTTATTAATCACTTTGTCATTTTCAGCTCTCTGTAAGCTTTGCCTTTCACAGAGTTCTGTAGATAAAAAAACTACATTTATTAATTTACATTAAATCTTTTAGGCAACAGTCTTCATATTAAGCCCACACATTTGGTTTCCTGCAGTTTATTTATGCAAATCGTTTAGAGTGAACTGTCCAAATACCAGTAAGTTATAAACAGTTTGTATAACTTTGTATAAGTGTGTTTGAAGTGTCTCCATATATCACTGGCAAGAAGAAATTGATATTGATTGGAGTTACCTTCATCCAGTGGCATGTTACTGCTTAAAAATATGCAAGTATTAAAAATATTTATAATAAATTATTAATAACTCACCACCCAGGAGTATCCGCTGTTCATGGCTTCCTCTCGGTCTACCAGCTCTCCCTTGTAGGGTCCGAAGTGTGCGCCTACTGGAACAGTCTCCCCCTTATTAAACACTCCCAGGCCTGCGTCAGGAATACCGG
>JAKKZJ010000005.1:189722-201626 GCA_033441845.1 Pangasius mekongensis
CAACCTGCTCTCATTGGACAGTAAGGAGCTGCTGTTGGTGGACTTTGTGCAGCTCCCTCTAATCGGCAGCGAGCGCGCTGAGGCGATGCCTGTAGGCTGCTGGGTTCTGTAACATGTCATGTAGCGGATGATCTCCACCCCAGAGAGCCGCTTATAAGTGTTGATCCGGCTTATGAAGGACAATGAGCTCATGATCTGGATCAGGAAAGTAAACACGACACAAAACCCAGTAGGATGTACTGATGTAAACTCTTCCATAAACCACAGATTGTTGGCGCTGAGATCTAATTCCTGCTCGACCTAACAGTACTAATGAATAACATCCAAACTCAGTGACGCCCCTGAGAGTGGCTAGTGCTCTATGTACTTACTTAACATTAGTTAAGTAACAATTCTGGGTAGAATGACCTTTGGTTGCAATTACATCTGCAAGTCTTCTGGGATATGTCTCTGTCAGCTTTGCACATCTGGATCCTGATATTTTTTTTTTTTTTGCCCATTCTTCTTGGCAAAATTGCTAAAGATCTGTCAGATTGGATGGAGACTAATGGAAAACAGCGATGCTCAAGCCTTGCCACGGATTCTCAAGCGGCTTGAAGTCTGGGCCGTTCTAACGCATCCACACTGGAATATATCGGTTTTCTTCTAGGATCGTCCTGTATTTAGCTTCATCCATCTCACCCTCAACCCCAAAGTGTTTCCTGGTTCCATGCTAATAAAAAGCATCGACATAATGCTACCACCCTCGTGCTTCACAGTAGGGATGGTATTCTCAGAGTGGTGAGCAGTGTTGGATTTCAGCCAAACGTTGCGTTATATGCCAAGGCCAAAAGATTAAAACTTTGGTCTCCTCAGACCAGAAGACCTTGGTGGACGGCCTCCTCTACACAGAGTAGTGGTCGTGCCATATTCTATTCACTTTGTAATGAAATATGGTGCTCCATGGTGCTCCATGAGATGTTTAAAGTCTGGGTTATCAAACCCTGATTGATACTTTTCCAGAACGTTGTCCCAGACTTACTTTTTTTTTTTTTTTTTTTTTAGCTGCTTGGTCTTCTAGCTATAAACAATTCCGAGTGCACTTTTTTCCACAGTTACTTGTTAATAGGTTTGTTTTCATTTTCATTATCCAGGAAGTGGACAGTGCTGGAGAATTTGACTTTGCAATGTCAGAGGAAGTCCACATTATATTACACTCAGTGCTTTTTTTTTTTCCCCCAAACAACTGGTCAGATAAATAAACAAGAGGACTTGATGATTCAATTTTGCAGATGTGAACATCATGTGAAGGCTTTCAGTGTTCCAAGATGAGCTGCTAGCGCTGAGAGGAAAAAAAACTGCCGTGCAGACACACACACACACACACACACACACACACACACAACTCATAGCTGAAGCATCCAAGTTCTAAGCAGATCTGTGTCTGTGTTCGTGAGGGTAAAATTATTCCGAAAGGAATCTTAAGAATGTGGTTTATGTGTGCTGATGTAGTTCTATTAATGCTTTGGTTAGTAATGTTCATTCTTTTTATTACTTCTATCAATGCTTTTGAATCAGTAATACATTGGAAACAGATTAAATGGAAAAAAAGTTGTTTTCAAAGAAACCTGGTATCAAGTGCCTGTTATAGTGAATTTCCTGTGCATATTTCTATCATTCGTTCCATATTTCCCTAATTCACATGTCCTGCTGAGGTACTGATATAACATTCCCACCAGCTCATCACCACTTCACACTGTGCGTAACACACGTGGCTATGTGCGGTTCCTCCGGGTTCTCCGGTAGGTGGATTGGCTCGAATTGACTCCTCAGTGTGAATGCCTGCGTGTTCCTGGTGTCCTGCGATGGACTGATGTTCCCAGGATAGGTTCCACAAAGAGGCGGAGCTTTCAGAATTAACAGGCACGCAGAGATGTTGTGTATCATCCGTGTAAGCAGTTCTTGATCTCACTTACGTTACAGCAGCTGGAAACACTCGTTCCCTCACCGGCATCTCTATTTTCTCTCCCTTCAAGTTAATCAGACAAAAAACAAACGCAGCTTGTCATGTTACAGAGAAACCGCAAACTCCTCTGTCCTTTCAGGACACTTACTGATCCTGGAGACTCCTTCCATAAACGTCTGTTTCCTTCAGCGAATGTAAGTTCTTTGTTAAGCAACATTTTTTATCCGTTTATTGTTACATTAAGCGACATGTCCGCTGTACAAGTCCCTGTGAATGAGCTGTTGCTATAGAAGTGATAACGTATTAGAACGAGCGCATTATTACGCATTTATACGTTCCTTCTCGTGGTAGAGAGCTACTCTGTGAAAAGGTCCTGTCCGTGTTGTCCACATGGGACGTTGATATTTTAAAGGATAACACGTGTTCCCCGTGTGCTCTTCGATCACGTGCCGTATATGAGGAAAGATGGATTTGGTGGTCTCGTATAACAAGCGTAATTTTACATTTCTGGCCAGGCGTAACCACCATAAAACATAAATACTGTTTTAACGACTGGCCAAGACCCAGAAACGGCATCATTCTGACCACTTAACAAGCTGAAATAACGAAGATAAACAAATCAGGCCGTGACAGGCACTTAGGCTCTTCAGACAGGCTTATTATTACAGCGCTTGGGTAAAAGCCACTCGTGGACAGACATGACACAGGAGCCTGAGAACCTAGAAGGAGAACACGCTATTCTGTGAGCGTGTGGACCGAGCGTGTGCTTATATTAAAAAATGAAATTAGCTTAACATGCAATGTGCTACGTGACGTAAGAAGAAGAAGCGGCAAGATGATTCAGAAACATGCAATTCAAACATGCGGAATGAAAACTGTTGATGTCGGGTATCTTCTTCAAGCAGAACATAGATAGAGATTCCATGGACTAATTTCATTCTCATGTCTTATGCTAACTGTTAATTAGCCGACTGATTTTTGAAATGTAGCATATTGTAATGATGGAGGTCCAGTGAGCTCCAGAATTATTGGTGGTGATGGGTAAAGAAGGTTGTGGAAAAAAATGTATTTAATTAGCTTAATCTCACAATGAAAATGAGATAAATGTCACCTGAAATTCTTAAAAATATTTTTTTGGAATATCCACTAACCTGAATATGCACAGTGAGGACAGCAGTTATGAAGTTTAAAACAGCCGGCGCTGTAGTGATCCTGCCTGCAAGAGGACACGAGTGTATTTAGCTCGCCAGACACTACTGCAGCTTTGGCTGGACCCAGAGATTGCGAATGAAAATCTGGTTGCCTCTTCCAAGAAGTTACAGCTGGGTTGTGGTTGGACCTTCCAACAGGACAACGATCAAAAACACAAAAATGCTTCAGTGGCCATAGAATCAAACTTTTGACATGATCCCAAGGCATGATGCGGCCTTATCCTTAACCCAAGGCACCCGGCTGTCATTTTTACATTTACAGCATTCGGCAGACTCTTATCCAGAGCGACTTACATTTACCTTTTCATACAAAACTGAGCAGTTGAGGGCCTTGCTCAAGGGCCCAACAGTGGCAGCTTGGCGGTGCTGGGGATCAAACTCATGACCCTCCGATCAGTAGCCCAACATCCTAACCACTGAGCTACCTCTGCCCATTTTCTAATTTACTGTCAAAGCCTTAGCGGTTGTGTAGTCAGAGTAAGGTGACTGGAGTACACCTGAGCTTTCCAGGCATCGATGGTGAGGAACAAAAAAGGCAAATTATCTTAATAAATCCAAATCTATGTTTAATTAATTAACAGGCCAGACTTTTTTTTTTTTTTACAAACGTAACACTTCAATGATTGTGTTGTAAATAAAATAAAACGGTGCATCCTCAAATAATCACTCCGCGCTGTGGAAAATTTGACGGATAATAGAGGTGGAAACAATCAGACCTTTATGTGAAGCTTGAAAAAACTCGCTGGAGGGAAAGACATGAATGAATGAATGAAAGGTGCAGGCGGAACAAAAAAAAAAGGGGGGGGCAAATCACAACGTGAACCATTTGGCCTTGCTCAAGGCTCTCGATGCCAAGCTGACAGCTAATTACAATCTCGTCATGTTTTTACCACCACATTTAACATGGCTTACAGGCATAGTAGGCAAAATGCATGAGGTGCGTTTGTTTAAACGTATTTTTTAACTGTTATAAAACCATGGAAAGTACCACAGGACTAGTCCAAATAATTTTGGAAGTGAATCAGTGTATTTTGTTGCTTTATACCATTATAACTAATTTGAATAGAATCTGGAAAAATCTTAGTTCAGTCAGTTATGCACATGGGAAACACTTTATATCTTTAAATATTTATTTCTAAACAAAGCTTGCTCACCTTGGATGAGACCGTTAATTACATATCACGTATTAGCTAGCGAACAGTGAACGGTTATCCTTAAACAAAACTAGCTAACAAACACTGAGCTGAGGGACGCAGTGGAGGCCCCACAGTGGAGAGTAAGACCAATGCCAGTCCAAGCCAGTAAATTGACAAGAAAACAACAGGAATTAGAAATAGATGAAGTTGGCCAAAATCGGGCGAGGTAGACCTGTGGCAGAATTGTCCTACTGATACAGAGGCAGTGATGGCTAAGAAAAAAAAGGATAAAAGATAAAGACAGGAACTGGGGCTGCGCCTGAAGAGATTGTGGGAGGAAGAAGAGCTTGGCTGACTACAGAGCACGTTCAGAAACAGAAGGAAAATGAAAAAGCCAACATTTTTAAAGATATACTCAACAGCTGCTAGAAGACAAAAACAGGAAGCTGGAAGCCACCAAAGAGGAGCGTCTCATCACAGGCCAGTACAGGGACCAAGCAAGGACAGCTTCTCTAGACCTGGCAGCTAAGCAGCATCCCCTCTCCCAGGTTAACACCGACCTCCACAAACTCTGTAACCTCTGTGAGAGCTGTAGAAGTGCTTCCCCGGCTTCCTAAAACTCTTGTGGAAATTGATAAGGACCTTCCGGAAGAACCACTGCATCCAGATAGAATGGCAGAGGGCAGTGATGGTCTTCATTGTTAAACAGCAGAATGCCAGTGACATCAGTGATTTCAAAAACATTAACCTGGGAAGATCTCCATCGTGGACAAGAGGATGACCTCATGGGTAACAACACTAGCCCAACACCAGCTGGAAAAACAGTTATGGGTGCCAGGCTTTCCTTCATGTTTGGAGATTTTGATGGGAATAAATCTGACCAAATTAGACCTTTTCAGGAAAGTTAGAGAAATTGACCAAAAGCCATGTTCAGCATCATCTCCAGGTTGCCCTGGCATCCTAAAGATCCTGTGGAGACTGATGAGGACCTGCCGGAAGAACCGAAGAACCTCTGTATCCGTATAGAACGGCGAATAGCAGTCTTCATTCTTGAGGATTTCAAAATGTAAAGGGGAAGATCTGCATTCTGGTCAAGAGGATGACCTCATGGATAACAGCGACATCAACACCAGCTGTCAGGAGGTGTCGGGCTTTCTTCAACAAACAAATCCAAGGACCCAAGAGAGAGAAAAGTGATTTAAACCCATGTGATTGGATCTTGCTGGTGCCTACAGATCCCTCCCACTCTAGTTCACTGACCTGCAGTGAAGTTCTGGATGCTGGCTTTTTCCCGTGTACACACACCCCTACTAACTACCAAGGCAATTCTTTAGTGAAAGTAAACTGTGTCCTCCATTGATGATGTCTCTGACACAAGCATGCAGATGAACTCCTGCTCTCCCCGATGCTGGGTTTCACAGCCCTCTAGTCAATGCTGAGAGAGAAAGTATCAGGGCTGGAACCGTGCCACATTTCTCCTCCCATGAATGGACTTCGTTACGCTTCTTTGAGCGCTAAATGGTAATAACGCGGGTTGAGAAACGAACCCTCAGGAGCTTGTCAGACTTAAGCTTCTGAAATCCTGTGATCATTGTCCGAGGTTAAAAAAAAAAGAAAAAAAATCATCACCGTCTGAAATCTGAAGACAGAATTTCACAAGCTCTGGTGTGTTTAGACAAAGTTGCTAATCCCCAGCCAACTCAAAACCCGAGGGCAGCATTTGGAACAAGACCAAATTTAATAAATGACATAAATTAACTACGATATACAGCAATTCTTACTATTAGCGTAGAATTTACACAGTGCTTAATTCACATCTACAGCCCTGAATGAACAAGTTCACACTTTAATGCTTTACAGTGTGTAACACATACCGCACTATGTTACCACTTTTGGTACCAAAGTAATATCTATAGTTATGAACCTGATTTGAGAAGTTGAAAAAAGCTATACAGAATTATTCACAAAGCTAGCTGGCAATTATCGGCTTAAATCAGCAGCAAGCAGTGGAAACAACCCGCTCTAGCTACAGCACTTCCCCAAGGAGGCTTTGTCTTCACAGATTTTAGAAAAGTCATCCAAAAAAAAAGTGTAACTGGGTCCATAAAGACCACGTCAGCGTATCGATTTAATGGTTTTCCTTTTAAACGTTTCATCTAGCTAGTTGAATGGGTGTAAGCAAATGTTTTCCCCACTTTGTAATAACAAAACTAGCAACACTTAAGCTCTAGTTGCTCCCTTTCCAAAGACGTCCATTCATCAGCCAGGAAGAAAGACGTCTTTTGGACGTTGAGCGAAGAAGTGTTTCAGATGCGTTTATGCTCAGTGGGTGTTTATTCACAGTCTGGAATTTATTGAGATTATATATCATGTATGTGTTGTGAAGCATGGTGGTGGTAGTGTCAGTTTTTAAGAGTTACCCTTGGTCTCTTGATGCTCAATGTGATTGTCAACAGAAGATCTTTACATGGGTTAAAACGTGTTTTATACTCATCATTACAGACGTCATTTCCACGTCAGATTCTTATCTTGCTACCGTTTAATCAACTTTACACCTTTTACCTTTTTATTTACAGCAAAAGAAGCACAATTCCACACTTTCATTTATTACATGAATGTCAGAATGTCAGAGCTGCAATTATGAAATATTATCATAATAATTAAAAATAACGCCACAGACTAATCGGCAGTCTAAATATAAATCTTTTATTGATAGTGCTTAACACGATGCATATGTACAGTAATAAGTTAATAATATATACACTCATATCTGTAAGAAGCTTTCTTTTGCCTTAGCGCTGTAAATGAGGTAACATGAGCGGATCTGTACATGGCGAGATTATCCAGATGTCTCGATAGTTTTCTGTGTCCTTTAGTTCCTCTCGGAGCTCTGCTCTATTTAGCTGTCAAACAGCTCACAGTATGAAAGAAGCACACACACACGTGATATGAAAAACCATGACACGTGTAAAGTCATTTCCGTGTGGTT
Source organism: Pangasius mekongensis (assembly GCA_033441845.1). NCBI lineage: Eukaryota > Metazoa > Chordata > Actinopteri > Siluriformes > Pangasiidae > Pangasius > Pangasius mekongensis. Next base: position 197,004 of record JAKKZJ010000005.1, read on the forward strand.
CTGCTGCTTGTCGCTGATCGCTTGAAACGATCAACTACACGCCATAAACACAGATCCGGAGCTCCTCGGAACGACTATTAGCCATCGTTTAGTCTTTCCTTCTGCTGTGTTGCTCCTTGCTCCAGTTAGCTGCTTGCGTTTTTTTTTTTTTTTTTTAATAATAAAGTTAACGAGGTGCTGGAAATCGCAGGCACTTTAAGTCATAAATCCACTAATTTCAGCAAATTAGGGCAAGAACCAGAGAATTAGCCATCACACACACACACACACACACACACACACACAGTTTCATTTCTCAGTCCAACATTTGGTCCACAAAAATTTGAAGTCTTTAAGAAACATTTTTGTCAGATCTCATACGTCTCACCATATAACTATAAATATATATATATTTGTATATTAGACATGTGTCTAATCTTTTATACGACATACTGCGATATTCAAAACGCAATATTGTGATCGCGCATACTTCAAAATACCGAGGGTCCGTTCTGAAGGTCTGCTGTGTTTGGAAGGCAGCGCAGGGACTGCTGAACTCTAAGGATCCTTATTTTGGACAAATTTGAATGAAAATTGCACTTTTAAATACAATTAAAAACCAATTCAAATGATCTTTCAGTTAAAATGCTGCCCAGATACCCATGCACTTTTTTTTTTTTTTTAAAAGCTATCAGGATTGTTTATATCATCAATTTATATCAGCATCCTAAATAAAAAAAAAAGTAGAAGTTGGACTAATTGTGGAAAACGTCCCGAGAAACAGGACGTTTCAGACAAAATACTTCATTGTAAGATGAAGAAGATTCTTAAGAAACTTTGCCTACAATTCTTGAATTTGTCTACGCTCTCATGTTCTTAATTCAGGATGAAAAATAACATTGGTGAAGAAGAGGTCCGTGATTCTGGGTGTCCAGCACAACATTGTTCTTTTTTGGACTTTTCCAAGAAAAATTTTGCGACAGCTGCAATAGAAAAGTCTAAACAGGATAACATGATGGCCAGAAGGGGGCGCTGCTCTTTCTGACACTCTGAGAATCTCACCACAGAAGCATGGAGAGGACTTTCTTCATTGTCGCTTAGTTTGTGGGATCTCGGGTCTCTCAAACACTAGCGCAACGTGAAGAAATCGTCAGATGCTGGCCAGAAGGGGGCGCTCCGAGAATATCGAAGCATAGCGCTTCGACCACATCTAACCTCTCGATCTGGACGAGTCGAGCTAGCAGGTCCGGGATGCTGTATCCGGCCGTGCTGACGCGGTCGAAGAGCTGCATGCCGTCTGTCATTCCTCCGATTTCATCGCGTTTTAATCCAAAGCTCTCGGCCAGGTGACGCCACGTCCTGACTAATGCCTTCTCCGCGCTGTAGGTGGTGCTCAGCATGCGGCTCGTTCGCTCCAGGCAGTCGAAGGGCAACTCGACCGGACTCGCACCTTCAGGAGGAGACACACGACACCACAAAGGGGTTAAAATGAATTCACAGAACAATGATCTCATGAGGTACCATTATTTTCTGAAAGGTGGATCAAAGATTCGTAATATTGTGCTGTTCACTATATCGTGGCTGTGATGTGGATATTATGGCAACATATGAGATATCTAAAACAATATCCAGACCATAGACTTCTACAGAACTTCCCCACATTTTGTAGTGTTACAACCTGGAACGTCATTGGAATTATATGTGGTGAAGCATGGTGGTGGTAGTGTCAATTTTGAGCGTTACCCTTCATGCTTCTCTGACAAATCCACTCTTTACCCGGTGGACGTCCTGCTCTAGGCAGAGTCGCAGTTAGGACACATTCCTCCCATTTTTAATACTGTAATCAAACAACAATCATGATACTTTTCCAGAACCTTGTTCCTGAATTGTTTTGATAGCTCCTTTGGTCTTCAGGATGCTGTTTGTTCAGGAATGCATGTTCTCTAACAGACTCTGGGGTTTTCCAGAGACAGGTGTGTTCATCATCGTATTTAGATCATGTGACACTTTAACTGCTCACAGGTCGACTCCATTCAACTAATCGTGTGACTTCTGATGCCACCAGAACTAATTAATCCCCCAGAGAATTATGGGTTGTTTTGTGTAAATTCGTGATGTCTAATCCCAATTAAGTCCATTTCAGTTCCAAGTTGTAACACGACAAAATGTGGACAAGTTCAGGGGGTGAAAACTTATATTCAAGGCAGTGTGTATCAACTTCACAGCAAGTAAAATGTGTAGTTTGCTAATTCATGGGATTAGATTCAATCTTATTTCATATCATGCAAAATGTTTCTTTGGTGCTTTGCTACTTAAAACTGTTGTAAGGTTTAATTTCTGAATCTTTCAAGCTTTGGGTTTGTGATTCATTAAGTCCAGGATCATAGGTCTGACTGTCGTAGGTCTGACTTGAGCTGGACTGTGTCCTGATTTCCACTTCACAAACTTCCCGAGACTTCAACTGTCCCCTTAACATAGTCATGGCCGAAGTGAAAAACGAGTTTGACTTGTTTTTTGCTGGAACGCATTATCCCGAACCCCTGCAGGTGGCATTCATTTCACTGTCAAAACATCAGGATTTAAAAAAAAAAAACATGCACAAGTTGATCCCTGTAGAAAAGCCTGGTACAAAATGTCCTGCTTTGTTTGCTCAGATTTAATGCATTCAAGACACGAGATGCATGACAGATGTCCTCAAATTCACTTTCTCCACATGCTCGTTTTGAGATCTTACTCAGAAAACCACACTTTTATTGCATTCTTTAAACACGAAACTAATTATTCCTGATCCTCTAAGAGGAGGTTTATTTATTTATTTTGGTTAAAAGACTAAAAAAAAAGACTAGTTATAAAATCTATTATGTCCCGCACAGACATTTCAATTTCATGCCCTCGATTTAGCATCTTGTGGCTTCATTAATTTCAATTAAAAAAAAAATAAATAAATAAATAAAAAATTCAAAATAGCAGACAGTGCTGGATCAAGTGCTATTTTATTTACTGTCGAATAATGGAGTCATATTGTTAATTTCATTTAAACCAAATTTGAGGTGATTAATGCCATAATACGACTATTCCTGCAGAAATATATTGGAAATATAACATTTATTTAAAATTGTACTATTTTAAAATACACTATTTTTCATTTTTAAATAGTTGCTGTTCTCTTGCATCGTAGTAAAATTGGCAGTCGGCATTTTCTATCCCTGACTATTTCCAGGTTTAAAGGGGAGCGTTTGTGTTTAAAGGCGGCGCTGGTGAAGAAACCCTCCGTCTCGTTCTGTCAGCCTCGGAGGCGTGAACTAGACGCAGGTGATTTTAATGATCTGTATGTGAAGGCAGGCGCGGAACCCGACTCTGAATACCGGGAACTTTCCTCATACGTTTAAATATAAATGTATTAAGTCCATGTTAAACGTCTGAATACGGCCCAGTGTTTCTGTCATGTACAGCTGGACATTTTGATTTCTTTGTGTTTATTTCGGTGACTGCTGACGTACAGAGTACTGACACTGACTTCTGTATCAAAACAGTTTAACTTAAGAACTGAAGAAGGTCAGTGAAATTTCTAGAAAGAGACGACGACTTACCCTCAGCAACACCGCATGCTTTGGCGTACAACTCCAGGATTTTTTTCCTTCGACTGTGAATCTGCAGCAACAGAGAAACACAAGTGGATTAGTGTGTGTGTGTGTGCGTGTGTGTGTGTGTGTGTGTGTGTGGAAACCTGAACCAACATAACTAGGCTATAAGATTAGAGCAGCGGTTTAGACGCTTGGCAGAATGAGATGCTCGTTTGATCCGGTGTCAGCTGACTTCAGGCCGGTGTTCATTTGGGCTTTTTTAAGGATAAAAGCACTTAATTCAGTCCAAACACTCAGACACCAACTTTTCGTTTCTGTGAGTCGACTCTTATTGTGTAAATAAGATGTTCGGTACATGTTCAGATTGCTAACAGCTGTGAGAATATAAACTATTCTCATCTTTAGTTCATATTTTTACTACTTTTTCGACATAATCATTTTTTTAACATAAAAAAACAAGCAAATCTTACAGTATTTAACTTTATTCTTATTTTTAAATGTATATCTTCATTTTCTTTGTTCTGTATCATCACTTAATGCACTTTGCGTCATTCTCATTTTTTATTTATTCAAAATCTACTTTTAAAAAAATTATCACACTATTTACTTTTTGTAATTTTATTTATTTATTCATTAACCTGTGCATTTCACCACATTACTACATTTTTACTTCAATTTCAATAATAATAATAATAATAATAATAATAAAATCTATATATTTTTAGTAAATCTAGATTTACCACATTTTGCTCGATTATCAAATTTTTGAAATCTTGATTTACTGTATTTTACGTTCACGTTTTACTTTTATTTTATTTTTTTAACCTGCATTTTACAACATTCTCTTTTTTTAATTTAAATTTTCATATAAATAAATTATTGTATTTTACTTTATTCTTGTTTTTAAATATATATTTACGTTTCATTACGTATCCATAAAATTTAAATTTTCTGCTTTTTTTTATCGTTAACTAGTTAGTGCTGGATTTTCCGTCTCACCCCCATAGTTCTGCTGTTGCTGCTGCTGTTGTTGTTGTTGTTGACGGTGTTGTTGACGGTG
>JAKKZJ010000005.1:208336-222700 GCA_033441845.1 Pangasius mekongensis
TTCTTCTTCTTCTTCTTCTTCTTCTTCTTCTTCTTCTTCTTCTTCTAAAAAAAAGACTTTGCTTAAACCTGAGTGTCTCAAAACTAAACTAAACTAAACTAAACTAAACTAAACTAAACAGACAAACTGACGGGATCAAGGCACACACTCTTAAGGTTACATTTACACAGCTGTGCTTATTTGGAGCCCTTAAAGTTTCCATGAAGAACCCTACAACAGAGGCGTTCACCATCAGACAGGGTTCCCAAGTAGAACTCGGTTAGGAAGCCAAGAACTCTTAACTACCCAAAGGAGCCCTAAGGAACCCACTGATAAGAGTGTTGACCTTGGCTTGTTGCTTGTGTGGTGCTTTAAGAGTACCTCTTTTGTACCTTTAGTACATGGTAATGTGAATGTAGTGTGCGTTTAAAAATTTAAACACAATTAGACTTTAAAGATCAGTCTTGTACCTTTAATAAGCTTTAAGAATAATACTTTAAAGGTACACTGCAGGCACGTTTCAGGGGGTTAAAAGGTACAAAAGAGGTACCGTTGAGGCTCCCAATGCAAAGGAAAGGTGCAGTTTATCTCTGAGAGTGTACGTTTCTTAACTACAACAAATGAACGTTAGGGATTGACTTCTGTGCTTATATAAAAGTATTATTAAGATCATAATGAAAAAAAAAAAAAAATCAGCAAATCTGCATAACGTGTCATGGAAAACTGATCTGATTTTAAAAGCGGTCCCGATTTCAGCACCGTGGACAGCTCCTGTGCTTAAAACCCTGTCCACCAGCTTCATCAGGCCAACCTACAAGCTGTAAATCTGCTGTTACAGGGTTTATAAATGACTAAATTGTGACTAAGATGCCATTTTGATTCGTGAAAGAGTCACAAATGCTGAGTTTCTGGTTCACACGCCAACTTGTACTATCATTTATACCAGCGCAAACCAAAAACAAACAGCTTTTTTCCTTCTTTTTTCCTTCAATATGTTATAAATTCTCACAGAAGTGCTCCCGCCAAAGCCCTAGAAAGCAGTCAATTGCAGAAGAAATGTATACATATACAATGTATATTTATATGCATTCATTTAGCTGTGGTTGTAATAGTAAATGGTGCAGATTTTTGTGTATAGGCGGAGAATACCAGCTCATAGACTGGTCATTCGATGAAAAGCATTTTCATTAAATGGTTCCTCTAATGAAATCCTCTTAAATGGTTAAAACTAGAACCCTAAATGGTTGTCCTTATGGGGGAAACCCTCAACAGTTTTATGTAGAACCCTATGGGGTGTTTCCTACTTAGAAAACTAAGAAACATTAACTATTAAGTTTTCTCAGAAAGTGTGTAATGAATCTATACAGACTACTCATGGCATGTTAATCTAAGAAAAAAACAAGTTAATTAGTGATTCTTTGGCTTGTCCCTTTGCCATAGATTGTTTACCTATCAGAGAGAGTTTCCAAGTAGAACATAAGCAAGCAACAAACACTTAACTATCCAAAGAAACCATAATAAACCATTGCATTAAGTATTCCTCTGTGTTTCTCACAGCTTTACACAAGTATGATTTATATGTGATCTGTGTGAACAGAAATAGAACAATACATTCACTGAGCTCTGTTTAGAAACATGTCTGCAAGTTATTGGTCAAGTATCAGAGCAGAATTAATGGCATCACTGGTAGATCTTTAAAAAAGGTCTCTTCCAGGGTTCTTTGGATATTTAAGGATTCCTAAATGGGCTTTATGTAGGGAAACTGTTGCAGAACCTTTAAGATATACAGATAGATATGCAAGGGAAGAAAGGACAAAGGGAAAGAGGGAGGATAATGAGTAAAGGGATGAGAAAAGTGGAGCTGAAAGAGAGAGCATTGATATTTAATGAAAATCTAACACACATGGTAAACCCTTCACATTGTTTTTAATTTGTATCCAATGCATCATCTCATTGCCACCAAACAGTTGATCATAGCATTAGCACTACAATAGCCCCCGAAAGCAATGAAGAGTCTTTAAATCAGGGCAAGGGAGGAAGAGGGGGATCTCATCTGAACGTGACGTCAATGCTTGGTAATGACGCAGCCCTGTACAAAAAAGAAGAAAAAAAAAATAAGGAGAAAAATTATTACTTTAGTCTCTTTTAAAACACAACCGTATTACCTATCTAGATTGAATGGCTAGATGGATGAATAGACACAAACAAGTGTGTGTAGGGTGCAGTAGGCAAATAAACCCTCTAATGTTATGTGACGGCATAAAAGCCTAAACAAAGCCATGTTGAGATTAAATTAAATATGATTTCAGATGACCGGTGTGTGGTAAAATATGATTTCCTGGGCGTCCCGTCTTTGATTTTTAAATCCAGCCCTGTATTCACATAGCTGCGCGTCACGAATATTTAATGCACACAGCTTGTGGGGGAGCCTTTTCCTTTTTCCTCTTCTCCTGGTGGGCTCTAAAACTGTAACGGAGTTTGATCATGATCTAAAAATAGACTAGGATATCACCCTTAGTACGAAAAAAAAGATAAAAGAGGAATGAAACATCTGAAATGTATTCACCTTCTGTGTAATAAGGCTTTATAATCTGGTTTATAGTGCTCTTGCTTGAAATACAATGTTCAACATGTTCAACCTATAGTTCTGGGTTACCAGACTATAGGTGTCATAGCCAGCAGATGTGTTCAGATTGACTAGTGTGCTCTTATCCAATCAGGACGTGAGTGCTCAGTAGGACCATTAAAACCCATACTCTTGGATTGCGACTGTGACGTCATTGCCATTCCTCATTTTGGTTCTCCTTGTGTCCTCAAGATATTTCATTGTCATATATACCTGTATTTGTGCTCAAGGAGCTTCAGAGGTGAAACTGCCGTACTGAGCACTTTTTGTTGATTTTGCTGTTTTAATAATATACTGGGATTCGGAAACAGCAAAACCACACCCGATTACTTTACACAGTGGCACTAATATGGGATTTTCACCATTTTGCAGTCACATATGAAAGCAGAGTAGAGAATGTCCTACTTGGAACCTGTTCTAACAGGGAAACCCTTTAAGATTCCCTCAGAGGGACAAATCAATGAATCTTTTAGGGTGCTAGATTGACTCTTTTTTTGTGAAGTAAATAACACCCATAATGCACTTTTGCATTTTGTAAGGAATAGGGTATAAGTGATCATTATGAATGCAGAGCTTGTTTGCATCTTTATTTAACCTACTTTAAAATCTAAGTATAGATGCATGTTTTGTTTAGAAATTTTGTATAGAAATTCTAAAAATACTGCAATGACCTGGCGTCCCATCAATGATAACTTCCTGCCTTGTGCCCTTTTGGGATAGGCTCTGGATCCACCATAACCCTGACCCAGTGCTGTTCAGGATAATGGGGTTACTGAACATGCATGAATGAATGAATTATAAAAAAAATGGCAGTTAGATGCAGTTTTCAAAACAGTTATTCAGGGACGGGGAGACTGAGTAAGCTGGAAAGAAGTAATTTCAGCTAATTCAGACCTACTAATGCAACACTGTTATGTATAAAACTCATAACTAGTCCTTAAAAGCCACTATTGTATTTTCCACGTTATGTTTATGCTGTGTGTTTTAATGACATTGTAGATCCATTCAGTACTCTGGGTCTCCATTCATCATTTGGCTTATTGGTCTGTACTGTAGATTTGCTCTACCTATACTGCGCTTTGCTGCTTTACATTAGTCCGTTTAATTCAACTTTATTGTCATATACATCTTACTATTTTCATTTAGCAGATCTTTTTAATCAGAGAGCCAAATTAGGTAGAACACCATCCAGTTAAGATGTAAGGGCACGTCCTCAGTGGACCAACAGTGGCTCCCCAGGCAGTCCTAGGGTTTGGAGTCAACCAATCTGGTCACAAAAACTTAACTACTGGGCTACCACCATGGTGTGAACTAAAAGTACATGAATTCTGGTTTGCGTAGATACAGAACAACGTTGATGCATTTCCATGACCTGAGCAGAGGGATAGCATTAGGTACACTAGACTGGACTATAAATACAAGACATTGTGGTAAAAACCTATGAATTCAGTGCAGGGGTGCCATAATGGGGAAAACCCTGATGATTCCATGGGACTTGGATTTGGAGCATTTGGAGTCCTAGAACAAAAAAAATCAGAGATGGGTGGGCTGGGTGGCTTTTCCGCTACACTTTTCAAGCTCCTCTGTCGTCTGTTCTGGGGCCAAAAAAATCCTGGTATGGTTGCAACATTTTTGATGTGTCAAGCAATAGACCTTTATAGTGGGGTAAGGTGAATATATCCAGTGTTGGCATTATTTGCCTTGGCTTTACCAACTAAAGTCATGTTTAAGATGTATCTGCAAATGATACTACACATACTTTTTTAGCTGAACATTTTCCTAGCCTTCTTAATATGGCATTTGAATGAGTGTGGGACTTTTCAGAGCGACACCATAGCAGCCTGCCATATGCAACCACTGACCATCTGAGAACCGATCATCTGAGAACAGAGATGCTGATGAATTTACAAGAGTAAAGTAATCATATGTTCTTTTGACAACCGTGGCAAACTTTTCTCTAAACCATCATCTCAGAGGTGACCAACGGCTTCCAAAGCCATGGAATTATAGGCTTGAATAGGGTACCTTTTACATTTTGACCAGATCCAGTGGGTACTAAATCTGAGTACTTTTAGACCGCTATTTGATTAATAGTGGTGTTGCACAATAATCGACCAGTCCCACCACGTATAACACATTGGGGAAAAAAGCTATGGTTTTACCAGTGGTTATTCCACTTGTCAATGCAACCCCTGGCCCCACATCTGCCCAAAACCTGGGCCCACATCTGGACAACTTCCCTGGTTTTCTTGCTTTTCCAACTGGTCTGATCTTGGCAAACCGATTACTGTAAAAGCGTGCGATTTCAGATGCGGCGTGACTCCTGAGCAGCACTGAGGTGTTTCCTAACCACACCTTAGTCACAGTGCATATCATGGTATTATTATTATTATTATTTTTTGGTGGATGGGGGAACGATGCAGGACTGTTGACTTGAACTGATCACTAAGTGATATTCTCTTTGTGCTGAGAATGGGCTGTTTGCTGGAGTGTGATTTATGAGCATTATTGACATCCACCTGCAGTAAACCAAGCACCACATCTGTGTGCATCTGAACACTGACAACATGTAGGCTACTGAATGACATTTTAATACACAAGATCATTCAGTATGAAGCAGAGCTTGTGAATGCAAGCAACACAACTTAAAAAAAATCAATGCATTTAGTCCTCTACAACTATATAATGAAGTATGGCTGTATATTGTTTTAGCCTGAAATGTGGTATCCTACATTCCATATAATAAGTGTGTTGCATCTGCTTTATGTGTAAAGCGCCAGGGCTCGCGCAGAGCGCCGTGGGTAGATCAGCCATGCGTTTGGTCTGAGACACACACACACACACATACACACAAAGCTCCATGTTTAACACGTAAAAGACCACATTTCCATATTTTTCGAGTGGATATGGTCATGCTGGTGCTGTGTAATTCATTTTTGGCGTGTTGTTTGGTCGGAAGCGACGCGGCTTGGCGAGTCGTGACTGCGAAAGTGAGTAATGGAGCGCGCGTGAGGAGGGGCGCCGGAGACAGATGGAGGGAGATCGTGACTGACTGACTTTCACAAAAAAAAAAAAAAAAAAAAAAAAAAAAAAAAACCCAAACGCACAGCGCGAGCGCTTTCTGCACAACCTGTGGAGATTAAGAGACGCTTTTCTTCTCCCTTTGCATCGCTCGCGCTCCTGACCTTGGAATCCGGAGAGAGTTGAGAGAAGAAGAAGAAGAAGAAGAAGGGAGAGGGGGGAAAAAAAGAAAAGCAAAACTGGAGTATTCGTATGGGCTTTGTGGACAGGGAGAGAGGCGCGGGAGAGAGGACAGAGAGAAAGACAGAGAGAAAGAGAGAGGGAGAGAGAGACAGGGAGAGTTTATTCTGTGTCTTTCGTGTGTATCCATGTGCGCGCGCGTCTGTAGGGGGTGGGCTTTGGCTCGTGCTGTATATATATATATATATATATATATATATATATATATATATATATATATATATATGAGGTTATGATGTTGTGTTTAGATGGGGGTGGGGTTGTCCAAATATAGCCGATGTTTATAATAATTGATGAGACCTGGAACTACAGGCTTTTTTATATTTGTGATCAGAGTCAGAGCAGAACAGATCGGAGGAGCTGCGATGCTTTTGGTAAGTGTGTATTTTGGATCATTTTGCGCGCTGTTGCATGATGTCAGGAGCTCTATAACCTATCTGATACAGTTTTACTGGATTCCAGCGAGTGTGCACGCTTAGGGTTACTACATCTTATTAATAACTAACTAAGTGCAAAGCGTCTCAGTTTATGCGTCTTTGTTGTTGCTGAGTAGACACAGGATGGACGCATGATTAAATCACAGCATCCAGGTTGATCTAGTGCACTTGTGAGGCTTTAGTTTTCGACAGAGTCTATACATTAGGCTATGTAAGTATTTTGTCTTTTTTTTTTTTTTTTTTTTTTTTTTTTTTTCAAAAAGGGGGGTTCCTGTGTGAGAAGGACACCGATTGGTCGATGACGGTATTTTTTTCCCCGGTTTTGCACCAATCAGCTCCTGCACTGCTCTCTTATTTACTGTGAAGTCCCCTCCTTGGACACATCCATCCATCCACCGAGTGACAGGAGCACATCAGCTTTTCTGTTCTTCATCCCCAGCAGGAGAACGCGTACAGTAGGATGAATGAGAAGGATGCTGGACGTGGTCACGCGCTGGGATGTTGTAGGGACGCACTGCTTTAAGACCGACTGCTTTCCTGCAATTGCAATTGTGCAGATTTGGACTTGGGGAGTCTGATGCACAAGGCGAGCTCGCGCTCAGCACGGATTGCCACTCACAATTATGATCAAGAGCTGCAAACCTTCGTTTTTTTGTTTTTTTGTTTTTCTTTTTCTTTTTTTCAACACACACTGGACATGGACTACGTGATCATCAGTCCTTCACGAATCTTTTTGCGGTCTGGGCTTGCTGTTCATGACTATTCCTGGGAAGCCCTTACCCCAAAAAGCATTTGCGGAGGGCACGAGCGACGAGGAGGCTGTGGCTGTGTCTCATTCCCACTCTCCTTTCACTACGCTTGTGGTATCTACTTGGCGAGCCTTGATTCTTGCATCCTGCTGAAAACCTGAAACATCTGCTCTTGTCTTTTTTTTCCCCTCCCTCTCTCACCCTTCACAACGGGGTTTTTGGTGTGTCCAACCCCACCTTTGAATGATGTAGCACGTGAAATGTAATTGCAAATGTCAGAAGCGCGCGGGTCTTTGTTCATTAGATGGTATCATTTCTGTGCTACACGTGGCATCGAGATATAAGAGAATAAACACATGCACAAAAGGACAAACGCAATGCAAAAATAAACCGCAGCCTGATCGTGACACCTGGAGATTTTTTTTTCTTTTTTTTTTTCTTTTTTTTTTTGCACAGGTGCTGTTGCACACTGCTTACCTAGACTGAAACAAGCTACTCTGTCTTCTCCTGATGTCTGCATATACTGCATATATGTCTATACAGTTGGACACTGAGTTAGCACTTCACTTAGTATTTACCAGTGCTTTCCTACCACTGCACAGTTGTGTGTCCTGCTCACACACACCCATTTGATCATCACAAAAGGCTTAATGAAGTGATTCATGTTGATTCAGGTGTGTCACAGTAAAATGTGCAATGAAGGACCCGGACTGGGAAACACTGGCTTTACCAACTTGCTGTTGTAAAAGAGTCCTAATTTAGTTTACTCACTGTACTCTTACTGTTTGTTACTCATTCGCAACATTCGAATTATCAGTGCGTCTTATTTACTATTATTTTAGGATCTGCTTCATCGCAGTTACTTCTTTGTATTGTATCATCATATACACTGAGTTGCCAGTTTACTAGTTCCATGATTGTCTAATAATCTGGCAACTTAGCACATAACTATTTTTGTACATAACCCTTGTATGTTGTATGTATATAATATACACTGACCTGCCAGTTTATTAGGTACACCAGTCAAGTAACTAATAAATTGAAAACTCGTTGTAAATGCAGTGTACGTCATTGGTGTGTATGGCTTTGTATGTTGTCGTAGCATGTACAGTTCATGTTCTTGCGCTTGGTTGCGAAGTCAAATTATTGTACACTCTGTTATAATCTCGTTTCGTAAATAAAGCAATTCTGATGTCTGCAAATGTGTGCGTTTTCATAAATCTCCTCTTACTATGTGACTTTACAGCACTAGGAGGTACACTTTTACACAACTTTCAGCAGGCTTGACCATTTTTTCTCTTGCTCCTTTAATACAAACCAAAGCATAGAGTTTGTATTTGTACATGCTTCATAGCTTGTAAAGCATTTACCTTTTTGACATGACAGTTGCCTGACTGTGTGCACACACACTTATACATTGATATATAGATCGCTGTAATATAATAACAGCTTCACATAGTTTTTGTGCACAAATAAGTACAGTTAGTAGCAGTTTACAATTTAAGCACTGCCACATAGTGCACTGGCTACCTCACGTCTCACGTCTCTGCTCCTGTGTAATACTCTTTATAGGCTTTCTCCTCCACTATATGTATGCAGCTCTTTAGGAAATACTTTAGTAGTTGAACAGATTTTGTTTATATATTTCCTCTGATGATCGAACCACTCCACCCATTGTTACAGGCCTGGTAGATGACTGAAGAACACAGAGGTTAGGTCATGCAACTGCAAAACCAACGTCTAAAAGAACGTCTTTATTTAATAAAAACAAATTTATATTCTGTAAAGACTTCAAGCTTTACTTCTTATAAGAAGCCGGAATTAAAGCAATAGCATTTGGCCCAAATCGTGAGTCGTGAGTTTGCGTGTGTGTGCGTGTGTGTGCGTGCATGCATGTCTGTTTATGTCTGTGCTCACGTCTCAAATTTCACTTTACTAATGCTCATCAGTAACAGAGTTTCATCTCCTAACTAAGCGTTTATTTTTTCCCAAACATTTTAAAGATGGCACTGAAACAATAGGGCCTTGTGTTAAAATTTTAACATTTGAGCTTTGGCTAAGGCGTCCCCTCTTCTAACCAGGCGGAAATGATGCATCGGGACAAAACAGATTTACCTCTTACAAAGTATATCTAAAGCAAAAGAAATGAGTGGTAACCCTACGTTTTGATTTGTGTGCAGGTTATTCCAGCCCTGTTGTCTGAGCTAGTGGCCGTGATGAGGGAGAGAGAGCTTGGAGAGATAGAGGGAGAGAGAGGGAGGGGAGCCTGAGCCGACATACGACAGGAGTTCTCTCTTTTATACCACAAATATTAACATTAATGCTGAGTATATCTGTTCATGATTTGATTTATTTTGTTTTATTCATTTCACAAATCATATATCATCTCACATATGCTATACGTACCATTTGCAGCATTGCATAGAATTGTTATTAGATTATATATAGCTAATTCTTTTCAAATTTTGTTGTAACTCCTAATGGATACACATTCATTGTGAAATTTAGTTATTTATTATTGCTGCATTCTTGAATGAGTTTTTTTAAGACACAAGGAATGATGCCAGATTAAACGGTGAGCTCTGGTCTAGTACGTCTCTCATGCATGCTTATCTGTAACACTGAACGTTACACTGAAACCTGAACGTATTCTGCTTTTAGGTGCTGAAGTGTTGCATTTCTTCCTGTGTTTAATTCAATAACAGTTATATTGAAAACCATTATTCATGGTTGAACATGAAACATGTTCAGATTGCACTGCAGTAACAATTAACAATTAAATTCAGCTCACTTCACATGATAACATGACTACGTGGAGAGAAACCAAAAATAATATTCCAAACCAGAACCTCTGTTACAAACCTTTTTTCTTCCTAAAGAACCAGGAATATTCATTTTAATCTTACATGGAAGCAAGTTCCTAAATCACAATAAATCAGCATGATTTATTGTAAAAAAGAAGAGAAAAAAAAAAATCAGTGTTCCTCTTAAGAATTACAATAACAAACATCAAGCATTGGATTTTTTTCTCCAAAGGAACGCAAAGTCTGAGGAGAGTGTTTATGGCCGAGCTCTCGAACATCCCACCTGGTCCGAGCGTAATGCTACAGAAATCATCTGTGCTAAAACTATATGATAAACCATTGCATTGAACCACATCCCTCATTCTAAGTGCTGCAGATATTTTTTTCACAAACTAATAGGCTAATGTGATTTTGAAATTAAGCTCAGTTTACATTTATCACGTATGGGATTTAAGACGAGTAAATGTGTTTGGCAGTGATAGCTGATTCTTTCGTCATCCTATCTAATGTATTCATTCATATATATATATATATATATATATATATGTATATATATACATACACACACACACATATACACACACACACACACACATATATATATATATTCTCTGCTTACATCTAAAGTTTTCATTCAATGTGAAAATATCTAACAATTACCGGCACACCTTGATGAAAACATTAAAGAAAATGAAAGAAACAAATGTATTTAATTTTACTGCAGGAAATTTCACACATTCTCCGTGCATCCTACTGTACAGTCGTGTTTATTTAAATACAGAACACTTAAATTGTGCTTTGATTAGACGCTCTGAGTGTGTGTATTCAGCATATTACCAATCTTAGTGAGTTCAGTAAGATTGAATCACTGTATTGTGTCAATGCCCCCTGGGTAAGAAAAATAAAGGCCTATAAATGCAATTATATTCTCATTCTCATCAATTTTGTGACGTGGAAGAAATGGAAATGCTCCTACGGAGAAACTGATTCACGGCAAGTTTTGAAAAACCTTCCGTGTGTCAGTTTGAGTCATGAGACAACTCACTGTTTCCAATCCTTGATCCCGCTACCGTCCACACAGGAGCATCACTATATATATATACTGTATGTATATGAACATCAATTATTTCACTGCGCACAGAGCTCAAGCACTGAAGCTTTGTTATTGTTATTATATGTTATATATACACTTGCTCACAGGCTCACAGAAACGGGACAGTTGAAGATTGGAAAAAGACTAGGTGAGTTTTTTCCAAACTTCAGCTGTCCAGTCTGGGGATAGCCTCAGATTCCTCTTCTTGGCTGCAAGGAGTAGGACCCGATGTGGTCTTCTGCTGTTGTGGCCCATCCACCTCAAGGTTTGACATTTTGTGCGTTCTGAGATGCTTTTCTGCTCACCACGGTTGTAAAGAGTGATTATTTGAGTTACCATAGCCTTCTTCTCAGCTCAAACCAGTCTGTCAGCCCAAACCTTTTCCGCCCGCAGAAATGGCGCTCACAGGATGTTTATTTGTTTTTCGCACCATTCTGTATAAACTCTAAGAGACTGTTGTGTGTGAAAATCCCGGGACATCAGCAGTTTCCGGAACACTCAAACCAGCCCTCTGACACCAACAACCATGCCACAGTTACAGTCATCGAGATCACATTTTTCTTCTTCTGACGTTTGACGTGAACGTTAACTGAATCTCTTGACCTGTATCTACAGGATTTTATGCGTTGCGCTGCTGCCACATGATCGGCTGATTGGATAACTGCATAAATGAGCAGGTGGACAGGTGTCCCTTATAAAGTGGACAGGTGTTCCTAATAAACTGGACAGTGAGTGTATACTTATATATGCATATAAAACATTTGAGCTCGCTTAGTTGGTTATGACAAAACACTATAATTTATCTTTAACTATGCAATTTGCAGGTTTAACAAGGTGTCTGGATATAACTGAGAATGTACAAAAGTCATTATTAAATGCAGAACTATGTGGCCTTCATCATTAGGTTCCATGTCAGAAAAAGAGAGTTAGAGTATCCCTTTTTTTTTTAAATATTTCTTTTTAATTCCTCTACATAAAATGGATAGAACTGATATGACAGATTTGTACCTTGGAGATCATGCGTACAGCCTCAACAATCAACACTGGGATATGATGAAATAAGGCTTCACGTGCATTACAGCTGAAGTTTGATAAGACAAAAACAAATTCTCCGTTTCTCTGTATTATTATATATTTGTCACTATATAATATATATACTGCTGGTTGTGTAACAGTGCACCAATCAGCTTCAAGTATCTGTTCACAGGTTTGCTAGATTACACTATACTTGCTGTAAAATAAATAAATAAACAAATAAATAAATACATTTGTATGCCTATAAACACGTTCACAAACCGACTGCAAATAGCACACAATTCTGTTTGCTTTTTTAAAAAAAAATTTTTTTCAGCATAACACTGTAGTTACGATTAATTAAATCTAATGACATACTGTATATACACATACGATTATATAATCTGTGCATTACCTATCATTGCGTTCCATAATCACTTGATGGACTTATACATTTAATGTCTCCTGCAAGCGCCTTCTGTGCATAATGTGTTGTTCTATTGGTCATCCCTCTAAAGTAGTGCCTGTTCCCCCTGAGGGATATTTCTCTATTCGTAACATGCTATTTTAAGTGACGTGTTTAACTGAAGAGCTTGCAGCGCACTTAATGCAATTGTTCAGAGAACGTTGCTTGCGTTTTACGGTGAGTCAGAAGTGTTAGAAAGCCAGCATGTGTCTGCAGGACAACCGGCATCAATGATTTTTAAATGCTACACTCAGCTTTAATTTCCCTCTTTTCCCGTCATTTTCTACTTCACCCTTTAGAGCTCAAGCAGCTAGGTTACCCTTATTACACATTTTATTATAAGTTCATGACGTTATTTCTCACATTATGGGTTATCCATGTATACTGAAGGCGCACAGGTGAAACATACGTTCTCCTTGTGTCGTCCCTCAGTTCGATTTAATTACCTGTCTAGGAGACTATCTTGTAATTAAGCTTTGACATGTTGTTTGCAGTTACATTAAAATACAATGTGTGCAATTCTATTCTATTCTATTCTATTCTATTCTATTCTATTCTATTCTATTCTATTCTATTCTATTCTTGTTGCTCAGTGTCTGTGACCCTCTTAGAAAATGGTCTGAAAGAAAAACAAAAAAAAAGTTGCCATAAAAAGTCTTTATATACATGGCATTTCGATAATCAGTGAATCAGAAAGACTTAAATAAATGCAAAATATTTAGAACAAACATTATTGACACATTGAGATATTTCCCCAAGTGCCATATTACTCAACTTTTTTAAACTGAGGTCGGCCACATAGATAAAGTTCAGCTAAATATGTTCAGCTATTTAAAAGGAAGAACAATAAGTACACTTAAACTTTAAGGTACGTTCCATTATTATAGTACGTTTGTCTATCTGTAACCTGTTTGAGTACCCTACAAAATATGTATAAAAAAAAAAAGAAAAAAAAAAGATAGCAGTCATCATATTAAAATCATTTTGAAAAAGGAGCCCCAGGAGAGTTCATATCTGTAAAGCTACATGTTGTTCACCTCAGGCCGGAGGAGCTTAAAGGATGACGCTGTCAGGAAGCATGCTCATGTTTAGCCTAGTTAAAAACTGGCTGTCTTTAGAAGACAGAGATCTTGCATAGCATGAATGAATTGTCTGAGTTTATTTCATGAACTTTTTTTCATTCAGTTAAAACAGGATTAGTATTACCTATCTAGTTCACAGCTTCAACGAGTGAAAAATTTTATTTAGGATCAGAATTTTTGGTTATAGCTTATGAGCTGCACTTGAGTGCTGGTGGTAGGGTTTTACTTGCATGTTATCTGTTTGTCTCCCAATTTGGTCATTTGCCAAGTCTCACCAACTAGCTAGCTCTCCCCTGTCACACGGCAGCTACTAACTGGTGGGCAAAAGCGAGTGCATCATTCCTTCAAGACATGTGAGCCTTGCTATGTCACAGAGAAGCTGAACACACTCAGAGGAAAGCGCTACCTGCCCTCTTCTGCATGCATGAGCTCATAGATGCCCGTGATTGGACAGTGTTGCTCTGATTGACAGGGAAGACAGAGTATGCCATCCTTCACACCCAAAAAGCGTGGCCAAGTTTGTTCTCAGGATGCTTTGGCATTTTCGGGGATTCAAACTCATGTTCTCTTGACTGTAGAGTGAACGCTTTTTTGTCGTGATGGAACAGGTTGTTACGTTAGTTGTTAGACCTAAAGGCTTATTTTGAATTTATTGTTTATGGCCTATTAGCTGCATAGCCTATCGACTAGATTCTAACTTTCTCTTGTTTGTGTTAAATATGAGTTTATTTCTATGGTTTCTTCAGTTTTCTCATTCTATATGCAAGTATGTGCCTATGACTTAGTTATATGCTTTATTTTAAATAATCTATTTTGGTTATTATCTTGCAATAATCAATAACGCAATGCAGAG
>JAKKZJ010000005.1:232696-243083 GCA_033441845.1 Pangasius mekongensis
TAAAGATACTTTACAAATTCACTGACCATTTCTACAAGACAAATTTCTTGCTATTGGGCTAATTAGCCATTGCTACGGTGCTAAATGTACTTGACAAATTCAGGTTATTTGCTAATTTTACACGGCTAATTCATACTACCCATTTCTGCTAGGCATATTACTGATTATCTGTTTCCATTGGGCTCATTAACCAATCGCACGAGGCTTGTGGTACCTTACATATCAGGTTCACATTACTGGCCGTGTGCACACTGTTTACGGATTGAACTCACTTTATCGGAGCATTGCTAATGTGCTTGTAGTAATTTACAGATTTAATATTATGCCGGTTGTTTTATTTTTTGGTGTTAGAGTTCATTTAAAGATGTAATTTGCATTTTTAACCAGCGCTAAAGGGTACAAACAAAAGGTACACATTACTGGCTAATTTTACAGGGCTAATCTGCATTATTGGCCATTTTTATAGTGCTTGCGGTACTAATTTGTTCATTTTTATAGAAGTAATTAACACCGTTGCCTTGTTTTTCAATGGTTTATACCACTTTTACATGCAACACGTTGCTTTATTGGTGTATTTGAGGTTTTTCCTGGAACACTATGGATCTAACTTTTTTTTTCCTCCAGGGCTGGTTTTCATTATCGATTGTTTTACAAATCTAGTTCACATTATTGGACTTTTTTTTTTTTACAGGATCAGTGTTACTTTACTGATCGAGTTTTTATTAAAGACACTTTCTGGATCTAATTTGTCCGTTGTTGACCATCTGTGAGGGTTTAATATTACTTCACTGATCTGTTTCATGTTATTGGATATTTTGTGTTACTGAACATTTAGACCCTGTTTACACCTGGTCACGTCCTGCGCTGTGGATCCGGATAAAACGTTAACCACAAACGCTAAGCCCAGTGTGTTCCTGGTTAGCACTGTGTCTAACATGCAGATCAGCTCCTAACACCTGACCACCGGCTGACCTGTGGCTGGTGAGCGTGACATGGCGACGGTCAGCAGTCGTGGACCCTCTGCGTTACTGTATCGAGTATTGAGTGTGGGAGTGGTTTCAGCTGTCGATTGTGGTTTGGAAAGATGGATGTATTTACGCTTGTTTAACATTTGGATGAAACATGTCTCAGACTTTCTTCAGAGGTGGTCTGAGCGAACAGATTTCAATCTGGTTTATATTTTACAAAAAGCTTTTTTTTTTTTATGTGGATAATCCTGATCCAGATATAATCGCGAAGACACATGGAACAACCGGGTGGAAATGAGGTCTGGGTTGTTTTTGTGTTGTAAATTCACTAAAAAAATAAAAAAAACTGTGGAATGCCCTCTATGACTAATGTTAAATACATAAGTATGACTCAGTTAATTAATTGTAAGTGTTGTAAGTGGAGGACACAGCATCTTAATCACATGGAGTGAACTGTTCATGGAGTTTTAGGGATAAATAACAGTCTGTGCTGGATCAAGTGCTATTCTATCTGCTGCTGATTAATGAGTGTTGAAGCCTTTTTTTTTCAAATTAAACGTGATTAATGTGATCATTACAATTATGACTTCATGCAGCAATATATCAGCAACATACAAGACTCCTATTAGATTTATTACAGCACTCGCCATCTTCTCATTCATATATCATCGTATTAGTCTTTTTATTTTTAAATTTTAAATCGAACGTCTCTTATTTTATGTTATATCGTTTAAAAAAAAAAGCTTTCCTTCTTCCTTCAGGTTTAAAGGCGAGCGCTTGTGTTTAAAGGCGGCGGTCTCGGACTGATTTTAATAATCTGAATATGGAACTTTTATGTGCGTAACCCGACTCTGAATACCAGGAACTTTCCACACTGAACGTCAGTCTCCAACTCTTTAAAGTTATTTACTTTACTAATGTATTTTATTTCATTTTTGCCATTTTTTCCCCCCAAGCTGTTGGTTCTTTATGTATCTCATTCGCATTGTTGGATATTTATACAGATCTAGTGTTACGAAATGGATTTAATTTGCCAGTTATTACGATATCATTGTGTCCACGTTTACACTTATGAGTCTTTTTTCTTTGGTGAAATTTCATTCACGGCATTTATAGTGAAGGTCTGCTGTGAATTAGCTTTACGGCTCATGATGTCCGAAAGGTTCCCCCTCTTTCATCTATCTCTTTCACGATGCGAGTGTGAGGGGGAGAGAGAGAGAGAGAGAGAGAGAGAGAGAGAGAGAGAGAGAGAGGAACCCTGTACGGTTTTCCTCATCTTTGATTCAAAGCAGATGTTCTCCATCAAGCAGGAAAATCACTTAATATCCATCCGTTACTTTTGGTGTAATTAGGAAATGGCTTGTGACAGTGCAGTGATCAGTGAGGGAATTAAACAACCATCGTGATTAAGTTTCTTTTCCTGTTTTTTTTTTCTTCTTCCTTCAGTTATTTGCAAAATCACGCTAAATTAGGGTCCTCGGAGCCAAATCGCAGAGGTTCCTGAGGTCACTGAAAGCGTTTCCCCTACAAACCAGTGTGCTTACAGACCGCATCCTTTATGTTCTTAAAGAAGATTAGTTTTGTTTAGTGACGGATCAGTCGTTTTACTGTTTTATATCCGCTCTTAATCCCGAGAGCCATTCTCAGGAAATGATCAACACATGGTCCCCGTGGCGCCCGCTAAGAAAACAAACACCTATTAAACCTATTTATAAAACATGAAAGCGGAAGAAAAACTGCGTGGATGTTTACAGACTGTGTGTTTGTTACTTCAATCAGAAACTCGTTAAAAAAAAAAAAGAAAGTGCTTTATAACGTCCCAGCATTACCGAGCCTGATTAGGGATTAACCTGGTGTGTGTGCGCACCCCCTGTTTTATACCGAAATGAAAGAAGTTCATGCGAAAGGAGAGAGGGATGGATACGGGGCAGGTGAGAGCGATAGCCTCACACTTAATGTGGTGAAGTTTTATAGGTTTCGCCTCCAGCGTCAGTGACACACAGAGGTGAAGAGTTGAGTTCAGCGTCAAAACCCAATCAAATGTACATGTGATCCTCATGCAGAGATTTATACAGAGAGAGGGAGAGAGGGAGAGAGGGAGAGAGAGAGGGAGAGGAGGAGAGAGAGAGAGGTAGGGAGAGAGAGAGAGAGAGAGGGAGAGAGAGGGGGAGAGAGAGAGAGAGGTAGAGAGAGAGAGAGAGGGAGAGGGGGAGAGAGAGAAAGAAAGGAAGAGAGAGAGAGGGAGAGAGAGGGAGAGAGAAAGAAAGGAAGAGAGGGAGAGGGAGAGAGACAGAGAGGTAGGGAGAGAGGGAGAGAGAGAGGTAGGGAGAGAGGGGGAGAGAGAGGGAGAGAGAAAGAAAGGAAGAGAGAGAGGGAGAGAGAAAGAAAGGAAGAGAGGCAGAGGGAGAGAGAGAGGGAGAGAGAGAGAGAGAGGGAGAGGGGGAGAGAGAGGGAGAGAGAAAGAAAGGAAGAGAGAGAGAGGGAGAGAGGGAGAGAGAAAGAAAGGAAGAGAGGGAGAGGGAGAGAGACAGAGAGGTAGGGAGAGGGAGAGGGAGAGGGAGAGAGAGAGAGGGAGAGAGAGAGGTAGGGAGAGGGAGAGGGAGAGGGAGAGAGAGAGAGGGAGAGAGAGAGGTGGGGAGAGAGAGAGAGAGGGAGAGGGAGAGAGACAGAGAGGTAGGGAGAGGGAGGGAGAGAGAAAGAAAGGAAGAGAGAGAGAGAGGGAGAGAGAGGGGGGAGAGAGAGGTAGGGAGAGAGAGAGAGAGGGAGAGGGGGAGAGAGAGGGAGAGAGAAAGAAAGGAAGAGAGAGAGAGGGAGAGGGAGAGAGACAGAGAGGTAGGGAGAGGGAGAGGGAGAGAGAGAAAGAAAGGAAGAGAGAGAGAGGGAGAGGGAGAGAGACAGAGAGGTAGGGAGAGGGAGAGAGGGAGAGAGAAAGAAAGGAAGAGAGAGAGAGAGAGACAGAGAGGGAGAGAGGGAGGGAGAGGGAGAGAGAGAGAGGGAGAGAGAGAGAGATGTAAAAAAGATAGATAGATAGATAGATAGATAGATAGATAGATAGATAGTGACAGAAATAGAGAGAGACAAAGATACAATAGAGAGCGAGAAAGAGAGGTGATCTATGTATTTACCTTTATTCATGCAGCAGACACTTTTTCTATCTATCTATCTATTGATCTCTTCAACTGCATCTGTCTGTCTATCTGTCTCTTTCTCTCTCTCACTTTCTACATCTCTCTCTCTCTATTTTTCTATCTATGTTTGTCTGTCTGTCTCTCTATCAATTTCAGTTAAATTCAAATGAGCTCTATCATTCTGTCTGTTTCTAGATCTATCTATCTATCTATCTATCTATCTATCTATCTATCTATGTAATCATTAATTGTTGGGTTTTTAGTGTTATCGTGTTTCTTGTCTTGTTGAGACACCATTTGACTTTTTCCCCTTCTTCCCTTTCTTCATCATCATCTTCATCATCTTCTTCCCCTTCTTCTTCCCCTTTAGTTCCCCTTCTTCTTCATCTTCTTTTATCTTTAGATGATTTTAATTACAGCTTCTGTCATCCTTTCGTTTTGTGAAAAACAAACTCGGAGCGAAAGATGAAAAAGGAAAAAAGAATCCTCCTCCAGGCTCCGACTTCTGCTTTGATTTGTGTTTCTCTGAGACGGACAGAGAGACACAGAGAGAGAGAGAGAGAGAGAGAGAGAGAGACGTCTTTCATCAGCATGTCTACACTAAAGCCCCCTCTCTCTCTCTCTCTCTCTCTCTCTCTCACACACACACACACGCACACACACACACACACACACACACACACAGAGCCCTATGTTGACTCAGGGCTATGCGTTTATCTCCTGTGGCGACAGGATGGAGGGAGTCGGAGGAAGAAGAAAGAAAAAGATTGATAGCAGTAGGCTGGGATTTAATCCTTCTGCCCTTTAAACACATAAATACAGACGTTTCTGACTTTTTTTTCATTTTCACCTGTCTGTTTCTCCTTCCAGCATAGATAGATAGATAGATAGATAGATAGATAGATAGATAGATAGAGAGGTGCTGTAGAATAACAGAACACCGGTAATAAAACACGTCCACGGGCTAAAAAATGATCGGACGTGTCCAGATGTGCGAGCGCTTTACCACACCTCCGCACCTGATCACTGATATTTTATCCTCATGGAGAGTGTGTGAATAAGCTGATGTTCCAACACACACACACACGCGCGCACACACACACACACACACACGCGCGCGTCAGATTCCACGCTACGCCGCCGTGATTGAAGCGTAAACTCCACACACACCCACTGACGCCTTTCATGAGCTGCAAAGGTGTTGTGATTGTGTCGCAATCAGTGCGCTAGTCATTGTACACAAACACACACGGCTCATTCGCGTCTCGCCGTCTCGCGTCAGCGGTTGTGTAGCTGCAGCTGGAAGACAGCTACAGGTGAGGCTTTTCCCTCGTTTATGTCCACGCCGCTGTATTCACACCGTCTCCGTGACCATTCGCAGGTTTCCTCGGTGCTGTAATCTGAGCTACAGACGGAGGGAACGCTATAAAGAACACTTACGAAGGAATGAATCAGTAAAGAGGAAGTAGTAGGGGGCGGGGTTATCAGTGCGTAGGGGCGGGGTTATCAGTGCGTATGGGCGGGGTTATCAGTATGTAGGGGCGGGGTTATCTGTATATATGGGGCGGGGTTATCCGTGCGTGGGGGCGGGGTTATCAGTGCGTAGGGGCGGGGTTATCACTCTGTGGGGGCGGGGTTATTATTAACAGGAGTTTCACGAATTAGACAACTTCTATTAATTATTAAACTCTCAAAACAAAACGAATTAAAAAACGTGTGAATGGACCGAGGGTTCGACGTGACGTCTGACGCGACTTTGCCGCGTGTGAATCGGTGGAACGAGTACGAGATAAACATTAATGCCAATCTTTCCATTTTTTTTAAATTTTCTTTCATTTTCTAGAGCCCAAGGCCAGAGAAAAGATGGAAAAGATGGAAAAGGACGGAGGGATTTATGTCCCTCTTTGAGCTGCTATAATTTGAAGATCAGAAGGAAAGGAGAGAGAGAGAGAGAGAGAGAGAGAGAGAGAGAGAGAGGGATCAGAGGAAAGAAGGCAGGCAGGCGCATGTTTGTGAAGCAGGACTTTCCCCTGAAGGGTTTCTAATCTCAGATGGAGGGAAAAAGCAAAAAAAAAAAAAAAAAAGAAAAGAGAAAAAAACAATTATATTCTTTTAAAATCTGTTTTAAAAAAAAAAAAGGTCAAAAATGGAATTGAATTTATTGGAATTAACTTTTAATAAAAAAGACGCTGGGCTGGAGATCATCCTCATCATCCTCATCCTCATCCTCACACCACTTCTTAGCGCGTTCCTCATGCTAATTAAAGGCTAATTAAAGGCTAATTAGCGGCTAATTAGCGTGTGCTATTGAGAAGAACATGGAGAAGTCTTCAGGGTGTCGCTAGAAGCCACCGAGAGGAAGAAGCTCTTCATTAGAAGAGAGTTTTATGCTTTAGTTATTATATTTAATATGTGCGCTCTTAACGCCCCGAGAGCGTTCTCTGAGTAACATAAGAAATAAAACTACAATAAAACTACAATCAGCGTTTAATGCGTCGAAATTCTTGCAGTAACAGTTGAACGGGAAGTGAAACGAGTCGGAAATCTTTCTTCTCAGCTGCTTTTTCGCGCTTTTATCATTTCACGCATTTGAAAAAGGTCATAAAAGTGACTCGAAATTCTCTAAAAGTCAAATTTCATTCATTTTAATCCCCACTTTTTTTTTTCCTGCTGATGCACGTCACATCCTAACATAGGAAACATTATTATTATTATTATTATTATTATTATTACTTTAAATATCATTTCTAACTAAAACATAATGACAAGATTAATGTTAAAAAAAAAAGAAGTAAAATCTGTTAGAGGATAGAGAGAGAGCATCAGACTGGCGTGCTGTTTGGATGAGAAAAGAAAAGAAAAGAGGAAAGAGTCAAGTATATGAATATTAAAATATTAAAAGTGAATAAGAATGGAATATATATTTTAGGAATAAATGATTAAATGTTATGAGTGTAAACTGTTTTGCGCGGCATGACGATATAATAATAATAATACATTTTATTTATAAAGCACTTTACATTTTAAAGAAAATCAGAAAATATGCAGCGGATATCATTTCTGTCTTGATATTATATCTCATATCATTAGCAAAACCAAATATCATAGAAATAACTGTGACATTTTCATGCGATTTTTAAAAAAATTTTGTTGTTGCAGAGCCAGAAGCTGAGTGTGACACAGATATGATATAATAATCTTACGGATAATTTCATCTATACATGTATATATATATTTATATTTAAGCAGGAATTCCCCGTTCTCCCTAAACACAGTGTCTCTGTCTCTCTCCCCCCTCAGTGCATTCCTCAGAGGGGATTTTTTTTTTTTTTCTTTTGGGGTGAAAAAATGAGTGTCTTACCTGCAGGAGGAGACGGAGCCTTGCTGTGAGCGAATGTGTGAAAATCTTCTCCTTCTTTCTTCTCCTCCTGTCTTCTTCAGGACTGGTGTGAGGGTCGCGCTTTAAACTCTGAGATACACGCAGAAACTCTCACAAGTCGAAATCCATGCAGTGTGGGAGTGCGAGGGCTTTCTCTCTCTCTCTCTCTCTCTCTCTCTCTCTCTCTCTCTCTCAAGAAATAAAAGCTCCTCCTCGAAGGAAAAGAAGAGAGAGAGAGAGAGAGAGAGAGAGGGAAAAAAAAGAGGAGTGGATGATCTCCGCCCATGACTTTAAAGAACCTGAGACAGGTAGGAGATAAGAGCAGGAGGATGAGACACACTGCGCCACCTGGTGGTGTAATTCTGCTCCTTACAGTAGAAACATTTCACTCCTCATATGCGGTACATACAGTAGCTGCTGAATGTTATGGACACTCCTCTTAATGAAAAACGATTATCAATACCGTCACTGGTCTATAACACGGATCATGTGTGTGTATATATATATATATATATATATATGAGATTTGTGATGCCATTTCACGTGCTGGGATTTTCGCACCTCTAGAGTTTACACAGAATGGTGTGAAAACCAAAACCCTGCCCAGGAGAGGCAGAAAAGAACAGCCATACAGGTTGGAGCTGACAGGAAGGCTGCGGTAACTCAAATAATCACTCTTTACAGCCGTGGTGCGCAGAAAAGCATCTGAACAATACCCCGAGCCACGAGGCGGACGGATCACGACCGCAGGAATCTGATGCTCCAGTGCGCACGGAAAAGCACCGGGTGATGTTTTTCCGGTCTTCAGCACTCGCTGGAGCTTTTGGGCTGCACCTGCGTGAGGCGTTTTAACGCGTCGCACTGCTGACACGTGATTGGACGGTTGGACGATTGAGCACGTCCACTGAATGGACAGCGTGTTGAGAGCACAGGCACTAATAAGGTGTCTAATCCACTTCCTGGTAGATCTTGGGTATAAATCGTTTCCTTTGCCTCTGTGATGGTGAGACGTGTTGTTCTTCGTGGGTGGTTCGTGCTGGAACAGGAAGCCTGAGACTGAAACGTCCTAATGTGCCTTACGCCTGTTTCCCCCAATGACTATGATGGCATTTAGTGCTGCGAGCTATCATTTAGACGGATGATGTGAAACAGGCATGCAGGCACACGCAGATAACTTTCCTGTAATAGTCAGGATAAGAAAACACACACACACACACACACACACACACACACACACACACTGATATATACATATACAGAGAGGTTGAGATGCACTCTTGCCTGAAACCATCCTTCAGTCTCTGTACGTTTGCTGCTCACGTGTATGATCAATGCTAATGAATTAATCAGAAGTAAATTATCCTGTAAAATAGAGCCGATATTTAGCACTGGGCCTGAATTTATCAGAAGTAAGATGGACTCTCTCTCATTCCTGAATCGAGTGATTGTATTGGATTGTGTTTATAAAATGTAATAGTCCAACAGTGGTGATGATTAGCTTCTCCTTGACCTTTTTACGCAAGTTTACCAAGAGTCTCGTTAATGCACTGCAGGTCTCTCATTATTCGACAGTGTGCTCTTGTTACCACTAGATGGAGCCAGAGAGAAGCGTTTCAGGTTCGCACCATAATTCAGTTCAAGATTAGGATTCAACCGGATTGTCAATTTGCAGAGTTACGAGTAGAGAGCCAATGAAATGCAGTGTTTTAAGCTGTTTAAAGCTGGGGTCAGAGCGCAGGGTCAGCCGTGATACAGCGCTCTTGGAGCAGATGCCCAACAGCAGCAGCTCGACAGTGCTGGGGCTTGAACCCCGACCTGTGACCCAGAGCCTTAACTGTTCAGCCGCCGCTGCCTGATTATCTCAGCGCGCAGTTGAATTCTGACTAATCAGAAGGTGGTGATTAATTTTCTAGAACGGCAGAAAATGTTAAAGGAAAATCATCAACTCCAGGGTGGTTACAGTAACTCCTACCCTTCACACCACCCTGTCGCTGATGATTTTCCTTTAACAACATGTCCACTTACTAGTTTTATTCCACTTATACCATATATTTGCTAGGGACTTTTATTTATTAAGAATGACATCATACTCTTATAAAGCGCTGTCATGTTTTATTCCTCACTTTAAGCAGCGAGTTGCACTTTTTTTTTACATTGCTGTTGAACAGTGTGTTCTTCTCACCACTAGATGGACCCAGAGAGTTAATTTTCAGATAATCATCAACACAGTAAATATGGAGGGGAATTAATAAGGAGAGATTTAAATCAGTTGTCTGGTTGCTATTGATGTCAACAGGAGTTGATCATTATATCTGGTGAAACTGTTACCCATAACCGTACTCTAACCCTGAAACCAGGGTGTGGTGCAGTTCCACTACTGGGACCCTTCAAACCAAACGGATCAGCTTGTTATCCATAATCCCACTGCTCGTTTCCTGAGAATCAACCTGTTATCTCCAGTCCTACTGCTTGACCCACTGGAACCACCGGTTAACCCTAATATATGTTCAACCCCTTAGAATCAACTTGTTATTCCTAATCCCACTGTTTGACCCTTTACAATCAACCTGTTATTCCTAATCCCACTGTTTGACCCTTTACAATCAACCTGTTTTCTCTAATCCCACTGTTTGACCCTTTACAATCAACCTGTTTTCTCTAATCCCGCTGTTTGACCCTTTACAATCAACCTGTTTTCTCTAATCCCGCTGTTTGACCCTTTACAATCAACCTGTTTTCTCTAATCCCGCTGTTTGACCCTTTACAATCAACCTGTTTTCTCTAATCCCGCTGTTTGACTGCTTACAATCAACCTGTTTTCTCTAATCCCGCTATTTGACCCTTTACAATCAACCTGTTTTCTCTAATCCCGCTGTTTGACCCTTTACAATCAACCTGTTTTCTCTAATCCC
>JAKKZJ010000005.1:243183-257872 GCA_033441845.1 Pangasius mekongensis
CCCTTTACAATCAACCTGTTTTCTCTAATCCCGCTGTTTGACCCTTTACAATCAACCTGTTTTCTCTAATCCCGCTGCTTGACCCTTTACAATCAACCTGTTTTCTCTAATCCCGCTGCTTGTTCCCTGAGAATCAACATGATGTCTCTAATCCCACTGTTAGACTCCTTACAATCAACCTGCTAATCCCACTATATGTAATCTATAATCATTGTTCCTCATTTTGGAATCAACCTCTTATCCCTAAACCTGCCTTTTAGAGTCAACCATCCTCTTAGAATCAATCCATTGTCCCTAAT
The DNA here is from genome assembly GCA_033441845.1 of Pangasius mekongensis. NCBI lineage: Eukaryota > Metazoa > Chordata > Actinopteri > Siluriformes > Pangasiidae > Pangasius > Pangasius mekongensis. The sequence goes on from JAKKZJ010000005.1 coordinate 243,483, forward strand.
CCCACTGTTCGACCACTTAGAAACATCCTGTTATCTCTAATCCCACTGTTCGACCACTTAGAAACATCCTGTTATCTCTAATCCTGTTGTTCCTGCTCTTAGAATCAACCTTCTACCACTAGTCCCACTGTTTTTCCTTTTAAAATGAACATTCTATCCATAATCTTGCTGGCCATGGTCTTAGAATCAGCCTGTCATCTCTAATCCCACTGTTCATTCCCTGGGCTCTGACTAGGCCTCTCCAAAACATTGACCACCTTCTTATTCTGAAACCGTTCCTTTGTTGACTTGGATTTCTGCTTTGGGTCGTTATCGCGCTGGAAGGTGAAACGTTTCTTCGTCTTCAGCTGTATATCAGAGGCCTGCAGGTTTTGTGCCAAACTAGATTATGTATTTGGAGCTAAAGAGAAGCAGAACCATAGCATGGTGCTGCCACCACCATGCTTCACCGTGGGCACGGTGTTCTTTGTTTGCTAAGCTGTCTTGTTTTTATTCCAAATATATCTTTTAGAATTATGTCCAAAAAGTTCTTCCAGACCAAACACATTTAGCCTCACAGTTTGGGGTGATTTAGTTGAACTTGGATGTTTTTCTGTCATGAGAAAGTGCCTCCATCTAGCCGCCCTACCGCATCGCCCCGCCGTGTGAAGAATGAGAGATTGTGGTCACATGCAGGGAGTGACCAGTACTCGCCAGATGTTCCTGCAGCTCCTTTAATGTTGCTGTAAGTCTCTTGGCAGCCTCCCTTGTAAGTTTTTGTCTTGTTTTTTTTTTTGTAATTTTTGGAGGGACTTCCTGTTCTTGGTGACCTCACTGTGACCTGACATTTTCTCCACTTGTTGATGATGGCCTTCACGGTCTTTCATGGTACAACTAATGTTTTCTAAATTCTTTCATACCCCTCTCCTGATCGATTCCTTTCCACAGTGAGACCCTGCACATGCTCTGTAAGCTCTTTGAGGAACATGGCTTCAGCAGTCGGATGAAACTGAGAAGATGTGAAGAAAATCCTACAGAAGCAGCTGATCTTTGTTTGGAGTTAATCAGAATCACTGATGACAGGTGTATGATACTTTTGGAGATGAGAATGAATGTGATTGGTTCATCCTGAGCACAGTCACATGACCAATTATAATGGGGTGTGCACACCTATGCAGTCAGCTTAATTTTTTGGTTTCTCTTAACATCCCAGAAACCTCCATTTGTTTGGTAGGAGTCCTGGGTTTGGGCACGACTCTGGTCCCCACCAGGGACACTGAGTGTAAGACCAGACTGCAGCGAGTCGTCCGTTCGGCTGAGAAGATTGTCGGCTGCAAACTCGCCAAAAACAAGGACTTGTAGCCAAAGAGGAGAGCTGGGAAAATTGCTCGTGACCCCAATCATCCAGGCAAACTGCCGTAGCGGAGAGCAGGTCCATCTCCTCCCAAACCCCACGCCACAGGCACAGCTTCTCTCCAATCCAGACACGTCCTGGTGTTATTCCTGGTGCTACGACGCCGTCTGTTGCTGCTACGCTTCCTTTATTGTTTGCTGCACTGTCCCTCTTGACGTACTGTCTGTTTTACACACTGACTCTAAAGGCAGTAAAGTGATTCTGATGGCTGGATGCTGTAAGCACCTCGCGGCCATATCAGTGACGCGGCAGGCGGCAGCGGCAGGAGCAGCGTTTTCTCCCTGCAAAGAGCTCAGTTTTAACAACAGATGCCTCCGAGAAAGGATAGACAGTGTGTGTGAGTGTGTGTGAGTGTGTGTGTGTGTGTGTGTGTGTGTGTGTGTGTGTTTGAGGGGTACCTTGATGTCAGCATATTAATGTTCTCAGAATATGCTGTGTGGCTAACATTTTCAGGAACCTCTAAATGGGTCACACACACACACACACACACACACACACACACACACACACACACACACATACTAGTGCGGATCAAAAACAGCACAGTGGGGTTTAACCGGCCGCAGAATCGGCCGTGATGACACCGACGAGCCGTCGATTAACATCGAGATGCATTCCGCTGGCGAGAAGGTTTGCTCAGGTCCGGGGGGATATCAGGGCACGTCTGCTGCGTGGAGTCCACGTGAGCTCCATCGTAAAGTACAGAGAAAGTCTCCGTTTCACGTGGAAATAAAACGTGACTTTAACGTAAGGAATAAAAATAAACACGGATGAGGTTTTAACGCTGTTTCAGGAAATGAACCCACGCGGGGCGATGAGATCCGACCCCGAGGCTGATTAATTTCTATAACACCACGTCCCGAATGGGTTTATTTATGGGGTAACTGCATGCTGCGCTTTTTATCCGTTTACAGTTACACAGTGGCTGTGACTCATCAATATTTGTGTGTTTTAAAAACTTTTTTTCCCCAAAAAATCTTTTAGCAGATATTTAAAAAAATGGGGTCGCTGAGGAAATTAAATAATTTATTATATAAATAATTATTTTAATTATTATAACTAGATTTATTGTTTTATTAATAATAAAAAAAAGTCTCTTAGTACTTTAGTCCTAAAAGGAAACTTACTCAGTTACACACGAAGCAACAACAGCTGGATTATTATTGTTATTTTCTTTTTTTTTAGTTGTAGCTCACTTTGACATTTGGTGCGTGACCATAGCGACCGCTGACCAATCACGGAGCAGAGAGCTCCGCTAGGGGGCGTGGCTATTTCCGGAGAAGCGGTGGGCAAAAAAAAAAAAAAAAACGAACATTAAAAAAAATCCCCACAGCGCTTGTGGAGCAGCTGCGCGAGAGGAGGAGAGCTCGCGCGTCACGGAGGAGCGTCGGTATGTGTGCGCTCGCGCCGTGCTCGGTGAACGGGATTACGTGTTCCTGCTGCACGCGCCGCGACTGAGCTGAAGATGGACGAGTCGTCGCTGCTGGATTTACTGGAGTGCTCGGTGTGCCTGGAGCGGCTGGACGCGAGCGCCAGGGTGCTGCCGTGCCAGCACACGTTCTGCCGCCGCTGCCTCGAGAGCATCGTGAGCTCGCGCCGCGAACTGCGCTGCCCCGAGTGCCGCGTGCTCGTCGACTGCGGCGTCGACGATTTACCGGCCAACATCCTGCTCGTGCGCCTCCTGGACGGCCTGAAGCACCGCGCGCCCGTGCGGCCGTTAGGCACCGCGTCGCCCCCCGGTACCGCGGTGCGGGACTCGCCCAGCGCCACGCGCAGCTCTCCAGTCAAGGTTTGTGCTGAACCGCGGTTTACCGGAGTCTCGCGCTGATCCGCTTTATTTCAGCGCGCGAGCAGAAGTTGAGGGAAACTGACGTTATGTCACGTCTAACTGAGCGGAGCGCGTGGCCACGTCCCAAACCGCATCCTAGCCTACTGAGCAGTATGGTAGCCATGGTGACGTAAACGTGTTACTACATAGAGTGAGGTATGCGCGTTGGGCTGTTGTCATGGTGACCACATAGCGCTGTACTATTTTCACATGCTACTAATAAGGTGTGCTGATTTAGTATGTAGCCATGGTGATACCTACTTAGTACAGATGTATGGGGACGTAGTCATGGTAACCGAATGATGCTGTACTATTTTCACATGCTACTAATAAGGGTGGTGTGCTGATTTATTATGTAACCATGGTGACGTAAAGGCGGTACAGTAGTGTTTCCACGTACCTACTTAGTACGGAAGTATGCAGTTTGGGATGTTGTCATGGTAACCACATAGCGCTGTACTGTGTTCACACACTACTAATAAGGGTAGTATGTTGATTTAGTATGTAACCATGGTGATACCTACTTAGTACAGAAGTATGTACTTTGGGATGTATGGGGACGTAGTCATGGTAACCGAATGATGCTGTACTATTTTCACATACTGTTAATACGGGTGGTACGCTGGTTTGGTGTGTAGTCGTGGAAACCTGATGGTGGTGTGCTGATGTATGTACTGTTCAGCACTGATAGTGTGCTCGGCTGGGATGTCTCCATGGCAACCACACGCTACTCTCACGTGTTATTTCTGTGGTTAAAGCGGCGGTGCGAAATCCTCCACAGCTGAACGAAAGACTCGTTAGCTAGCTCTTCTTTAGCTACCATACTGTCGGGTGTGGTGACAGGAAGCGCTTCAGGAACAGGAAGCACTTCAACACGCCGTCACTCTGACTTCCTGTTTCAAAAGGAAACACAGAACCCTAACGCAGCTCTCATAAGTAGCATAAGCTAAGCCATGCTGTCTTTAAAACTTTATCTTGTAGCGTCCGCGTCAGATCGTTTGGTCGAATCGAGCGCAACAGCACCACCAGCGGTCATTAAACACACACACACACACACGCACACACACACACACGTGCACACGCACCCACACACACACATACACACACACACACACACACACACGCACACACACACACATGTGCACACACACACACACACACACACGCACACACACACACACACACACACACACACACGCGCACACACACACACATGTGCACACGCACACACACACACACACACACACACACACACACACATACATACATACACTCACACACATGCACACGCACCCACACACACACACACACACACACACATGTGCACACGCACCCACACACACAAATACACACACACACACACACACATACATACACACACACACGTGCACACGCACCCACACACACACACACACACATGTGCACACGCACCCACACACACACACATGTGCACACGCACCCACACACACACACATACACACACACACACACGTGCACACGCACACACACGCAGAATGGTCGCAGATGAGCGACGCCGGGGCTGATTTCTTTCCGGCGCAGACTGTAGACTCCTGCAGCCTATCAGTGACCGCCGTGTCACAGTGACACGCCCACTAGTGGGAAAGTGTACTGTGATATTAAATATCTATAAAAACAGATGTTACGCAGAAGAAGATTTCCTTCAGCTTAGGAACAAAAAGTTTTTTTTTCTTTATCGTTTTTAAATCTTATTTACATTTAAATTTATTTACGCTGCACATCATAAATATTTTTACATCAAATTAATAATTGCTTCTTGGACTTCGTTAGACTTTTAATAACCGCGATTAAAATACAGCACTGACACTAAACAGTGTGTGTGTATGGTGGTGTGTACAACTCTGCGGTTTGGGACGGAGCCTTTGACTGTGTGTGTGTGTGTGTGTGTGTGTGTGTGTGTGTGTGTGTGTGTGTGTGTGTATGGTGGTGTGTACAACTCTGCGGTTTGGGACGGAGCCTTTGACTCTATGTGTGTGTGTGTGTGTGTGTGTGTGTGTGTGTGTGTGTGTGTGTGTGTGTGTTTTCTTCTGATGCTCTTTTGAAGACATCCAAAGATCTTCATCATGCCCGAACTCGCCGTTTAAACACCCCCCACTACCCTCCTAATAGCTTCTCAGGACGGCTGTCTACACACACACACACACACACACACACACACACACACACACACACACACACACACTGATTAAAGGGAGCACTCATCAAGAAGGTCAAGCAGTAGAGGAGGAATTGCTGATGCAGGCATTTTTCATATCGCCCAGAGAGTGTACTGAAGGTGCCTACAAGACAATCACACACACACACACACACACACACACACACACACACACACACACAGGTACAGAAATGACGTTCTGAATTTAACAATGCAGGAAAACGACATCAAGAAGACGGAATTAGAACATAAACAAAAAGAAACGGTAACTTTAATAAAAAGTACGTCAGGAATAAAACACCTGGGGGGGAGTGCTGTCACAGGAAAACAATCAACCCCTCATTTACCTTGGTTTAAAATCCGTTTGAATCATTATTATTATTATTATTATTAGTCTTGAATGACAAGGAGCCGTACACGGCCCTTGCGAATGAGCCGTTGCTATAGAAACGCGAGCTGCCGGCACAGAAAATCAAACGCGCTCCCATAATCCCGTTCTGATAGCAAACATGACATGGTGTAGTTTAAATGCTAGTCAGTTTCATGCTAACTTGAGCTAACAGTCACTTACTAGCTAGGTTTAGCGGTGAATTTCCTTACACTTACGCAGAAATCCCGAAGACAGCGTAAAGGTGATCAGGAACAGGAAAAGACTGCAATACCCATAATGCAAAGCAAAAGATAAGACCCTGACAAACCGAAGAGACCTGAACTGAAGTCAAGCGCACTAGATGTTTCCTGTACTTCCAGTAGGGACGCACTCGCTGGAGCGGCAGGGCGACAACAGCGCCGAGGGCCGTAAAATATGATGGAGAGGACATTAATATGTTTTAGCACCCGCGAAGCGAGAGATGAAATATCTCCTCCACCTTCTCTCGCCCTTGAGGTGTAATCGCCCCGTTTTGAGTTATGATACGGCCGAAAACACATCAGCCTTCGTCTTTCACTACTTAGCAATGTTCCACGCCATCGGCCCGAGTGTCTCTGTGGATTTAATGCCGGTGCGACTGTAACGGCGGTTTTAAAAAGCGCAGTAAATCTCCTCCTCAGCTCAGTGACGATCAACATAAACAGCGCTTTGCTCTGTTATTCACCACTCCTCTATCTCTTCATCATATCAGCCGTTTCGTCTGTGTCGAGCTTTGTGTCTCACTCTGCCTCCTCTCTCTCTCCTTTTGTTCCCTCACTCCTTCATTTCTCTGTCTCTTTGTCTGTCTTTTGACTCATCTTTACCGAATCTTTACCGAAACGCGGATGGCACACTGAACACGCCGCCATTTACGAAACAATAACGTTGTTTTCCTTCCACGTAGGAAAGTCGGAGTCAGTATAAGGAGCGTCCTCTCGGGGCTTGGCATTCTTCTCGGTGTAGCTTGCCTTGTTAAGACCAGTGAAGACCAAAATCCAGTGAATTTAGGCAGAGATTCGCAGAAAGCACCCAACTCCCTCCACTCGTTCACCCCCTTCTCTCTCCATCTGTTCGTGAAAAAGCTGATCACAAGACGCTCAAGTAAACGTGAAGAATCTGAAGTTCGCACCAGTCTCTCTTCCTGTGTCTCTTCCAGTCTCTCTTCCTGTGTCTCTTCCTGTGTCTCTTCCAGTCTCTCTTCCTGTGTCTCTTCCAGTCTCTCTTCCTGTGTCTCTTCAAGTCTCTCTTCCAGTCTCTCTTCCTGTGTCTCTTCCAGTCTCTCTTCCAGTCTCTCTTCTAGTGTCTCGTCCTGTCTCTCTTCCTGTGTCTCTTCCTGTGTCTCTTCCAGTCTCTCTTCCTGTCTCTCTTCTAGTGTCTCTTCCTGTGTCTCTTCCTGTGTCTCTTTCTGTGTCTCTTCCTGTCTCTCTTCCAGTCTCTCTTCCTGTCTCTCTTCCTGTCTCTCTTCCAGTCTCTCTTCCTGTCTCTCTTCCTGTCTCTCTTCCAGTCTCTCTTCCTGTGTCTCTTCCTGTGTCTCTTCCTGTGTCTACACTATTCTTCTGCTCATTCTTCTATCTTTTTCTGCACCTCTTTGTCCATTTCTGCCTGTTTCCCTCTCTCTCTTTCGCTCTCATTCTTTCATAACCATGAGTTCCTCTTCCTTTTCATTCTCTAGGTCCATTTTTATCTCTCCTTTCCTCTCTGTCATGTTGTTGATCTTTCTCTCTATCTACTTTCCTGCTGTATTTTCTAAGAGTCTTTTCTTAGTACATTCTCAACAAGGGAAATGTTTATATTCCCTATACTCTAAAAGAACGAATGGCTATGGGGTAGCTAGCTAAATAAGCTAAATCGCTGGTTAAGCATGAGCGAGAGGTGTTTCAGTCTCCATGCCGCCCCGCTGCCCTGCAACAGCGTCCTCGTGACTTTAACCACTTGAGCATACCGTGTGAAATCGCAGCTTCACGAGGTTCCGCTCGAGCGCCGCTTTCTCTCATTAGCACCAGGTTCCACAAGCACCACTCCTGGGACCAATTGTTTCGTAGCATAGACTAAAACTGACAAATGTATTATTTCATATTGCATTGCTATGATATAGTGTTATACTGATATATCATAACGCTCTTATTCAGCATACTGCTTAGTATTTAATGATAGTCTTATAGCCGCTTTAATTCAATAACACGCTACTGAATTAAGGCTCAGACGGAAGCGAGGGTGTCTGCCAACACCCCTGTCTGGTATGAAGTCATGGCTTGTACACCCTACCGAGTGTACTGTGCGTTCGACCGGGAGTTACTGTCCTAATCCCTGCTTAAGTGATTGGCATCGGATGCTAAATTATAGCTTCTGAAGCATATAATGAGCAGTAAGTAGTCATTTGCTATTCAGCCCCCTTGTGATCTATAATACCTGCAGTAGCAGCCATTCGGGATTCAGCACCTATTCCCTGTACAAGGCTGTGCATCAGTGTGGCCGATAGGGAACCGTTTAGCGTGCATCATCAGCTTCGTATGTGCCGAAGAAATGCTACAAACCACCACATCGCTATTGATCTGTCATTTTAACTGCTAAACCTAGGTATCAGAAAGGACAGACACCAAGCAACACGGATTAATAAAGATAAACTGGTGAAGAACCAACTTATATCCAAAAGTTACAATTATATTAATGCAGGGAAAGTTCTGCGTATTCAGAACTGGGTTACGCAGCTGCGTAGATGAGTTACTGTAAGCCCCATTCAGCCCCATTATGCAAATTACTATTCAGTCCAATTCAATTTTATAATTATATATAAATAATATATAAATTTATATTATATTATGTTATGTTATATATAATTATATTGAACTATAATGAGTGTTCAGGATGTAGGAGATTTCATTACGCTTTTAATTCACTATTTCGAGACGTTGAAGTAATAACGCGACGGCAGTGTTTTCGTTCGTCTGATGCGCTCTCCTGTAAAGAAAACACGCCATGGTTTGAAGGGTCTGCTACGCTCACTGCTCATTTTGTTAAGTTATAAGTAATAAGTTACATTTATTCATGAAAAAATCAGTCCCTGATTAAGACGCGTCTCCTCCGATGTCCTCTGATCCTTTTTTTTCCTCATCTGTCTATTCTTTTTTTTTGTTGTTGTTGTTGTTTTTTTTCACCGTCCTTTGGCTGAGACGACTCAAACAGAATCCAATGCCGGATAGCAAGAGAACGCAAATCAGATTTGGCCCGTGAGAGCCGTGGCGCGTTCTCCCGTCGCGGCTCTGTTATTCGCACACGCACGAGGTGTTGTAACAGAAGGTGCTTAAAGGGCATTATGCATAAAATAAAAGCAATTTTCTGCCCACTGGAATTAATTTAGGGCACGTGTCCCACATACTGCTGTGGTAATGAAAGCGGTTTGCCTGGCCAGCAAGATAGCTTCATTATTTATTGAGCGTCGGAATCTCATTTCTCGCTCGCTGGCCTGATGTGATAGACACTAATGTGATGGACACAAAAAAAAAAAAAATACGTCAAAGGCTGTCCTTTGTCTCCGGTAGCTGAAGACTTCGTTCCTCTCTGATCGAGGACGTCCAGAATTCATCGAAAGAATGTGTAACCTGAGTGTCATAAGCGTTTATATTGTTCACCTTGGCACAAGAAGGAAAAAAAGCTGAAGGTATAAAAGACATACCCTTGAGATATATATATATATATATATATATATATATATATACACACGCACGAGTCTATACTTATATTTAATATCTCTAAAATACACGATTTAACATTGAGAAGGAGGAAAAGCCATAAAATTGTAACAGGTTACAACGTTAAAGATTTGAAAACGTTACAGAACTTGAACAGCTGATCGATTAACCAGAGTTAATTGTTTGGTAAAAAGGTCAATAAAAACTGAGATCTCTCAGAATAGCGTATTGCGACAGTATTTCGCACAATATCATCATATCGCCCAGTCCTGATTTTAATAAGCCGCCATGTTCGGATTAAACCCGTTCACTTCAGGTGACTTATTAAAGCTTTAAGATCTCAGTAGGAACTGTAATAACATTAGCTATGTTCCCATCCAAGGGATTTTTTTTTTTACGAAAAAATGTTTTAGTGCTAATGTCGACAAAACGGATAAATAATTCGTTGCTAGCTGAAATAGGAGAGCTCGTAACACGGTGTTTTCTTTTACCTCGTGTGACACTGTTACTAAGTAACGCCATGTTTACAGCAAACCATAGCCATAATAATAATCTTACTCAGTACACTTTTTGTCGTTTTTGTTTTTTTTCCCTCCCAACGGCACAAAATCGTCAGTAGTCACGTAGGTTCCGGGTTCTAAGCGATCTTGGCTTTTATTCCCGCTGAGGTCAAAAGGTTAACTGCTTCTCACGGGACTCCATTGTTGGTATGGAAATGCAGGGTTAGGAGACTCTAACAAGCCGAAAAGGTCATACGTTGAGCAAGCAGAAAACCGAATTAGCTATCGCCATGGAAACCGCTTAGAGACGAAGCTAGAAACAAAGTCAATTTGGTCCTGAATGTTCTGGTTTTTACATCATTATCCTGCTTGTATCCACAGAAAACGGAACGATTGTTAGCATTCAGCCCGTGCTGCTCCTGACTCTTAAGCCCTGTTCGGACGGGATTCGTTTTACACGTGGATATGAGTGATGGAATTATTACCAGAGTATCTCTGGGATTTTATGTCCCGCTATTACACAACGTTTTTACGGACAGAGCGTACTGGAAAGATTACGCCTTAAGAGTTAAGTAAGTTCAGACATCTTGTGGTCATGTGACCTACTAATGTGCAGCCACGCCCCTTACAACAAAACTACAGCCTCCAGATGCATTGCTTAACACGCACGTGTCCGAAACAGCACGTAACGGACAACGGGACAACAAGTCTAAAGTTTCTTTCCGGTCTTGTGAAGTCAGCAGTGAGACCAGAGCGTTCTCCATCTCAGCCGTGCTCTTGGCTCACGGCTTCCATCTCTGGCTCTGAGCGAAGGAACACTGGTGGTGTTGGAGCCATTTCTGTTTACACTGAGAAGAAAAAAAGATTGGCGCGTCGTCATCACGGGGGCCGTCGGAAGGCTAATGAATGTAGCATGTGCTGTCTAGGACAGCTAGTCAGGGTCAGGGGTCAAGGTGATGTCAGTGACGTGAGTGACGGAGGATAAATTAAGGCAAGGAGGGAGAAACGACTGCCTTGTGGAGAAGGAAGAAAACTTGAACAGATCTACCAGCCAATTACCAGGTTCCTGAAAGCCAGCGTTCCTCACACCGAAGCCGAGGTTTTACTTTATGGTGTAAAAGTAAAAAAAGAGGAGAATCGTTTTATAATCCCATAGTGGCACTCTGAATATGACTCGAGTCATATGCAAATACAATACAAAGCGCCTGTGATGTACCATTAAACTTCAGCAGTTAGTGGATCAGCCAATGGGAGCTGGTCTGAGGATCTCCGAGACCTGGGACAGGGGTGGACCAATCAAATTCCTGAATTCCTAAACATCACTCAGGCTACGAATGATGCAAGTGCCAGCGACAAGCTGAGGAATGTCTCATCACACCTCCCAATCCAAACGAGACGGAAATAAAGGCGGAGGCGGTGATAAAGGCGGAGCTTGCAGGTGCGACGGCGTGTCAGGATTCAGCATGAGCTCTGGACGCGAGAGAGGCGTCTGTCGCCTCGTGTCAGAGTTCGGAGAACGAACGCTAATAAAACAGCAGCGATGGAGAAAGAATTTTTCCTGAAGCTATGAGTCTGTATTGCTGCAAGCGCTTTTTTCCGCCTTTGCGGCTCTCAGGAGTTTGACGCTTGGCAGATAATTTCATCTAAAAAGCGACTCAGCGTCGGACTCAACCCCTTTTTCCCCTCTGTATGATTTCACCTGAGGGTTTTGCACATCATCTGTTACTTTAGCGTATTTGTTCAGGCTGTTAACGAGCTTTTAAAGACAACTTTTGACTTTTGACGACGTGTGTGTGTATGTGTGTGTGTGTGTGTACGATATCTACCTGCATGCTGGTACATGAACCCCATCATCATCATCATCATCATTTCTGAATCAGTCCTCGTAAAGCGGCTCTTCAGGATCTCTGCTGCGTCCGTGCGCAGTTCATTCGGCTCACGGATGAATGAAGCTGTGTGTTCAGCTGGTCGTTTATTACCCCAGAGATTGTGCGAGCCATTTAGCAGATCCTCTCCGAATGTGCGAGATAATTTAGAAGTTTCACACACACACACACACACACACACACACACACACACGTCTGTGCCCTTACGCCCGAGTGAAACAGGAGTTCGTTACCAAGATCTGCTTTGATTTGAAATGTTTTGGACACAGTAGCATGTTTAATATTTATCACTTCACTACGAAATGCAAAAATAAAGTTTAGATGTCTGAATAATGACTAATCCCTGCGTTGGAGCTAATTGTCACTTATCACAATATCGATATTATAATCATCATATCACGGTCCTGCTCCTTATCACCTTTCGCAAAAGAGCACCATTTCTCTTAGTCTGTATTAACTAGCTAACTAGCTAACCATATGTTATTATATAATGTTAGCTACGACTTCTTACCCCAGCGCAAACCTGGGACTGGGCAGCACACTACAGCTTTCCCTTTCACCCAGTGGCCTAGCTAATCGATTTACGATTTTACGTCATACTATTTACGATTTTACGTCATACTATTTACGATTTTACGTCATACTATTTACTGGTCTAATCAATTCACGATTTTACGTCATTTCGTCCCAGAAGAACGCCACTTGTGCATTTATACAAAGCAATCAAACGTGAAAATAAAAGATCTCGTACAGAAGACGGGGATCATCACATGGCTAAGCCTCGTTTATGAAAAAAAGCTACAATACAATGTGGAAAAAAAGTGCGAAAAGTCAGATTTATGCACTTCAGATTACGCATTCGTAAATCTGCGTTTTTGTGGGGGTGGAAAGTGTTTTAGTGTAAATGGAAAGGAAAAAAAACGTGTTTTCAAATGAACGTGAGCTAAGCCTCAGTTAATACACTGCTCTGCTGTGTGTGTGTGTGTGTGTGTGTGTGTGTGTGTGTGTGAGAGAGTGTGTGTGTGTGTGTGTGTCTCCTGCCTTCAGACAATAGGAAACGTTGTCTTAAAGATAAATTAGTGAAAAAAGATGGAGTCTTGAGGAAACCATGTTAGAGGAGTGCAGGACTCGGATGCTCTTTTTCGACAGGTGGAGCATATGGAGGGCACAGCGGAGATTAAAAGCCCCACACACACACACACACACACACACACACACACACACACACACACGGTCCATTTTGTCCTGCTGGCTCTCATTACGCCGCTGTTTTACACTCGGACGCTCCCAGGCCTGACAGACGGAGGTGGACGGGGGATTTTCCGTTCGTCTGACGGCTTGAAGTTCTGCTTACGAGGATGTTCCTGTGGTTCCTGAGGCGGATCTGAGAGACGCCGAGACGCGTGGAAGAGTTTCTGTGTATCGCTCGAGCCCAAACAGCGCAGCTTATCGAGCCTTCACGTTCTGATCTCATGCTTCTAACGACACAACAAAAATGAACACGGCGATTTTAAATATGTTTTTAGCAAACTGAAAATACATAAAACAAAGCTGCAGCTAAATCAATCAATCAATCAATCAATCAATAAGACCTGGCGTTTGTAAACCTGAAGTTGTGCATCTGAACCAAAAATAAAATAGAATATGTAATACTTTTTTATTATTGTATAATAACATATAATACATTTATAAATGAAACCCAATAAACAAAACAGCAAAGAAATCAGTAAATAGATGAAAATCTAATTCTTGACAAAACATCTGAATCAACTAGAAACCAACACAGTAAATTACGATTATAACGAAAAAATAGATGAATAATAAATAAATGAACGCAGTGTGTAAGTAGATCAGTGAAACTGGTGCTTGTGACTCGGAGTCTCCGCCGCTCGTGTTTATACGACTCGTCACTGAAATAAAGAGAAGACGAACTGCGGTGTTTAAAAGCAGCGTAAAGCTGGAACGCCCGCAGAGCCGCCTCGGGGCCGCTGGCTAGTAGTCCGGCTTTTTTACGACCCTCTTTAGCGAGACGTCGAAAAAATCCGTCACCTAAAAATAGGTGTTTATTCTGTAGAAAATTACAGACACAAAAGGAAATGAAAGGCCTCAGACGGTACGTTCCCTCTGGTGGCTTCTCCTCCCCCTCATGGCGTATCCAACAGCACTGGAAATGACGGGAGACGCCGGTGAAAAGCGGAGCCAGTAATTAGTGTGTGTTTGTGTATTTGGAGGTGTTTGTGAAGAAATTGCTTTTTTTTTTTTTTTTTAATATATATCATCTAAAAATCACATAAATGAATTACTCCATCATGTTAACGAATGCTAGCTACATGTAACCATGGGAACAACTTTGTAGCTACAAATACTACCATACCCGTGTCTCAGTTTGTTCGCTGTTTAGTGCACTGCACAACCTGTGCGATAATGTGTGAAGATCCTCTTACGATAGATCTGTGATTAATAATAATAATAATAATAATAATAATAATAA
>JAKKZJ010000005.1:270896-275896 GCA_033441845.1 Pangasius mekongensis
GTGTGTCTGTGTGTGTGTCTGTGTGTGTGTGTGTGTGTGTGTGTGTGTGTGTGTGTGTGTGTGTGTGTGTGTGTGTGCAGGAACCATTCCATTCATCTGTTTTTCCTCTCTTGCTGCCTTTAATAGAGAAATGGGGAAAAATAAGTCTGCTGATTTATTCCCTTGCTAATGTGACCTATTTAACGCAGAGCCTCCAGGAAACTGTGATGATCTGTTCTGTTTGTGTCCAAATGACCCGAATCACATTTTCACTAACAGTTGAACGACATTAAAAATGATTTTTTTTTTTTTTATAAATTCTGAAAATGATTACAGAGATGATGGTTAAGGGTCATTCTGAGCTGGGAGTTTGGATAAATGGGAGATCTGGAGGTGTTCAAACTAAAAATCACTCTGCGCAAGAAATATAAAAATAAAAAGGCTGTATGAGCTGCTTGATGAATGCTCATAACTTGCTTCCAGCAGGTTATAACAGAGTGATTAATTAATTAATTACATTCATGGTCAAGTATGCATGCAGCTCATTATTGAAACACAAGACCGTTGAAAAGAATTGGAAAGTCGTGCGTGTCTGCAGCACTCCGGCTACGTTCCAGGGTAGCTGGAATTAATTGGTGATTATGTGACAAGCGGTCATAAGGATTACGCCCAAAAGAAAGGCCATAATGGGCAGTTCATAAATGTCAAATCTATTTCTCAGTTGCTGAGGTCTTTAAGGCTCTGAGATCTGATGATCCTTGGCTTGCTTCCTTATCCCCAATTCACTGAATAACATGAGTGCTAACTCCAAACATTCTCGTGAGTCCCTACTGTGCTTTTCTACCTGTCGGCCGGGACTGCCATTGGGTTGCCGTGGTACTGTGGGAAGAGTATTGTAAAATCAGTGCTCAGAATGATATTAGTAGCCAGTTTTTGCATTTCCCAAATATTCTTTAAAAAAAAGAGTCATTAATAGCTGACCGTCTCACAGCTCCAGAGTTGCCAATTGGATCCTGAATTTGTGTTCCTGGAGTGTTGCATGTTCTCGTCCATGTCTGCTGGGTTTCCTCTGGGTTCTCCAGTTTGTTCCCACCTTCTGAAAACAAGCCAGTACGAAGTTTGGTGACTCTTAATTGCCTCTAGGTGTGAGTGTGTGTGTTATTCCCTGTAATGGACTAGAATCTCATCCAGGATGTAGTTCTGCCTCACTTCCAGTGTTCCTGGGATAGACTTCGGATTCACAGTGACCTTGACCAGGATAAAGTGCATACTGAAGATGAATGAATGAATTATTTTACTCAGAAGGACCTAAGAGGGTTTGGTTTAGGGGTTGGGTGTGTTCAATAATATGGAATGTACATGGAATAGCTTTTACTTGAATACTTGCTCCATTTTATAAGGAACTGATGAAGCAGCTTCTTTACTGATCAATAGGAGGTCTTTATGAAGCCGTGCTGAAGCGTGTCTAGGCCTCTATTCCTCTGAACACCAATGTGTATTATTGAGTAGCAGTCATTAGGTGCCATTGGGAATTTCCTTCAGCCCATGCACAAGGTCAGTTCTGCAGCTTGTTTTTTTCCTCTTACAGTTGCCCTTAAAACAGTTTTTTCTCAAAGATTCACGTGCAATCCACAATCCGCAAAAACAGGCAAAATGATGATAACAGGCTACTGTAGAGATCCAGTTGGTAGAAATGGGAAACAAAGCAAAGAGAGAGATGAGAGCCAAAGAACTGCACTCAGTGTTAGGGCTTGCAAAGACATGCTAGTCTAACAGAGCATAGCTAAACTAAGCTAAGTATCACCCCATCAAAGACAACCACATAAATCAACAGCAGTAAGGATTACAGGCCTTTTATTAAAGGATTAACTGGCCACCATCAGATTCAGCCCCTCCAGCTTTCACATCCTGTCCCACCAGTCAGCTCACCTGCTTTCCCACGACTCCCGTTTTCTCCATGAAGGATTCTACAGAGATGATTAACCAAGGACTGGTTGGGTCAGACTACACATGGTTGAGGTTACTACTGATGGCCGAGCTTCACCTGAGCCTGATCAGCACCCATTCTCCTGCCAATGGGGCAAGTGACTATGAGGTTTCTGGTCTTGCTACTTGCGGTGTATTTTTTCTAAAATAATTTTGACATACATGTTTCAACGTAAGGTCCTTCATTCTCCAGTCCTGCCTTCTGCTGTACTACACACATCAGCCATATGAGCAGGTGGCGTGACAAGAGACATTTGAACTGATGACATTGCAAAGCAACAGATCCAAGTGATTGTCTTGAATGATTATTTGGACCAATCCTATGGCGCTTGTGGTCCGATGTTTCTTCAGTTCCCCACTCACAACTTTACCTGCAGTTAGATCCCATTTTCTCTTTGATGCATGAAAAATTGAAAAGACATGGTTTTATCTTATCCTGTAATAATCCTCTTATTAAACGTGTAGACGTAGAGACATTACGAAGAAAAATCAAACCTGGAACAGTGGACTTAGATACGACAAGTTAAAGAATTTCTGAAGATTAATTTATTAATTAAGCATTAATTAATCAGTCTGTTAGTCAACATCAGATTGAGTCTGGCTTTGCTATATCGCTTATCAAGAATCTAATTTTTTGTATAAAATTGCATTTTTTTAAGGGTAATTTATTCATATGTATGCACATTTAATATGTATATGATAAAAGTAGAATAATAGTAACATGTACAATGTGTCATGAATGTTTTTTATGCCCTGAATGAAGTCACTATTTCCCTAATTCTGTCTTTTCTCTCTCTCTCTTCCATCAACGGACCTGATGTCTGTTCCTATGATCTTCTAACAGGTAAGAGCTTTTACTTTTCAGATTCTTCTTTTATAGGAACTGTGAATTTTAGAAAATAATAATTGGCCGGGTCCTCAGTTTAAACCATGTTTTTCTGTCTGTTAAACCTGGTTTATAAATGTGAATAAATGTAGAATTATATGAAATACAGTCTCCTCTGAAAGTTTTGGAACAGCAAGACCAGTTCTTTTGTTTTTTGCTATACGCTGAAGTCATGTGGGTTTGAGATCAAAATATGAGTGTGAGACGATAGATCAGAATTTCAGCTTTCATTTCCTGATATTTACATCTAGACGTGTGAAACAAATTAGAACATGGCACCTTTGGTGTCAGAACACCCAACTTTTTTAGTGAGCAAAAGTATTGGAACAAACAGTCTTAAAGTAAATAACACTGAATATTTGCAATTACTGCATCAAGCCGGTGATCCACTGACACCAAACTGTTGCATTCTCCTTTTGTGAAGCTTTTCCAGGCTTGTAGCGCAGCTTCTTTCAGTTGGTGTTAGTTTTGGGGGAGTTTCTCCCTTCAGTCTCCTCTTCAGGAGGTGAAGTGCTGCTCAGTTGGGTGAAGGTCTGCTGATGGACTCGTCCAGTCTAAAACCTTCCACTTTTCCCCTGATGAAGTGATTTGTTTTGTTGCAGTGTGTTTTGGGTCGTTGTCTTGCTGCATGATGAAGTTCCTCCCAATTAGATTGGATGCATTTCTCTGTAAATTGTCAGACAGAATGTTTCTGTAGACTTCTGACTTCATTCTGCTGCCATCATGAGCTCCTTCATCAATAAAGATCAGTGAGTCTGTTCCAGAAGCAGCCATGCAAGCCCAAGCCATGACACTACCTCCACCATGCTTCACCCATGAGCTCGTATGTTTTGGATCATGAGCAGATCCTTTCTTTCTCCACACTTTGGCCTTTCTATTATTTTCTTAGAGGTTAATCTTAGTTTCAGAACTTTTGTGGCTCATCTCTGTATTTCTCTTTGAATTCCAGTCAGACCTTCTGATTCTTACTGCTGATGAGAGGTTTGGCCTCTATATTTCTGCTCTCAAAGTCTTCTTCGAATGGTGGATTGTGATACATTCATCCCTGCCCTGTGGAGGTTGTTCGTGATGTCACTACCTGTTGTTTTTGAGGTTTTTCTTCACAGCTCTCACACTGTTTCTGTCATTAGCTGCTGTTGTTTTCCTTGGCCGGCTGTTCCATGTCTGGTTGTTAGTGCACCAGTGGTTTCTTTCTTTTTCAGGACTTTCCAAATTGTTGTATTGGCTATTCTCAATGCTTGTGCAGTGGCTCTGATAGATTTTCCTCTTTTCTCAGCTTCAAAATGGCTTGCTTTTCTCTCATAGACAGCTCTCTGGTCTTCACGTTGGTTTAACGTTTTTAACAACAAATGCAGTCTTCACAGGGGAAACCCAGGACTCAAACCAACAGTAGCCATTCAAAGATATTAAATCTTTAAACAGTCAATCTAACAGAACACACCTGGACAGCAAGAAACACCTGTCAGTCACATGTTCCAATATTTTTGATATGCCATGTTTTAAGCTGTTTCACACATCTAGATGTATATATCAGGAAATGAAAGATGAAATTTTGATCTGTCACCTCATATTCATCTTTTGATCTCAAACCCACGTGTCTTCAGTGTGTAAAAGAACTGGCTTTGCCGCTCCAATACTTTCAGAGGCGACTGTAAGTAGAAGATCAGTGGTTGAGTTGTGTGAAATGTTATTGCAGATAAATCGCCTGTGGTTTCATGAGTTACAAAAATCCAATTTTCCAAATTGTTGTGGCTCATTGAGTTTTTCTAATGAGAGAATGTTCTGTTTCACGAATCACGAATATTTTTATTGTGTGTTCTGTCCACTGTGTGTGTGAGAGAGGGAGATAGAGAGAGACAAAGACATGCAAAACTCGAAAACCCACTGTGTTAATGTGTTAATTTAGCATTAATACGTTAGGCTTTTTTTCCCAATAATCATGGCTTACTGTTTTTTTCAGTCGTTTCACTCATGTTCCTTCTTTTTTCCTTCATTAATTCTCATTTAATTATCTGTCTGATTTTTTTAAGCTTATTACACATTCTGGTCTAGACATTTTACTTTTACTGTTCAAACTCGTAATAAATAAATGAAGAGCGCTTTATAAATAATCTGTACTTACATTGCTTGATACTGCACACTCCTACTC
>JAKKZJ010000005.1:280896-286469 GCA_033441845.1 Pangasius mekongensis
CTGAGAGAGAGAGAGAGAGAGAGAGAGAGAGAGAGAGAGAGAGAGTCAGTGATCTCTTATTTACAGTGAAGGAGAGAGAGAGAGAGCAGAAAAAAGCAGGAGGGCAAGAGATAGAGAGATACAAAGGAAGACAGATGGATGGATGGATGGATGGATGGAAGGATGAGAAGAGTAAGACAGAGACAAAAATAGAAAATTATTCATAGATTTAAAAAAGGACAGGGCAGAAGTAAGAAGAAGATGAGAAAAGATGAGAAGAGAGAGAATGAGGCAGGAGAGAAAAGCTGGCAAGTGAGAGATATAAAAACCTAAAGGAAGAGAGAGCAAGAGAAAGAGAAAGGCAGCAGCAGTAATGATCCATTATTCCAGAGGCAAAGGTGGAGTGAACACACACACACACAAACGTACACACAAACCCGCACACAAACGCGCACACACACAAACACGCACACACACACACACTCACAAACGCGCACACACACACACACTCACAAACACACACACACACACAAACGTGCACACACAGGCTCATTACACAGGCATGATGGCACTCTAATATGCTTCACCTTTTCGCACATTATTATTGTGAAGAAGAGCAACACAATGACACACACACACACACACACACACACACACACACACACACAGACTGGAACACACACATTTGACATGGTGCGTCAAAATAATACAGCACCATCATAAATCAAAAGAGAAAGAAAGATAAAATTATACTGCAAACTAAACAAACTGAAGACCAAGAAAGAAAGAAAGGAAGGAAGGAAAGAAGGAAGGAAGGAAGGAAGGAAGGAAAGAAGAAAGAAAGGAAGGAAGGAAGGAAGGAAGGAAGGAAGGAAAGAAGAAAGGAAGAAAGGAAGGAAGGAAGGAAGAGTTCTCTGTATTAAGGCAATAAGGGTAAATCTATCTGCATTATCTGATAGACAGTTTCATGTGTAAATGCTTCACCTGCTGATTTCTCTCCAGTTGTTCCTTTTCCTCGTCAGCGTGATTCAGCAGAAAAAACACGACTGTGAACGTTTTTTTTTCTAACTACAGAGAATTCTTCTGTTCTTCTTTCTCATTGGACCGTGATCATGTCTTGTTCTCTCTCTAGAACGTCCCTCAGCTGCCCTGCGGCAAGGCGCTCTACAGCTACGAGGGCAAAGAGCCCGGCGACCTCAAGTTCAACAAGGGTGACATCATCATCCTGCGACGGAAAGTGGACGAGAACTGGTACCACGGGGAGCTGAACGGCAGCCACGGCTTCCTGCCGGCGAGCTACGTGCAGTGCATCAGGCCGCTGTCGCAAACGCCGCCGCAGGGGAAAGCGCTCTACGACTTCGAGATGAAGGACAAAGAGCAGGACAAAGACTGCCTCACCTTTGCAAAGGTACACTTTATTGATCTCATTTCTGTGCATTGAGTGATGTTTGTTTTTAACTTGTGAAAGAAAGAAAGCAAAAAGTAAGAAAGAAAGAAGCTAGTAGGACTTCTGTAACGTTGATGAGGCAGGACTTGTGCATATAAACTCAGTGTGATATTTATTAAGGGCAGTCCAAGAATCGTAGTGGTGGTTCAGACAGGGACAGGGACGAGGGTCACAACCAGGAAACATAGATCACAGAAGCAGAAAACAAGGCTTCAGATATGCACAATAACACTTTGCATGAAACCCAGAAACAGCAGGATATAGATAGACCAACTAATTAAGGACTAAACACAGAACAGGCGCACACAAATGGGGAACAAACCAACGACATGACAGGACAGGGGTGGAGACAGGACGAGAATCAAAAGAAAGGCACATAGCAGAACATAAACCAAAGCACATGGAGGATAAAGAACGAGTATCTCACCATGCAGGGGGAACTGTGTCATTTGCTGAGAGGAGGATTTTGTGACAGAACCCCTACCCCAAGATGCAGCTCCTGAAGCATGACTCAAGGCTGGCACTTACCACGAAGATCAACAATATCTGCAGGCAACAATGTCTTCAGAAAGGCAAGAGGTGGATCGATGACATACCCTGTGTAGGCAGGATTGACAATGCCCTCTGTGAAAGCCAAAGGCAAAACCACAACACCCTCTGTGAAGACCAGAGACAGAGGATGTGTGAAGGCTGTATAGTGGCGAGGTGATGGCACCCTCTGTTAAGGACGTAGGTGGAGCTACTGCGTCCTCTACAAAGGCCGGAAGTGGTGGGCACAGGTCAGCGAGGCAGGGTGGTTTGGTAAACCAGTGGGTCAAGAAGCCAGCATGATGATGGATCCGCAAAGCCATCCGGAGGAAACCAGAGCCCCCTTCTCACCTAATGAACATAGAGACACTCAGTCTGAGGTGCAGGTATTAGGCAACCTGGAATGCACCTCCACAGTCACTTTAGAGTTAGGCAGCTGGAGCTCCTCCCCATAGACAAAACTTCCTCAGAGCTGGCAGGAGGTGAAGCCATGACATCACCAGGATCCCCGAGCAGGCCACTGGTGGTGGTGCGCCGTCCGATCTCCCATTGCATAGAATCATCCTCTCTTTCTAAATGCCAGGATCCTCCTGGCGAGTGGGAACACTCACCTGAAGAGAGCTGTACACTCCATTGTGGTCCCTAAACCTGGATGTCCCTGAATCACCAGGCTTTCTGCCTACTCCCAATCAACAAATCAGAGAGAATGTAGGGGTGTGGCTAAGATTTCATAGCAGCTAATGTGAGTTTAAGAAGGGCTAGAGATGCTGTACTGGCCACATGCTGGTGTTCCTCTGTGGTGTCTCGGTTTTTGCATACCGAGCTGGTGCATCCTCAGCCGGCGTGAATTTTCTGTAACGTGAGGGTTGATGAGGAAGGACACATGCACAACATGAAACAGGGAATATCCATAATTGAAAAAATGAGGGACATGGACGAAGGTCAAAACCAGGAAACCTGGGAACAGAGAAAACTAGGGTTTAAATATGCATGGTAAGACTTCGCGTTGAAACACAGAAACAGCAGATAGACCAACTAATTAAGGACTGAGCACAGAACAGGCGCACACAGTTGAGGAACAAACCAATGACATGGCAGGACAGGGGCGGAGACAGGACTTGAATCGAAAGAAAGGCGCCTGGCAAAACATAAACAAAAGCACATGGAGGATAAAGATCTAGTGTGAACTTGAGAACGGGAATTTGTGATACTTTACACAGGCTTAATTGTTAGCAGATAGTTAGTTAGATGGATATTTCTTGCATTAACCTGTGCTTAATGCATATGAATTGACTGTAGCATCACAATAATTTTATTTTAGCAACAAATTCAGTTATTAGCATATAATTTTGTGATTCATTCTAAAGCATATTATTCAGTGTGTGCTATGAAACTAGTAGGAAAATGTGTGTAGGTATAAAAGTCTGGAATCTGGACCCACAGAAGGGATCCGGGACTCAGGACGCTCCTGTACTCTCAGTCAATAAGAACGCAGTCAACATGTGAAGATTGATGGAGTGTTGTTGGAAAAATCGTGGACAACTGATGAAATTAAAAGTGTTCTTGGTGGTGCACTGAGGCTGAGACACACTCGCTGTGGAAACACCTGATCTGTATTCCAGGCCTCCTTATCTTCACTTCAAAAATGGTTCACTTTGTTTGCGCCGTATGTCTTGGCTGGGTTGAATACACACTGGTGTGTGTGTGTGTGTGTGTGTGTATGTGTGTGCGTGTTATTGGAAGAAAAGCTTCGTCTCTGGAGGAAACGGATGCTGGAGAAGGGCAGCTGGACGCTCTGGAGCACAGAGGGTATTCATGAGAGACAGAGAGAGAGAGACAGAGAGAGAGAGAGAGAGAGAGAGGACTGAAAATTTCTGGTCCTATTGAGTTCCACATTGAGATATACTGAGTTAATGAGACATACTGAGGCTTCGATTTAAATAGCTTTTATTATTATTATTAGTATTAGTAGTAGTAGTAGTAGTAGCCTACAGAGTTGCCTTGTGTATGGAGCAACAGTTGAAGCATGATATAAAAATTGTAAAAAAACAAAACAAAAAAAAACATATAGATGTAAATTGTAAAATAACAGTCTGTGCTGGATCAAGTGCTATTCTATGTGCTGCTGAATAATTAGTGTGGAAGCCATTTTGTTAAATTTAACCAGCGATTAATGTGACAATTACAACTAGCACTATTTCATGCAGCAATGTATTGTCAATATTCTACAGGATTATTAGATGTTCTCATTCATATAATATTTTTATTTTTCATTTTTAAATAGTCTATTGCTTTTATTGTAAATTATATTACATTTGACAGCAAAGAAAAAGAAAAGCTGTTTCCTTCTTCAGTACATATTTTCTATCCCTGCTTTTATTAGGGGTTTAAGGGGAACGTTTGTGTTTAAAGCCTGTGTCTAGACCACGTTAAAAACCCCATTTCGGACGATTGTACTTGATAAATCTGGCAACCTCAGAGGCGTGAGCTACACACAGGTGATTTGTATAATGTGCGTAACCCGACTCTGAATACGCGTAACTTTCCCTGAGTAAACTTTCGGACTTAATTGGACTTAATGGTGGACAGATATAGAGCTGATTAAAATGGTGAAAAAAGAACTGGTTGAAATGGTAGAAACTTTAAAGGTATAATATGAGTATCTTTAATCATACTTTAATAATTACATACTTCTGTCCAAGATTTCAATTAGTTTACAGTTTACCAGCGTTAAAGGGATTCTATCTCCACAAGACTCGGTTTCTCCTGTGAGAATGAAGTGACTCTGTGTTCCTGAGTCACTTTGGAGCAGATGAGCAAAGCAAATGGAGGAAAAGAGGGGAAAAGAGGTGGGATGATTGATTAACTCACAGACAGAGTGTTTGCCTCTTAGCGCAGGTGTGTGTGTGTGTGTGTGTGTGTGTGTGTGTGTGTGTGTGTGTGAACAGATAAAGCCTTGTGTGTGTGCTCTTGGATCAAATCAAATCAAATCTTGTTTCCTGCCATCTGTTTGGCTCGGTTTATATGCAAGCACACACACACACACACACACACACACACACACACACACACACACACACACACACACACCCCTACCTCAGCTGTGTGAGCTACACACACTTACACACACACACGCTGCATTAGATCTTTTTCAACAGGAAGTCTGACTCATTGTCATAAATTTGATATAAGAAATGGAAGTTTAGATTGGATAGTTTATGATAAAAGGCTTATGAGTGAAGATTTATCAAATGTGTCATTTTTTTTAAGTTTTACTCTTTTCCCTGTCATCTTTCAAAAAAAAAAAAGGCAATTTAAATTCCATCCTAATGCAATACATTATGAGCGGATACAATTTTTTTTTTTATGAAATGTGAAATGCATGTCAAATCTTAAATGTCCAAAAATAAATGAAATGTCTAAATCATCATTACTGAGAGCTCAGGTTCGAACCGGAGACCCTGGGGCCGCTTTAACGTGATAACAAATAATTTGTTAAAAGTATTAGCTAAACACACGTTATCAGGCACAACAGTAGTGAATAAGGCTTTTTCTTCCTCCAGGATGAGATTCTCACGGTGATTCGCCGAGTGGACGAAAACTGGGCAGAAGGCATGCT
>JAKKZJ010000005.1:297458-308096 GCA_033441845.1 Pangasius mekongensis
CCCCCCCCCCCCCCCCCCCCCCCCCCCCCCCCCCCCCCCCCCCCCCCCCCCCCCCCCCCCCCCCCCCCCCCCCCTTGGCTATATCGTTGACGAACTGAAGGAGGCTCCTGAGTAGCGACATGGTAAAAGCGCTCCGTGTATCGTAGCATGATACAGTCGCAGGAGAACCGGGAGACTCGCTCTCGGGCCGTCAGTCACAGCACCACTGTGTGGATTAACGCTTTCCTGCGTGTTTTTGTCTCCACGTGTCTCCACACTGGTGGTGTTTGCGTGATGAAGGAACGTCTGGATAACAGTCTGACCTGGATCGCTGACTGAATTGGGAGAATAACACTCCTAAAAATGATTACTAGCTAGCTTTATTAGCTACAAACAGGAAAAGTGAATTCAAACATCGCTTCGTTGCACGTGTACGTAGAAAATGAGCGACGTTGCATGTTTGTGTGTGTGATTACAGAGCTCCGTTTGCAGTCGGCCAATCACGTGCTTGCATTCCCGGATCAGTGATTAAGCCGGTTCCTGGTTCTCCTGGATCGCCCCGCCCCTCCAGCCCAGTCCTGATTGGCCCTGCTTCCCGCGCTGTCCCTCACATGACCACAAACCATGCGCCTTCCCTGGTAACAAGCCCCGCCCCTTCGCTTGTCACAAGCCCCGCCCCTTCGCTGACCTCAAGCCCCGCCTCCTCTCCTCACCTGAAGAACTGCCTGCGAATGTGCAGCCAGCCACAGCTGGGTACGTAAAATTTATATTTAAATTATATTTAGCTACGAGCACTTTTAGAATGATCTCGGGTGAGTGACTGAAATTGTTTTCAGATTTAAACGGCTTAATTTGTGAACATTTGTTTAATTTTGAGATTTCCGAAGTGGAGGGAGGGGTTCAAAATCAATAAATATCAATAAATAGAATGGGATTTTTTTTATTTTGATTTTTTAACTCTTGAAATTACACATATTCAAGATTTTGCGCTGGCTGGCTTGAAGTTTCCTTCAAACACAGACTTGCTAGTTTTGGCGTTGTAGCGATAGTTTAAGATTAAAACCTAAATTTGTTAATTTAGTACAAAAGGCCAATAATAATAATAATAATAATAATAATAATAATAATAATAATTTTCCCGTCTCTTCTGTTTCTCGCTCAGGAGGCACTCCTCACTCCTCCCCCTCTCGATCTCCCACCCCTCTGTGTACCCGCCCCGCGATGATCTCATCACCTCAGGTTCACCCAGTTAGCTCACTCAACTTGGGGGTCGCCCACCTGAATGGGGCGGAGCCTCCGGAATGTCCATCATCACCCAAGATGGAGGAAAAGAAAGCCGAGAAGGTGGGTGGACGTCTGTCGTCTGTGTTACTTAAGAAATAGCGAACAATAGTGAATCATTCCTCCCGTCAGAAAGCCGTTACATCACAAGGGGCTTGTTGCTAAGCAACAGAGCAGCAACATTCATAAGACGAAAATGTAAATATAAGACGTGTCGCTAGCCAATAAGCTAGCTCAGCTAGTAACACCTGTAAATGTGTTCAGTTGTTTTTTGTTGTTATGAATAATAATATTATTATATTTATGCCGTCTTCTACTCTCCTGGAACCTGAAGTGGTGGAAACGCTCGTTTTCTTGTCTTTTTTAAAGCTATCTCTTTTGGACGATTAAATCAGTTATTGTAATTTTTTTAGTGGTAAATATCACTATCACACAAGTCTATTTACTGTTCATATGATGGTATTTTGTGCAGCTTGGTTTGATGCAGTATGCGTACATGCGGATACCTACAGCGCACAGCCAGGTTTAGCTCTCCAGGCGAGAGAGCTGAGATTCGCACACGTGCTGCATCTTACACACGTCTGCGTGCTTCATTATGCAGCGTTAACTGGCTCTGATTCATACACACATACGTGCAGGAGATGGTTTCTCTAATGATTTCAAAAGAATTCTGGAAGAACTGTTTAAAAAAAAGTGAGAAACGCAAAGTTACGCTTGTAACAGTGGTTCGATGACTGACAGTGCAGCTCCCGTCCTCTACTGTCTCTAAAGTCTAGCAAAGGTTAACGGTGAGGTCCTCATCAACAAAACTAACCTCATAGCAAGGAACAAGGACAAAGACTCAAAGGTAATGGATTTTAGGCACATGGAAAGATGTCACTGGTTCCCGAGGGATCCTGCCCTGGCTGTCCGGAATGTCAGGAAGTAGGACCGGATGCCTGAGCGTTTGTTTTCCTGGCTGAGTAGCTGTGGGGTGTGAAAAAAGGTCCTACACAGAAAAGGGTTCCTCTTTGAAACAACCCTGAACCCTCAGCTGAGACTGTTTTTGTAATGTCAGTTTCTCTGTCTCTTCCTTTCTGTTTTCCGCCAGAAAGAAAAAAAGAGCGGCGTCCTCCTCAAGCTGCTGAAGAAGAAATCTCGCTCGCCGCCTTCTTCGTCCCCGACTCATGACCCTACGTCCTCTTCCACGTCGGCTTCCTCCTCGTCCTCCACCTCCTCCTCCTCTTCTGCAGCCATTCACGGGGCCACAGCGGCGGATTTTCAGGTCTTTAGCCGCGCCGGCTCGTGCCCCATCGAGAGCGACATGCAGGGAGCCGCGGGCATCGAACCTCTGAACAGGAAGTGCGGCTCGCTCGACCTCGACCTGGCGCCGCGCCAGCCGTTCTTTTCTCCCACGTCCTCTTCCTCGTCCTCCACTTCCTGTTCCGCGATGCTGGCCATCCGTCCTGAACCCAAACCCTTATCACGTGAGAGGTAGGTTTTCATCGATCAGTAGAATAAAAATTCTTATTCAAGAGCATGTTATAACATTTCAGAGGCATCCGGTGTAAATCCAGTGTTTAGCTGTGTGAGAAATTCTGGCATCCTTCGTCATAAATATATACCGCATGGTTGCGAAGGTCAAACCGCATCACATGATCATCATACCTGTGCAACACCTCAAAAAATTTACATCTTAGCAAGCAAAAATATCTAGAATATAGTCAAATCGATGTAGTATTTCCTAATATAAGATAATAATTAACCATATATAAGATTATTAAACCTATTGATAGACATTTTTACTAATTTCTTGACTGGCAGGAGTGGAACCTAGTGTGGTCTTCTGCTGTAGTAGCTCATCCACCCCAAAATTTGACATGTTGAGATGCTTTTCTGCTCACCACGGTTGTACAGAGTGGTTATGTGAGTTACCATAGCCTTCCTGTCAGCTCGAACCAGTCTGGCCCAGTCTTCTCCTCTGAACTCTCTCATCAACAAGGCGTTTCCTCC
This sequence comes from Pangasius mekongensis, assembly GCA_033441845.1. Lineage (NCBI taxonomy): Eukaryota > Metazoa > Chordata > Actinopteri > Siluriformes > Pangasiidae > Pangasius > Pangasius mekongensis. Next base: position 300,711 of record JAKKZJ010000005.1, read on the forward strand.
TTCTGGATGTTTTTCGCAGCGTTCTGTGTAAACTCTGCGTGAAAATCCCAGGAGATCAGCAGTTTCTGAAACACTCAAGTACTGAAATAATTGTGTTTTCTGAAATTGCTTATAAATTCCGCCGAGGCAGGAAGTCTGTTTAAGCCTGAGCTCAAGCAGAATTGTTTTCGTTGTGTTTCTGCCCCCAGCATCAGTTTAACACCACTAACAGTTGCTCCAAAACAAAACACACCGCTAAGGCAACATTTTACTTTCCCAGTGTCTCATATTCAGAACGTGCTAGTGGTGATAAAAATCTCTTTTTTCACATACTCTACATGACCTTACCTCAAAATGTACCTCAAAACATGAATATTCCAGAATAAGATATACCAAGATATATAAGTGTACACCCACAAAACTAAAAAAAAAAAATTCAAAGCTTTGATCAGACTGAAGGCCAACTCCGTCTCTCTCTGGCATCTGGCCACCTGCTGAAAAGGAAAAGAAGCACATAAATAAGAAGTAATAAAAACAGCACATGTAGACACTCATTCATTACCCAGTTGTTCTCTGAACACCTCCTCCCACTCACAGCCAGCGTTTGGCCACGCCCCCTCTTCCACAGCTTCTTTTTGTTTTTGTTTTTTTCTATAATTTTTTTTTCTTTCGGAGACAGATCTGCGTAGTATATTTTTAAAGCTAGCCTTAACAGCAATTTACAAGCTTTACAGACACGTTGGTGTTTCTGAACGCTCGTTCTCAAATCCGACAATATTTACGTTTCATAAATAAGCATTAAAGGCCCAAACAGAAAGTCAGTAACATGAGTTTAAACAAATAACCAGCCATGATACTGCGTCCTAAATAAATAAATAAATTAAATAAAATAACAATGGCGGATTTAGTGTCACGGAATTTTAAAAAAATAACGTACAGTGTAAAGGTCATACTTCAGAAAGGTCAAAAAGTCAAAATGAAAAATTAACATTTTACCTCTGGTTTCATGGGATAAAAAAAAAATCTAAACTATTTCATACAAAACACTTTATGTAACAGAGTGACTACGCACGTGATTTAGGTCACATGACCTTCTTCCCAGACGTTACCCTTATATGGATGAATCCCAAATGGCTCACAGTCTGTATATACAGTGTAACACCTTGTATAAGGAAACTCTAGACTGAAACTGGAGTCTGAAGATGTTGTTGAAAGCCACCGTATTGTTCCCTCTCACGCTTGTTCTTCCGCAGATACCGTGCTGTGGTGCCGTATCCTCCCCAGAGCGACGCCGAGATCGAGCTGAAGCAGGGCGACATCGTTTTTGTTCACAAGAAGCGTGACGACGGCTGGTATAAAGGAACTCTGCAGCGCACTGGACGCACCGGCCTCTTCCCCGGCAGCTTCGTCGAGAGCTTCTGAGGATTCAGAGACGCTCAAAAAAAAAATCCCTCAGCAAGGTTTACGGAGTTTCATCGCTTCACCTTGGCAGCTTTGCCGAGAGCCTGTGAGCGCTCAGAAACATTCACAAGTGTTCAAAACAATGAATTAAAAAAATTCAACAGCTTGAAGAATGTTTGTGGAAGAAAAAGGTTTACAGAGTTTAAAAAAAAAAAAAACCCTCAGAAGCGGCTCCTTCTGAAGATCATCAGTCGAGTCTCCGGGAACTCAAGGAAGGTTTCTTTGGTCCATCGTCTGTTCAAACTGTTACCTCAGAGTCATTCTCCACTGCAGTTACCCAATGAGCACAAAGTAAAATGGACTTAAACACACACACACACACACACACACACACACCTCACGACACGACAATGCCTTTCACACAAGGATCCTGAGGAATGTTTGCTAAAAAAAAAAAAAAAATTTGAATTTGAGTCCAAAAGCCGACCACCGTTTCACCTTCCGCTCCTTAGCTATGTTTACACACACGCCAAAAATCCAGTATTGCTCGTATCATGATGTTTACATTTCCAACTAGCTAATATACTGATCTTTTCGAACGTGTTTAGATTTTATCCCTGTGTTTCCCATCCGAAAAAGCGCACAAACAATTTAAAAATGCTCACGGTAGCCGGCGACAGTTTGCCGTAAGATGCTACGTCTGGAAGAACGTTAAGAGCCGCGTATTGAGCGAGAGAAGAACAAATGGTTAGTTTGTAGCTCATCGTATTCTCGTAGAATAATAAAACAAAGTGAAATTTAATCATTTTAATCTCAAGGAAGAAATTAATGAGCGCAAAGTAACGACCTGGTGATGAGCCGTGATAAACTCGCACATTTTGTTTTCAGTGACCCAGACCTACGTTTTCAGAAACGTCCGTGTACGCGTGGGCGGGGCCTGACTAAAACCCAGGCGAGTGTTTTAAACATTTCAGTACGTTTGAAAACACCTAAATGCAGACATCGTGCAAGGCTTCGGAAGGCGGGAAGATCGTAAAACGCATCACTAGTTTCCTTGATACATTTGTTCAGGCTATCGTGTGCGTTTAAACGTAGCTATTTACCTGTCGAGCTGAAAGAACAAAAGATAAATAAATAAACAGCAGCTTTGTCGTGAGCTTCAAAATGTCTCAGCAGCTCCCTGAATGTTAGCGTTTACAGAGTTTTATTGTTTACCTCAAAACCGCACTCCGTCGCTCTAACCGTCCTGCGACGACCTCGAAATCCACAACCCGACGAGCACAGAGGAGAAACGTGGAATCCCTCGAAACGACAAAAGTGAGCTGTTAATACAGAAATTGATTATAGAGTGAGTGTAAAATAATACTTCCCTTTTCCCCCCTTTTACATCTCAACCAGTTTAACGTTATATCATTACACCTTTCATCATTTACACAGTGTGAGTAAATTAGGAGCCGGTTAAATGACTACACGTGCCGGAGTCAGTCAAATAGGGAAAAACCAGAGTAAAGGATAAAAGGAGGAGTAAATAATTAATATCATTTTATTTACTGTTTATTGTTTATTCATGTTATTCACTCACTCTTTAATCCATTTTTGTACTGAGTTACATATTCGACTCATTAATGGCTTATTGTTAGAAAAATGGCACAAAAAATGGTTAGAGCTCAACAAGTCCCTCAGCACGTCAGGACTGAGAAAAGCACGCCGACGTGAGCGATGCCTCCGTTTCGTCAGCCTGAGAAGTGGCACAAATTTTTGTAAATGGATCAGTTTTTTTTAATTCATGGGAAAAAAGAGAGAAATCTTAATCCTAGATTGGATACATGGTTGGATTTTAATTTCTGTGGGGATTAATTTGGATTTTAAAAAAAGGTAGTAAAAAAGCCGTCTGGGTTCTTTACCCTCGCTCTCGCCCTGATGACGAGGTGATGGAGTGGTGCGTCAGGGCGAGACATGGACACGGGTCGCCCACAAACATGAATGTGTCACGGCCAAAAGATCGAACCTGAGCAAAACATCATAACTGAGAAATAAGGCTTGTACAGGAGTTTTTGTTGTTGTTGTTGTTGTTGTTGGTTCAGTTTTTGCTGAATGATGATCCTCAAAACAAGCTCAAAGCAAAAATGGGCAAAGCATTGAAAAAAGTTTCATTACCTCAGAATAAGTTTGTGGCACAAAACGACAGTTAAAGCACAGCAAGCTCTGACACACACACACACACACACACACACACACACACACACACACACACACTGAGCACAAAGAGGACGTTGGGTTTGATCTCGTACTAATGTGAAGTGAAAACGTCTCTCCTCATTTCTGTCAGGCTTGGATCGTCCCAGATGGTACATTTATTTCCTCATTTTCCTCCACAATATGGTGACCTGTGAATCCCCGCCAGAGGAGGGTGTGCTCTCTGCCCTCTTCCTCATACACGAGCTCATACACGCCCGTGATTGGCTGGTGTCACTGTGATTGACAGGAGAGAAGGTATGCCCCTCCCACACAGAGAGCACAGCCAGTTTGTTGCTTTTCCTTTGACTGTCGATGTCACTGTCGGGATTCGAACTGGAAATATTTTTAATCGATATGTTTTTAATTAAAAACACCTTAAACCAGAGGCGTCAGAATTACGGACCGTGATAACAGACATGAAAGAGACAAATACATTAACTGGAATTAAATTTAAATCATCTTGTGAATTAAGGTTTGAAAAAAAAAAAAAAACAGCGAGTCTCAGTTTGTCCACTAGGGGGCAAAACAGAGCAATAAACTCAGCTACTGACCAAAAGTGTGCTGATGATGTGATTCTAAAAAGTTGACGCTGTTTTAAACATAATTTAGGGGGTTCACAGGGAGGGGGGCGAATACTTATCGGTCACTGACCGTAATGTGGCCCGTTCCCTAAAATGAGTAACCAGGCGACTCCTGAGGGGTCTCGTTTTCACTGACGTCTCCCATCAGAGAGGAAAGTGTGCAAGTGGAAACACATTTGCACTGAACAATGTGAACTAATCCTCATAGTCATGATGAGATTAGCATCGGAATGTACACTGGACTCGCGGCTTTAGCACAAATTCAGCGTCGATTAAAAGAATTTCGCACAAATTTGATCAACTTCCCACACGTTCGCCGGTGACGGGGTGGATTTAGGACAGTTTTAGCGTCTGAAATGCGCTACACATTGCTCGGATTTAGCGGCGGTGGTTGGAGTTCATCGCACGTTTATGGAATTAACTACGAATTTTAACACAGACTCGAGAACTTCCCGCAATATTTAGCGCCACTTCAAGAAATTAGCATCTACCAGCAATTGAAAGAATTTAGCACAAATTCAGCAGCAATTTACTTTAAAAATAAAAATAAATAAAGCAAGCCTGGACTGGGTCGTGTCTCGATTCTCAGAACAGCTAATTCACACACAACTACAAATAAACAAATCCACCATTTCTGCCTTTTCCTTATAATATACATAATACACCGTATAAAAACAACAAAAACACCGATGCCTAGCGTGCCGTCCATCGCCAAATCTTAAAGACAGCATCATATGCTGCTTTTATTTATTTATAATTTTTTTTATATATAAATTTGATTCAACATACCAATAGTTCTTATTTTAATTCATGTAAGTTGTTTTTATTTTTCTGTTAAAAAGTGTACAAATGTTGTTTAGATTTTTTTTCTTCCTTTATTTATGTTGATTGTCATTGTTATGAATTTGCACCACAGGATTTTGTATATTAGCATGCTAACTAGCTCTGTCGCCTCAGGCTCTTGTTTTCTTCTGGTTCCAAGTTGTTGCAGTCATGTTGATCACCTGATTAGCTAACATTCGCTAATGATTAGCTAACATTCGCTAATGATTAGCTAACATTCGCTAATCAGATTTCCCACCTATGAGGAGAGTAATTTACTAAGCTAACTAAGCTGTTAAGCTAACTGCTCTTTGGTGACGGTCTGTTGCTAGCTAGCTACTTGGCAGGGAATTTTAACAAACATAGGGAAAAAAAAAAAAAACTAGTTACAAAACAAAATCCAAGAAATCCAGAAATCCCTGTTTTTCCCCGAGCCATTTGTGAATGTTTACGATTCTAACATTGGGATTAGCGAATCGGTTGTCTTAGCTTTATGGGGTGATTTTGTTATTCTTTCATTTTCTTTCCTCCAAAACAAAGATTTATAAATGTGGAAGAAATATGATATGATTTTAGCTAGCTATTTTGGCACTAGTTTGTTACAACCTTACTGATTAGCATAGCTAGCTATCAAAGCGATGTTAGCTAATGATTTTTTTCCCATTGGTGCTTGTTTGTAGCTAGCTAGCAACAAAACAGAACCTTTTTTTTTTTTTCATCCAGAAGAAATATAAATGTTTACCAAAGCGGTATGGGAATACATGAACATTGATTCACCACTGTAACCATGGTAACAGCTAGCAAAATGTCAGTCAACGCTTGTAAGGTTGGTTCTCTGGTTAAAGCGCTGCCTATGTAGGCAGTAAGGAACTCGTTACGCATTGAGACAAAGCCTCTTTCCGTTGCTCTTTTATGAACCTTGCAGTGGAAAGACAAAGTTGGACTCTTTCGCTCTGTTTTCGTCCTGTTTTCGCTCTCATTCGTGAATTTCGTGCCAATATTCTCACAAGCACAAGAGCATCTCCATGTTGGAGATCCGGGGTACATGCCTGATTTTAAAGAGAAACATGGCTGCGTTGAGAAGAAAAGAAAAGAAAACAATATATATAAATATTTAAAAAATATATATTGTGAAAACATATTTATAGGCCACTGGTGCTACAGTTGAGATACTGAGGAAAACTGCCTCGTGAACTTTTGACAGTGTGTTCATTTACACATCGTCTTGTACTGACTACTTGTGACTTTTTTCATGTAAAAAGTGCATTTTAGCAATAAATGCCATTGTTTTAAAAACATACAGATTGTCCCGCTGTGTTGTCCTGCGAAAATACATCAAGCTGCCAGCTGCATTGTTTCGAAACTGCTGCTCACGCTGCATCACAGGGCGGCGCAACACGCTCGGAGGAAAGCGCTATCCGCCCTCTTCCGCATACATTAGACCCATTATACCCACAGAGCATGGGCAGTTCTGCTGCAATCAGTTCGTCAGCAATCTCTCCATCATGAGGTGAACAGGTTTTTGTTGATATAGTATGTTTCAGTGAGAAAAAAAAAAAGATCAGGTCTGAAAAAATATATATTATTTATTAAATGATTTGCAGGACATGTGGATGGGGAGGATTTCATCATCATGACCACAACATAAGCAACTTGAAATTCTTCACTTCAAGACCAGTGAGGTAGGATTTGAGGATTTTTGAGGCGGAATGATGTGAGCGTGAAATCGACATCACATCTGTACATCGGCCAGGAAACAAATAAATTACTAAACATTGCAGCAAGGAACATTTACTCTCACTGAGCAGCTTTCATTATCAGCTTCATCACTGCTAGAAACAGCTGTTGTCTTGCGTATAATAATTCTCTGTGATGATGTCTCTGCTGTGTCTAACAAGATTAAACAAATAAATTTTGATCAGCCGTTTTCATTTTCGTTATCCGAAATTCAGCAGGTTGATGTTCTGGCTATTTCACACTGGTCGAAAAGTACGACGGCGTCTTGAAATGGAGAACTCTGGTGACTCTGTTTCGGTGGTAAAGAACTGATCAGTGGAAGAGTGCGAAGAGTGACTTTTCTGCAGCTCCAGGGGGTCTCTCTCGATGCTGCGTGACAAAACAGGACAGAATGATTAGTCATCATCATACGTTTATCACCATCCACCTTCTTCTATCACATGCTTCATAATCAAAATCACACACACACACACACACACACATTATATATATATATATATATATATATATATATATACAGTCAGGTCCAGAAGATTTTGCCTTTATACACCACCACAATGGATTTGAAATAAGACACTCAGGATGTGATGGAAGTGCAGACTGTCAGCTTTATTTTAAGGCTCCACAA
>JAKKZJ010000005.1:314432-338501 GCA_033441845.1 Pangasius mekongensis
GATTCTGTCACATCACACAATCTCTCATTGTTCTGGAAATTTAGAGGAAGTCGACACTCATCCAGACCATCAAAGATGAACAGGATTTTGTGATTATTAATGTCTATTAAATTTTTAGTTTCTGGAAAAAAGTAGTAAAGAAGATTTAGCAGACTGAGATTTTCCTGATTCACCAAATTCAGCTCCCTAAAGGGGAGTGGAAACATGAAGAAGACGTCCTGATTTGCTTTTCCTTCAGCCCAGTCCAGAATGAACTTGTGCACAGAGACTGTTTTTCCAATTCCAGCAACTCCTTTAGTCAGCACAGTTCTGATGGACTTGTCTTTAAAGAGGTCATTACATCTGATGGGTGTCTCCTGTGTTGCTGGTCTCCTGGACGCTGTCTCAATCTGTCTCATCTCATGTTCATTACTGAGGTCTCCACTCCAATCCTTTGTGATGTAGAGCTCTGTGTAGATCTCATTCAAAAGGGCCAAGCTTCCATACTGTGAGATTCCTTCATTAATTCTTTTAAATTTCTCTATCAGTTTGGATTTGTGTTTTTGGTGCTTTGCATAAATAATCCCTGTTAAAGAGAATAATATGATCAGTGTTTTGCGATATGACCACTAAATGCAATATAAGATTTGATTGAAAATGTTTATTACATTCCTAAATTATGTAAATAGACGCTACCAATTTGTTGAAAAAATAGGACCCATATTTCATCATATCTTATACTACAACATTGTTGAGCTCAATAAATCTTATTGATTTATTTTTTTTATTGATTTATAAAAGCAGACCTGACATGCTCCCGAGTGGCACAACAGAAAAGCATTCAATTGTGGCAAGAGAGCAATCCCCCCAAGAGAGGGAGGGGTGGCATACTCTCTCTCCTCTCTCAAGCACCGTGACACTAACCAATCATACAGAAGTAGGTAGATAGCGCATTCCTTAGAGTGTGTAACCCCACCTCCAGATTTTGCATGAGCTGACTTCACATGTCTCGGGGGAATCATGTAATAGCCTTTGCCCTCCCTGGTTGGTAGCTTTCATGTAATAGGGGAGACCTAACTGGAAGGTGGGAATTGGCTATGATTAATTTAGAGAGAAAATCGGGGAGCAAAGCATCTCTGACAATAGTGCCTCTGAAATTCAAATCACAGGTTTATATTAATGCTCTTTTTCTAATACGTTATTGTTTCTACAGTAACATCTCATTCACAGAGACTTATATGGTGGACACCACACATAATCTAAGCCTAATCATTAAGAAACATACATAACCATGTTCTGTAAACTTCAGATAAACATCGGAAGCAGTGTTTCAACAGCTGGACACCTTCTTGTGCGCATGTACACATATTGAATCCTTTAATACAAAGTCACATGGTGACCATGTGACACTATAAAATGCCATAATAAATGGCCAACATTTCCATTGGAACCTTCTTGCGGAGATAGGCTTAGGTTCCAAGTAATGGGGAACCCTGGCAGTTATCTGGAGTTCACAATACATGGTTACACACTGTACATAGACTATCATTCTATTCCACCCCCAGATGGAATAGAACTGCCAGGAGCGGTGTTTCAACACCTGGATAATCTTTACCTGATAACCTACAACTGACTGGAAGGACATTCAGATATGATGGCCATGTTCACCACACTGGGAAGGGCGATGTTAATCTTACTGAACTTGGAAAAAGTACATGGTGATGCCCAGGAAGCAAGAGTACAGACCTCCTAGAGTGGCTTTAAGTACGACCCATAAGTACTGCCTTTAAATACTTCCCATGAGGAGGAGATGCTTCTCATGGAGTGATAATGGCCTGGCAGGGGCCTGACACTCTGCCTGCCTATAGACCAAGGTACCACCCAATGAGCTTGGCTTTTCTTCTTAGCACTCTCTGTCCGTCCACCATCATCTGATGCTCAAATAACTACTGTCTGGTTCACATAATGCCAAAAGGCATGCACTGGGCATAGCAAGAATTGTTCAGGCAGTTCCTCTTCATGGATCATCACAAGGTCAATCCATGAATTCACAAAGTTGGTTGATATGACAATAGGCAGGAACACTGGTCTTAGATACAGGGTTACTCCTGAATTATCTGGCCACCTGCATATACAAACTGGATTTATAAACAAATCATGCAGCTCACCTGATCTCAATGTCTCTAACACAAGTAACACAAGCTTACGAGACCCTAGTGAGGGGGAAGCTGACAAGGCGACCAGTCCATCAGCAAGAGTAACAGGGTCTTGCTGGCCATTTCAGAGCTTCAACAGAACTCTGTGGTCTGACCAACAAACTCTGTGTATTGTTGACAGGATCAACATAGAGATGGAAATGCATACAGCAGACATTGAGGCTAGTCATGAGCCAATGCATTCTGACCTAGCAGGCTGTCCTGCTCTATCAGTGAAAACCATAATGGACAATTACTCATTTGGATCTATGGGATTCTGTAGTAGTGGAAAGGTGCTTTCTTTATGCCTGTCCCCTGTGCACTCTGATTACTACTGTGGGACTTCGAGTACAGTTCTGAGCATTTAGTGTTTGCCCAGGACTAAGACTTGTGTGGGCGACTTGCCAAAGTCCATAGCAGCTTAGATGTGTCATGACTCCATTCCACTCGTTTTTGTTTGCTCTTAGACTCTGAACACTGTATTTGCCTCTTTAGGCCTTCTGTGGCCACAGAATACATAAAGCAAATTTTATAAGCTTGCCTTACACAGGGTTTGACTGCGGCAACAATAAATGACAATGGCCCATAATCAAATTGGCTGAGAACAGCCCCACATCTTGGCCAAAGTGTCCTAACACCAGGAATGTACTTATTTTCAATTAAATTAAATTTTATTTTTTTTACAATTGACAGTTTCACAAAGCAGCTTTTCAGAAATCCAGATATATTGGATTTAGATTTATCCCTCTTGAGCAAGCCAGAAGCAATCTCCATCCTCGTCTGGTTGGCAACAAATAGTGTGATTGAGTCGTTGATCACCCACAACTGTACTATAGAATCATTCAGCACTAAGTGTGTCGAAAGGATCTTCAACTCAAGTATAGGGGTCATTTTTTATTTCATTAGAGTTCATAAATCAACCTCATGTTGAAAAGGTCAACTGGTTTCAGCTTGAGCGACTCATGCAAAGCAAAACCACTGCTTGCATGTTGCCTGTGCACCCATGTATCTCTAGCATCAATAACTGGCATGACTTGTTTATCATCTATCAGACTGGCACATACCCCAGGTGTGGTGCTGCTATCAAGCTATCACCTGCTTTAATGCTCTTAAAGTAATCCTTGCACTGTATCATGGCAAAGGCCGGAATCACACAGAGCAGCTCATTTGCTGTCCCTCTGTGGCCAGACCAACACTACGGCTTGCCAAGTTTTTGAGGGCCATTTTCTTTAGCCTGCAAGCTGTTAGAGGCTAATTCAGATTCACTACATGAATTATGTGGCTGACAATTCTCCATCAGACCATTTACAGCTAACAGCCTTCCTGGGCTGTGGCACTCAGGTAATATCTGACTCCAACCTAGGGTCTAGATCAGTCAAGCAAGTGTGCCATCCTGGCATAGACATCACTGTGCCTTCTGCACATGAAACATCTGTTTCAAGAACTGTCACTTTGAGATGATTAAAACAAGGCATCAAATACAAAAGCGATGTCTGTCCGTGGCTTGTCAGAGAGCTTCCAGAGAGTCCACACAGCTGTGGGTCCTGCATTATCATGCTAGTTTTCTTTTTTTTAGCCAAGCTGTGAATAGCGGGATCACAATTTTTCTTTTTTCAATTTTTCATTGCATTTTCTGAAGTTTGCTCTCAGAGTAGAACTCTAAGTGATGAGTCGCAGAATTGCAATCACACTGTTCACAGCTTGGCTAAGAAAAAGAAAGTTAAGCCTTACTGTGAATAGTGGAATTGGCAGTTCCATGACTCAACACTAAGAGTGCTATTCCAAACCCAGAGAAGGAACTCTGAAATGCCTCACTCCAAACTCAACCTGCTGCCATGGTTGGCAACCCAAAAGTTGATGGCCTGTGAGGCTTTGCTGAGAAATACCAAGTGCCATCTTGCTTGGCACTGATATGGGAACGGCCCGGAGAGTGACTCACTCTGAGCTGCATAGGCAAGTTAGTAAAGATCACTAACTTTGTGACAGGGAAGTACAAGGGCAAACCCATTCCACAACGCTCACAGGATTCTCACATGCTGTGATCTCCCATGATCTCCCTGGGCTATAATTACAAAGTAAGTTCGTGCTTTGTGGTTTCTCTGTAAAATGTTTTTGTCTTACTAACTTTAAGAGAGACAAAATAGGAGAGGGCTACGCCTGCTGTAAAATCATAACAGGAACTAGCTTCTCTTGCAGATGTTCCACAACATTAAATGTAACTATACATAAAGTATGATGGATCATTCTTTAATTAATAAAATATGTGTGGTATAAGAGGAATAAAACACTTGAAATGCTGTTATAGGAAAATAATCAACCTCAGGGTAGTAACAGTAACTTTGCTGATCCTAGATGTGCGAACCTGAATGTCCTTTGTGTAACGTTAAAGTGACAGAACAAGTTCAAGACCTAGAGCTCTTACTGGTTTGCAGTGTAACAGCGAGGTCTGGCTGGGCCATGTTGCTCAGGATGTGCAGTGTGATCTTCAGTGCTCCGTCTCTCACACAGCTAAGATCCTCCTTGTCCTCCATGTCCATTTCAGAGCATGCTGGGTAATCTGGACTAAGCAGCTTCTTGAACTTCTTCAGCTCATTCTTTAACAGAGTGATGGCTTTATGCTCCAGCTCCTGTAACAAAACACACCATTATGGTACATAGAAAGAGGTTATATATTGTCTGAGAAGCCCGTTGCCTCAGATAATTGTATATTTCAAACTACTATTATTGTAAATAACAAATGCCTCCCATCACTGATATAATTGACAGTGTAACTCTTTATAATTTGAACTTTGATAATTTGGTAGACATTCTTGAACACATTACACAACGAAGACACACACACACACACACACACACACACACACACACACACACACACACCTTAAATATGGACTCCAAAGTGTTTAGGCAGATGTTTTTGGATGTCTTAGTCTCCTTTTTGGTTCTGTGCAAAAACAAAATACTAAAAGTACACAACTGCACAATCCACATACACTAAATGAATAAAATACAGATTTCATACAATTATAGTGCATTCACTTTTTGGTAAGCACATAAAATAATTATATAATGACTTGTCAGGGGGAACATACTGAATCCCTTAAACCAGTGTTGCTCACTGATAAATTGTGCTAAACTTTACCTTACAGGGAAGAAACACAACTTTGATAGAGGAGCAAAGGGAATGTAATAGGATTTCAGAAATGACACTGATGCTCAAGTTGCTCAAAAGCTCATAAGTTCCTGTTTACACAATTGCACTTTTTGACTGTACAGTATACAATTATAGAAGAGAATTTATTTATAATCTGGTGGGTTCCCTGTCTGGTTCCTCTTGAGGTTTCTTCATGTCTTTCTCTTGCCACGGTCTACTCTGGCTTGCTCATTTGGGATACATTTATAAATTAAAAATTTATATTCAGAATTGATATATTTCTGTAAAGTTGCTTTGTGACAATGTCCATTCAAAAAAGCGCTATACAAATAAAATTGAATTGAATATTACTAAAGATCAAGTGTTTTACTGTAAGGCTTATGGATGTATAACATGTTCTAAACAGATTAGAATAGGAGGCGCACTATTCTTTTTTCCCGGCTGTAGTTTGCTCCAGCAGCCCGACCAATACGCTGCCTAAATTACCTCCACAATAAAACCACTTTCTCCAGAAGGTTCCACAGGGTGGCTGTTCAAGACCGATTATGGAACTAAGTGATATAGCTGAGGTTGAGGAACATGAGCTGAACAAAGTTATATTCTGCAAATTTTTATTCGTTGTTATATTTTGTGAATGAAAATGACAGCCCAGGGGTTAAAATAAAAAAACTTCTATCCCATTTCCAGTATAAATATGAATAAAGATAAAATATTTGGAGCACTAAACAGTTACAGTTAATGGCATTGTGTTACACACTGCTAGTAAAACATTGCATTATACTGACCCAAGATCAGTAGAAGAGTCTTCCTGTCTGAAGATCACTGGAAGGTGCATTGACCAGGCACTCTTCATTGACACACAGCTGGATGTTGTTAGAGCCATGAAAGGAACAATCAGTAGGATTTACAGTGTAAGGCATCATGCTTGTGGGTTAGTAGGAAATTGTGAATTAACATGAAAATATATTTTTAAAAAAAAAGAATAATGGGATAAAGTAAACTATTTCTTACCCTAACATGGTCTGCCATATTTGGGACAAAGAAGGATCTTTAACTACAGGATCCTTACCTCAGATCATCAGAAGAATCTCGTACTTTTACTGGGCAAGTCATTGATCTGTCACTCTTCATGGACACACAGCTGGGTTCAGGTGAGTCTGATCTTTTCCCCTGAATCAGACTAAAACACAAAACAGTCCATCCATTTACAGTCACATTTAATGTGGTGGAAAGTCCATGAGTTAGTTCCTGTTCTCACTGATGTTATAGCAGCTATAAACTGTTGTTCCCTCACCAGCCACTCTTTTTAATCTCTCTTGAAGTTAATAAGAAAAAAACACGAAGCTTGTTATTATTATTATTATTGAGAAACCACAAAGAAGCATAAACTCCATCCTGAAGACATTTCTACTATTTCTGTAAATATCCATTGTTAAAAGCACTATCCAAATAAAATTGAGCCGAATTGAATATTATTAAGATCAGGTCTGTTACTGGCTCAGGGATGTAACTGAACAGATAACGTGTCCTAACAAGATACAAAAACAGATTAGAATAGGAGGCGCACTATTCTTTTTTCTCGGCTATAGTTTGCTCCAGCAGCCTGACCAATACGCTGCCTAAATTACCTCCACAATAAAACCACATTTTCCAGAAAGTTCCACTTTGGGACAAAGAAGGATCTTTAACTACAGGATCCTTACCTCAGATCATCAGAAGAATCTCGTACTTTTACTGTGCAAGTCATTGATCTGTCACTCTTCATGGACACACAGCTGGGTTCAGGTGAGTCTGATCTTTTACCCTGAATCAGACTAAAACACACATCTTGCATAAATACCCTCATTACACCCCTCTTCTCTTTAAAGATTCATTTACAGTCACGTCTATGTGGAAATGGTGGAAAGTCCACGAGTTAGTTCCTGTTCTCACTGACATTACAGCAGCTACAGACAGAGGCTCCCTCACCAGCCTCTCTTTCTTTTTTTAAATTTCTCTTGAAGTTAATAGGACATAAAACTGCAGCTTGTCATTATTAGGAGGCCAAGCACCGAAGGTGTGCAGGCACCCTATTGTTATTCTACCTTTTCTTCTTCTTCTTCTTCTTCTTCTTCTTCTTCTTCTGCTTCTTCTGGTAAAAAGTTGTGAAATTTGGCACACTGATTGGGGAGGGTCTAAGGAACATTCTGACCAAATTTGGACCAAGTCCTGTCAACGCTCTAGCGCCACCATTGGGTCAAAGCTGGGCCTTATTTGGAAGTACCTTTATAGTCATAACTTTTGAACCTTGTGTCCAAAATGTAAAACCCAGGCATCTCTGTATTCCCTGAATTGAGACAAGTTCAACGCACCCTATGACATCAATTTCTGCCTAATCAGATTTTTCGCCATTTTGGATTGTTTCAAAAACATTTTTTTTCACTACTTCTCCTACAAATTATGTCCAATGTTGGCACACATCATCTTCAGACCATTCTGGACAAAATTCATTAAAAGAATATTGATATTCCAAACAAATCTGACAGTGAAGCTGCCAAACAGGAAGTGAGGTTATATCTCAGCAACGACTTTGCGAACTGACACAAATCTCTGTAGGTATCTTCAGGACCATGCCCTGAGGCTATACAACAAACTTTGTGACAGCGCCACTTACTGGTCAAAAGTTAAAATAACATGCCAAAAATGCTTCCATCTAAGTGCCATTTTTGCTACTTCTCCCCCAGATTTTGTCCAATCTTCACCAAATTTGTCCCAGATCATCTTGAGAGCTGTGTTACCAAAATTTATCAAAGGAACTTTGATATTCAAAACTGTTCTCCCATAATGGACTGGCAAATGCAGGAAACAGGATGATAAGCTGTATCTCAGTAAGGCATCTGCATATTGTCATGAGACTTGATCTTCAGAACCTTGCCCTAATGTCCGCAAAAGTTTAATGACTGCACCACCTGTGATCGAAAACTGTGACAACTTCCATAATTTTCCTAATTTAATTTTAAGAATTTGTGCTAAAGTCACAGTTCTACATTCCTAGTTCTTACACTCCTATGATTCCCTAGGGTCTGCTTTCCTTTGAGTGCAACAATTGTAGTGCATCTGTAAATGTGCAGCTCACCAAATCTGGGTGCTTGGCCCCCCGGAAATGCTGCTTGCAGCTTTAATTGTTCTTCTTCTTCATTATCATTATTATCATTATTATTATTATTATTATTATCATTATCATTATTATTACTAAGAAAATATAAAGAAGTGTAAACTCCATCCAGAAGACTTTCCTGTGTGGAACTTACTGACTGTTACAAAGCACCGAGACTGGAGACTCCTTCAGGAGTCTGAGATTAATATAAACCTGTGATTTGCAGCTGCACTACTCTCAGAGCTGCTGTACTGACCAATGGTGTAAATATATTCAGCTCATGCATGGCAGAATATCAGTAAATATCATATCATGTCCTCATTTCACTAATCAGTTTTTTTTAGATCCACAACTGTGAGATTCTGATCGAATAAGTGCAGAGTAATATTTATAGTTTGCTCTGATTCAACACTAATGTCTCACCTCTTGATTGTCCTCGTGTCCTGTACCCCAGACAACCTCGTTGTAGAGATCATGTCTCCTCCGTCAGAGTACATCCTTAAATCTGCACACAGGAACAAACAGAGAAATAGCGCATGACATATTTACTTCGCTTTAAAATGTGCCACACGGGGAATACCCTCCCAGCCAGAAGAACACTGACCTCAACACACACCCGGCCGGCTCTTAGTCTCGATTACGTGTGTTATTTAAATTCCTGACAAAAAAATCTTGTATCTGTAACTTCAGGCCAGTTGGGTTGATTACTGTGGAAATGTGATTTTTACAAATGTTTACAAATGACATGTTCATTTGGTTTCATCATGCACTTGTATAAATGAAGTACTGCAAACTACAAAAGAAAGAATGTAAATGTTATTGCATTAAAAGTAACATTACATTCAATTCATTTATCTTATGATGTAAGAGTTTTCACTCAGACGTCCCACCCTACAGCTACATAGCTACAGACTTAGCTAACACTTTTCTGGGATGAGTAGATCTACTACTCTGATATCTCAGTCAAAGTGACCGGATGTTAAGTTTAAGATTCACAGACATCAGGAATGTAATCAGTAACCTGTAAAAAATGTAACTGTGTCCTCATGTTTCAGTCTCGTCTAGTAGAGTGATTTTACAGACGTTGTGTTGCAGTTCATTGCTACGCTGACAGATGATATCATTCTCAAGTGAAAAGTCAGAGTCTTTCCCATCCAGAGACTAGATAAATCCATCCGCGCCATGCTGAATGCACTCACCGCTACCTGTAACACTGGGCTCCAGAGAGAAGACATGGCAGATTATAAAGCAGCATCCTACAGACGAAGGTGTGCAGTGAAATATGCTAAACAAAGCTCTGAGAACAGAGTGGAGTCTCAGCTCCAGGAACATAACACCTGACGAGTGTGGCAGGGACTACGGACCATCACAGACTGCACAGGCAGAGCCCATACCGCAGTGAGCGCCGACCACTTCCTGGTTAACGATCTTAGCCATTTCTTGCAATTCAACACTAGCACTGCTAATATTAGCAACAGAGATGTGCTCGTCGATCGTAGAGGTTTGCGCACTCACTGATAATATGATGTGAGGAGGACTCTGAGGTGAGTTAACAGCAGGAAGGCAGCTGGTCCAGACGGATTCCCTGGAAGGGTTCTGAAAACCTGCGCTGACCAGCTAGGCCCGGTGCTCACCACTATATTCAATCTATCCCTGAAGGTCTTCAACAGATTCACCGTTATTCCTGAGCTCAAGTCATCCATTCTAGCTGAGGAGAAAGAGGACTGTCTAGTGGTCCTGACGTCTGTGCTTTGAGAGAATCATCAAAGACCTCATCTGCTCCTCTCTACCCAGCATGCTACACCTTCTCCAGTCTAACATGTCCAAGGATGATGCCATCTCCTGTGTCCTACACACCACCCTATCTCAGCTCGACATGAGAAGAGGGAACTATGATTAAATGTTCAGCTTTCATCACCATAGTCCTCCTCAGATTGTTTGCTAAGCTCAGGGAGCTGGGTCTGTGCTCCTCGCTCTGCTGTTGGGTGGCTTCAGTTCCAACACCCTCAACAGTGGAGCTCCCCAAGGCTGTGTTTTAAGCCCTCTGCTGTACTCTCTCTACACAGATGATCGTGGAGTCATACACAGATCCAACACCATTGTGAGGTTTGAGGACGACACTGCGGTGGTAGGTAGGCCTGATCACTAAGAATAATGAGAAGGTCTATATGGATGAAGTGGAGATGCTGTCCCAGTGGTGCCTGGCCAACTACCTGTTCCTAAACATCAGCTAGACAAAGGAACTGGTTGTGGACTTGAGAAGGGAGAAACAGAGGACAGACACAGCTCTCACGATCAACAGAACACCAGTGGAGAGAGTGAACACCTTCAGGTACCACATCAACAAGGACCTGTCATAGATCTTCACGCTTCAACTTCAATACGGAAGGTGAGACAGCATCTGTACCATCTCAGAACAAATCACCAGGTCAGCAGGTCAGCACTTCCCAGCCTGCTGGACATCTACACCAGGTGGTGCAGAAGGATCCCAATGGATTTTTCCAATGACTGAAGTCTGGAAAGCTTTCACTTTCACTGCACCTTTTACGAATGCACACGTGACAAATAAATCTTGGAATCTTGGATCCGTACAAGTTGCTTGCATCATCTTCAGACCATTCTGGACAAAATTCATCAAAAGAATATTGATATTCCAAACAAATCTGACAGTGAAGCTGCCAAACAGGAAGTGAGGTTATATCTCAGCAATGACTTTGCGCACTGACACAAATCTCTGTAGGTATCTTCAGGACCATGCCCTGAGGCTATACAACAAACTTTGTGACAGCGCCACTTACTGGTCAAAAGTTAAAATAACATGCCAAAAATGCTTCCATCTAAGTGCCATTTTTGCTACTTCTCCCCCAGATTTTGTCCAATCTTCACCAAATTTGTCCCAGATCATCTTGAGAGCTGTCTAAACAAAATTTATCAAAGGAACTTTGATATTCAAAACTATTCTCCCATAATGGACTGGCAAATGCAGGAATCAGGATGATAAGCTGTATCTCAGTAAGACATCTGCATATTGTCATGAGACTTGATCTTCAGAACCTTGCCCTAATGTCCGCAAAAGTTTAAGGACTGCACCACCTGTGGTAATCAGTGGATGTAATCTGCATCTGTAGCCTATTAGTACTGACCATCAGAAGTTCACTTCCTCCACGTTATAAAGTAAACAGGACAGTAAATGTTATGTGTGGAAAAATATTAAATAAAAATAATTCACTGATCTAGTGCAGATTCATTAGAGTAATATACAGCATTATCGTAGTTAGATACCTACCGTATTCTTCTCCTCGACTTCTTTCTGTTCGACTCTTCACAAAATGGAGCTGCTGAGTTTCACTTCTATCTTTTCAGTGAAATGGGAACAATGGTCACATCAAACACACACATTGGTTTCTATTTGGTTAGAAACTAGAAAAAAAAGACTCTTTGAACTTTTAACCAGAACAGTTTATTGTATGACCTTTTACTCACTATTATTTATAATTAATGAAAGATATTGTTAGGTTATTTTTTACCATGTAGCTTGTAATGCATTAAATGAAGCCTTTTCACAAACTGAAGAATGTTCTTTTGTTTTTGCCATTCCAGTAACTGTAGTTGAAGTCCATGGTTAAATTTATATAGAGTTCATTTTTAAGTGTAGTGGAATTTATATACTGGATGTCTAATATTGTTGGATATATGGAAGATTTTATACTGAAAAATGGCATTAAAAAACACACATTTAATTAGACAAAGCAAAAAAAATTGCATCTCTGGGGGAAACAGTAAAATTAAACAACACCGTAAAAAAAAGTAAATAGCAAAATATAGATTTTTTTTTGGATAAATAATTTCCATAACAGAGTATTAGATACAAAGGTACAAAACAGGCAATGTAAACTTGGAGGAATATTACAAGGAAAAATAAATAAATAAACAAACACAAATTAAAATATACACAGATTTAATAAATAAATAGGAAGAAGAAAAAGAAATGCTTTTGCTAAGAAAGACTTCAAAATGGGTTACAGGGCGGTACTTCCGGTGAACAGCTTCCGGTTTGCGGTGACGTACCCGGAAGTGAGCTCCTACACGGACGTTTTGTGTACATTCGCCGATGAGTGTTGCTGTGTAGGAGATGCAATGGGGAGATATTTTCTTAGGATGTGAAGAGAAACCCATCAGCTGAGTTCTCCTGCAGTTCTTCCAGAAGGTTGGTGGAAAGTTAACAAGTTGAAAATGTGACGTTATTTATTTCAGGGCCGGAAAACCTCGCGGGAGCGGCTAATGGAGCTAACTATGCTAACTAGCCTAGCTCTGTTCCTCTAATATAATAATAGTGTAAAGCTCAGTTTAATTAAACAGTAAACATTAGATTTTACATCAGAGTTAAACACCGTACACGTTACAGTGACATTTAACTGGTTTATTTTCCATCAACAGCACGGCATCGTTTCAGCGCCTCTCGGTATCAACCGTGTACCGATTATCGGTTTCGTGATGTATCGCGATATTCAGTGCGATATTTCAGTTCATATCGGCGACATCTGCGCCGCACAGGTTTATGAATCATCTTGCTTTGTGGCGACTATTTAAAAATTCGCATTCAAATCAGACTTGGTGTTTTCTGTACAAGTCCCTCGTTGCCGCAGAGACGAATACGACCTCATGGATACGTCGAACTCTATCACTAATCGAGTCAAATTTTTACTTTGTTTGAGTCACTTTCGTATAAATGTGTGTATTTATATATATTTATATCCGCAAGTGAGCGAGGGTTGGGGAACGCCGGGTTTAACCCGAGAGCCTGATGATGTCGCTTCTCTTGTTCCCCTCAGTGTTCAAGATGACGACGATCGTCCACGACGCCTCCGAGTCCGTCCTCCTGTGCCGGGAATACAACCTCTACCTGAAACCCATCGCCAAGATGACCATCAGCGTTTCGCTTCCTCAGCTCAAGATGCCCGGGAAGTCCATCTCCAACTGGGAGGTGATGGAGCGCCTGAAGAGCATGGTTCACCCGGAGCAGTTTTCCTCGCTCCGGATCTCCAAAAGCACCATGGATTACATCCGCTTCGAGGGCGAGGCGGAGAACAAGAGCGCCGTCAAGCGCTTTCTGGCCAACCTGGACGGGAAGAGTATCAAACTCAGCGGCTTTACCGACGTCCTGAAGGTGCGCGCTGCCGAAACGAAGATGGACTTCCCGTCGCGCCATGACTGGGACTCGTTTTTCCGGGACGCCAAGGACATGAACGAGACGGTTCCGGGAGAGAGACCGGACACCGTCCACCTCGAAGGACTTCCCTGCAAATGGTTCGCCCAGAAAGACGCTTCGTCAGACAAACCTTCGCAAGACGCCCTGAAGTGCGTGTTTGAAAAATTCGGGAAGATCCGGAACGTCGACATTCCCATGCTTGATCCGTACAGGGAGGAAATGACGGGAAAGAACTTCAACACGTTCTCGTTCGGTGGCCATTTAAACTTCGAGGGTTACGTCCAGTATGAGGATCACACGGGGTTTGTGAAGGCGATGAACTCGCTGAGGGGGATGAAGCTGATGTACAAGGGCGAGGACGGGAAAGCCATGGCGTGCGGGATTAAGGTACGTCCCTCGGCTCCGGGCGCTCGGCCTCGCGCGTGCCACTAGTGAGGAGGTTCAGCGGTACTCGCGAGCAGATCGTCTCTTCTCGTAATCAGATTTGGCGTCGGCTGACCTCCATGATTTAACTTTAAGATGGATGTTTGTATTTAAGCTGTGTGACATCACACGAGAACCCCGGAATTACATCATACTTACTGTTATTATTATTGTTATTATTACTGATTCCCTACAGGTGAGCTTTGACACGACCAAACACCTGAGCGACTCCTCGCTGAAGAAGAGACAACAGGAGCGCGTGAAGCTTCAGGAGCTGGAAAGGCAGAGAGAGGAGCAGAAAAGAAGAGAAAAGGAGGAGGAAGAGAGACGCAAGGAAGAAGAACGGTACTTCTTTACGCTATCAGACTTAACGTTTTCGTGTGGAGCGCTGTAGGATGTTTCAGGGCTAAATCCCGTGTGAAACGTGTTATCTGTACACACACACACACACACACACACACACACACACACACACAATGAGAGAAAACGCGACAGAGCGAATTCTGGGTGCTCGGTATCTTTGTGCATTTTTTTTAAAAATTTGTATTTATTTTTAAATTTTATGAAGTTGTTACTGACCTTTGTAGAAAGCAGCGTGAGCTGGAGGAGGAAGAGAAGGAAAAGCGGCGAGAGGAAAAGCTGCGCAAACGAGAGCAGAAACTGAAGGAGCGCGAGGAGAAGAAGAACCAGAAGAAAGTGAAGAAGCAGCAGGAGGAGGAGCAGAAGAAACTCCACCAGAAAATCGCCATGGAAGAAAGGAAGCTGCTGCTGGCCCAGAGGAACCTCGAGTCCATCCGGCTCATCGCCGAGCTGCTGAGCAGAGCTAAGGTTAGACTCGGCACTTTTTATCCGTTTATAGTTACATTTAACGTCCTCGTTTCTTCAACGTCTTGTAGGTACTAAGATGGAAAACTAAAAGAAAAGAAAAGAGGATGGCTTGTTACAGAAAAACTTCTTTTCTGTTACTATAGAAACGATTCCTCGTGAGGACGAGCGCATGGGTATGAACCTGTGTTATCGGAAAACTTCGACCCTGGTGTCGAGCTAACGTTAGCATTAGCGTCTGCTGTAGATAACTCGCTGATTCTTTATCATTCTCAGGCCATGAGGCAGCAGCAGCTGGAGCGGGAGAAGGCAGAACTCGCCCGTTTGCAGAAGGAGGCAGAGATTCGGCGCCAGCAGGAGGCGGAGCTTCGGTGTAAACAGGAGGCAGAGCTGCGGCGGGTGGAGGGTGAAAAGGCTCGAGCCCTGGAGCTCCAGAGGAAAGAACGAGAGCTGAGGGACCGATTGCTGGGGAACCTTCTGAAAAAAAGCACGAACCAGGAGGCAGAGTCTAATGGTGACGCTCAGAAGTGGGAGGGGCCCGGCACTGACCCTCCCAGGGTGGAGGGACCTAACAGAATCACCACCTCTGTCACTAGGAGTCGCCAAGAGAGCAAATCAAGGAAAGAGGAGGAGCGAAGAACCTCGAGAGAACGGAATCACGGCTGTGGGAGGAGCCAGAGTCAAAGTAGGAGTGGTCAGAGACGGAGCAGGAACCGGCGTTCCCGGATCGGACATAGCCGAAGTCGAAGCGGGAGTGGTCAGAGACGGAGCCGAAACAGGAGGTCCAGCCGTGGGCGGAGCTTGCGCAGGAGCAGGAGTCGAAGGCAGCATAGCCGGGATAGGCGGAGCCATAGGTACAGCCATGGATGGAGCAGCAGCAGTAGTAGCAGCGGAAGGAGCACGAGTCGCTCTTCCAGTCGAGGGCGGAGTCGACGATCCAGACGACACTGAATGCATGTTATTGAAACAAATTCGAAAATAAATAGCAAAAAAAAAAAAAACCCCATGCTAATCACTAGTGATAATTTGTAGCACGGTGTTAATTTGCACGTGGTGCTGCTTAAAACCTGGGAAGAAACCCCTGGAGTCACTTCAGGTGGAAGCTGCAGAGCAAAACACGTGAAGATTACACCAGAATTGCTCCGTTTTATTTCGGGCGAGTTAGCATGAGTATACTGTAAGGTAATGTGGCTAGCATTCTTCATGACTGAACCAGATTTTATGCTAAGTATCTGATTCAATAAGGCTTTGTATTCGTGCGAACTCTTAGGCTAGCATACCCCTGTTGACTGATTAGCGTAATCCGGCTCTTAAAGCACCGTTATAAACCCAAATGCCTAGTTTAAGTTCGGCTAGTTTTGAGCGAGCTGAAGTACACTGAACGCTTAAATCACGTTCAGATCGCTTCCACCGTGTTGTCTGATATGCCGGTATTTACACGTTAAGTGTGTAACACGCTAGCCGAAGTCCGTGATGTAAGATTAGCCAGTATACATTTTACGAGTCAGACCTGCTTTCGGTGTTACAGTGGCCTGAATCGAGCGACACTAAACGTATAACTAAGAAGCAAATTCCAAATGATTGTCTCCGTAACAGTGCTTTCAGTAACGTGATGCGATAAGAGCACACGTGAAACGTGAAACTAGACGTAACAAGATAAGGACAGTGTTCACTTTTATACTAGCAGACATTTCTGCTGCTGCGATATTCTGAGCTGTTGAAATAGCGAATGCCGAAGCCCTCCTCTGTTACTCGCTGAGCAGGAGGCGGAGCTTCGTCAGCAGAGCTCCGGATGATAGAGCGGACCTCGGGGCAGTATTTTGTTTTTGAAAAGATCAGCGATCCGGAGTAGTTTTGTTGGGAACGTGCTACGTTTAGCGTTAAAACACGCATCGAGTGACGTCATATGAAGTGGCAGCGTGACGTATTTTGCTGATTGATTAGCGTTCTTGGATCATCACAGGAGGACTTAAATTAGGGCTTAAATGAATTCATATTTGGTCACAAACTTGGTCATATGCCATTAGCATTAGCCTCTGAAGTTTTTCTTACCGTCATTAAAGGTCTTTAATTTGAAAATATAATAGATTAATGACATCACATGGGCTAGGTAGCTTGCTAAATGCAGCACTGCGCTAACATTGGGCCTCAGTTATCAAGCTGGATATGAACGGATTTATGCGTAAATTGTTCGTACGAGCATTAACGCAAGAAATTTGGTATTCGTGAAAATCTGGTCATTTCAGGAAAAAAAGTTCGTATCCTACTCGTGCTCCTGCGTGCGTGAAAAGTAACGTAAACCTCGAATCGTGTAAATCACGAGTCACTGCACTCTTACACGGATTATGCTGGAGAATACGCCGTGATTGCGTGTGTTCTCAATTGTAGAAACGTTTAATGAAGTTTGATTATTAAAGGAATAATTAAATTTGAAAAAAAAAAAGTAAGCAAGCAAACGGAAGTCCAGATATTAAGACAAATGAAACCAGTAATTCACTTAACAGTGTCGCTGTGGAAGAGGAAGATGCTGCGTGCAGAACTGCGTTATTAGAGCCAGCGCTGAGTGAATGATAAGTGACCGATCTGCTACGTCTCCAGCTGCCCCGTGCCGTATAGTCCCTAGTGTACTGCAGATCACTCGCTTCCTGCCCTCTTTCACTTTTCATCTCAGCCGTGTGAGCTCTCCTTTCCTTTTCTGGAGCTTTGTGGGCGTCACTAGATGAACGTTTAGCACGTGCACGTGCCTGGTGACGTACAGGGGACTGGCGTTCAATAACATACGCGTGCGAGTACGGAGGAAATCAGCACTTCCTAATCTTCTGTAAATCGTTTTCTGTTTTAGCTCGGGTTTGGTTTTACGCTAACATTTACACACAACTTCGCTAAAATGTTGATAAACAAAGCGCAGGGATGCTAGCCGCTATCTCACACAGAGTAGCTAGCAAGCTGGCTGACGTCAGGCCGACAGTTACGTTATGCAAATAAAACCAGGTGTGAGTTTTGCGAACTCAGGTTAGGTAAACTTTGTAACGCTGTACCGACACGTCCGTACCGTCACGTCCGTACCGTCACGCTCCTCCATTGTCGATCCAAGAACGTCTGGCATTCAGCGAAATGACGAAGTTTTTCTACGAGGGTTTTTCCCTTTGCCTGTTTTGTGCTGTTTCATACACAGCAGAGCCAAAGATACTTGTTGGTTTTCTGTATTTCTTTCCCCTGATATTCTAAGAAAGTGAGAGAAAAACGTTTTGCTGCTTGAATGTAAGAGACCTCGCATCTCATGGACTTGAAACGTGTTACTCACGTGGCTGCCTGATGAGCTAAAAACACAAAGAACTTCATAAGAACCTGAAAACCACCGTGTGACTTTCATTTCCTGCAAGTGTGTTTTTTTTTTTTTAAACGAGCTAGTGTTTTTGCGTGTTCTCAGCTCTGAGGGGTTTTTGCTGTTTTTATGTCCGATTGAATTCCTAGTGTAGTTTTATTCTTCAGAAAGGTTGTGTTGCGCAGTTTGTTTGTTTGTTTTTTTAATGTTAGTTCCGCTGTTTAATTTTGAAAAAAAAAAAAAGAGTGAATGTTCTCTGAAGTCAATAAATGTATTGCAGTTATTCCAGACTGAAGCCGTGTTCGCCTGTTTGTTCCGCTTCGACTCTTGAACAAAACAATATCCAGGTGAAATGTTCATCATATAAAACACCTATAAAACACATTCTCTCTCTCTCTCTCTCTCTCTCTCTCTCTCTCTCTCGCTCGCTGGGCCAGCATCAGTTTGCTACCTGGGTTTGATATTAAGATCCTGTTATATTGACCCCATATGGCTCACAGTTTAAGGTCCACCTTCCGTTCCTCGTTCTGAACCACGGAAACCTCATCACCAGAGAGATAATCCTGTGAATTGGGACGTGTCCCAGTTTGTTGCACACTCGACATTATTAGAACCAGATCCTTTAGTACCAAGATCCGCTTGTTTTATGGAATTTTGCTTAAATTCTTTTTAAGAGCAAAAGTAATAACGTACATATTTGCATGAAATAAAATCATCATAGCTCTAGGTGTAAAAACCTCTCGTTATCGGATTCGGAAGAATCTTTCCATACTTTTTTTTTTTTTATCGTGATGGTCAATTTAAGATTATATCATTCAGGGATGCACCAATTTTGGCAACAACATCGATATCAAACGAGCGAAAAAGCCAAACATTGTGTTGATATATTTTATGTCATCAGCACATATTGAAAAACATGTTTTTTTTATATCCTCAATACCTTGTAATGAAGTATGAATGGTTTTTAATTTTCAAAAATATTCAGAACAGAATTTCAATTTGAATGATTACAATTTACGCAACAACTAATAATAATTAATCAAATCCATCATCTGGGTTTCATTTTTTTTTTTTTTGCTTCAGTGTTCCCTGGAGTTCAGTGTTGGTTCTCCCCAAGAGGTTTTGCTTTGGTGCGTCACTAATATCATCATCACTTTCACTCGGGTTTAGAAAAGTGCTGGTGGCCGAATCCAACCAAATCTGACCTACGTGTCCTGATTTGTTGCACACTACGTGTATACGTTCTTCCGAGACTTGAACAGTACCTGTGATTTGCCCCACGGCATGTGTTTAATGTGAAGCAGCTCTGCTTGTTCAGCCAGACAGAAGGTCCAGTAAGCTGCTGTAATCCGATTATTCCCACTGTTCGTCTGTCTCACACACACACACACACACACACACACACACAAGCCTGAGTGGACCACCACACACACACACGTGAAAATGGCTGTAGCTAAAGAAGACATTTATCCTAGAAAGATTCTGGAGTACATGGAGGGTTTCATGGTGTCAAAGGTAACATGTTTCTTATTAGCTACTTGTAAGATGTATTCTTCTGTAAACACTAGACATGCTCCGTTCAACAAATCAAAAACATTGACACAAATTTCAGTATGATATTAACAGACTTGCGCGGGGAAGTATTATCCTTTCAGGTCTTTACTATTAGTATCGGGAGCAACAGTCTACTTCAGTATGTACGTTTTTGTTTACTTTTGCTTAGACTCTGTTCGTGGCGTGCGAGTTAGGGGTGTTTGATCACCTGCATGCCTCAGAGCGCCCCCTGACCGCAGAGGAAGTAGCACAAGAATTGGGAACAAGTAAAGATGGAACAGAGCGACTTCTTACAGCTTGTGTTGGACTTGAGCTCCTAATCACACAGTCAGATGAAAAAGGGCAAGGTACGTTCACTTACTTTCATGAAGAAGCTTTAAAGTGTTTTTTTTTTTACCCCTGAAAGCTATAAGAATAAAGTTTAGCATTAGTATAAAATCCTGTGTATAGCAACAACATTTGAGGGGGCAATTAATCTGAAGAAACTTCACAAATGTAAAGGAATGCTAGTAAAAGGTGTACATACAGACAGGTGACAAAGGGAAAAAAACAAGATGTATAGAACAGGAAGATACTAGCTGCTATCTTTACCCCTTAAAGCCTCTGGAACATGGACTTTCCTGTTGGGCGTGTCAGATGGTCTGGGGTCTCAATCTCCTTAGCTTTATCCCAGAGGATGGGAGTGATCCAGCAGGTGGGTTGAAAATTAATGGCTGGAACAGAGTCTTTTGGCTCAGTGCCCTGGTCATACATTTTTGACATCAGCTTTAGTTTAGAGACCAGGTCTCTATGATGTGATGAAAAAATTGCCCACCTGGCTTCTCCAGGAATGAGGTGATCAGTTACTCCTGGTTTCAGTGGTCTGTAAAGATGATGAAAGGATGGCATGCCCTCTCCAGCCGAGTCCTCTAAGGTCAGCCTGATTGCAAAGAGTTCTCAGTTGCCTACATAATAGTTCTGTTCTGTGAGTTTCCTGGAGATCAAGACAACTAGGCTTGGCTGGCTGTCATCGTGGTTGGTCCTGACTCCCTCAGACACATTCCACCTCGACCACGAATGCCAGTGCAGGATCTGGAAGGGTGCCATGTTAAACTTAGTCTTCAGTGAGGAAGCCAGGAGAACCTGCATGGAGCACCTTTAATGGTGTGCCAATGGTGTTGGAGCTCTAGATATTTCAGCGGTAGATGCTGGAGAAACCTTTAAAGCCCCTGTATGGCTCTGGGTTGTGTCTGCTCCAGCACTGCCTTCACCTTGCCCTCCTCCCAGCACACAGCCACTGGGGAGATCACGTGTGACTCACACTTCCATGCCTAGAACTGGTGCTCCAGTAACCTTGTAAAAATGGCCCTCACATTACAGAAATGTTCCTCTAGACTTGAGGAGTATACCAAAATATTGTCAATGTACACAATTAGAAAACTTACGCAGCATTTCATGGAGGGCCTCGTTGAAAAAGGACTAGAAGACTGACGGGGCATGAGCTATGCCATACAGCATGTCCAAGTACTCCTAATGCCTGATATTGTACAGAAGGTGGTTTTCCATATTGTGACTTTGCTGAGTTTCTGATCTATGCATGGTCTCACATGATTCTCCAACCCATGCCTTATTTAAATCCTGTCTGTTATTGTGCTAGTTTGGCAAAATGCTGTGAAAGAAAATGTTTTATGTGTGTATTTCCAAGTTGTCTACAGTAACACAGAAATGTCCACCATGTTTCTGACGAAATCGAGTCCACGATCTCTTTATCACTCGATTGAGTACAAGTCCAACACTATTTACCTGTGCTGGCATTACCTGACTGATGCAATCAGGTCAGAAACTAAATTTTCTACATGAACCATACCATTATAAAATATATGAAAAATACATCATCGCTAAAGTAAATTTTTTCTTTGTCTTTAGGGAGGGAACGAATCAGTATGAGAAAGCTTTCGGCGTTAGCTCCAAGGATCTGTTTAAAGCCCTATACAGGTGAGTGTGTGTAGTAGCTTTTTTGAACAGGTAGTTACTAGGGCTTTAATGGTCTAGATAAATGGATGTGGAGAGGCGTTAGAGTTGTGGATGCTGAAACTTTCAACAGCATACAAACTTTCATAGCATTCTTCAAAAGTTCTTATGTTTCCTAATTTTAGCAGAGCTACCTAAGAAACCTGTCCCCACAAACTTTGTCATTAAGTTCTCGGCCATGCTAAAGCTGTGATTGTGCTAACATTGCTTCTAGTGGTATTTCTGTACTTAATAACTACATTTACGTTTAGCAGATGCCCTTATCCAAAAGGATTTTTAGTCTCTATCAAAAATATATCCTTATGCCAATTCAGTAGGTCAGGGACTAACAGCACCATCAGTCTAAAGTTCCTTTTAGGAAGGTTAGTACAGTATGAAAAGAAAACACAAGACAAGATTAATTTTTTAAAAAGATAAACAAAGTGCTAATTTAAGTGCTTCGTAAAGACAGCCAGGAAGAGTTCATTCCACCACCTTGGTGCCAGAACAAAGAAGAGCCTTGATGCATGCCTGCCTTGTACCCTGAGAGATGGTGGGTCCAGTCAAGCAGCTGCAGTGCAGTGTGGTCCTGTTCTTGGCTTTGTAGGCAAGCGTCAGTGTTTTAAATCTGATGAAGCAGCTACAGGGAGCCAGTGGATGGAGTGTTGCAGTGGGTATACTGTAGGAGAACTTGGGGAGGTTGAAAGCTATTTGTGCAGCTGAATTCTTTATCAGTTGCAAGGATCAGATGGTGGCCAGTGGCAGACCTTCCATGAGTGAGTTGCAGTAGTCCAGTCTTGAAATGACAAGGGACTGAACAAGCACCTGAGTGGCCTCTTGTAGATAGATCATCCTGATGTTGTAAAGGAGAAACATGCATAAGCGAGTCAGTTTAGTGATGTGAGACGAGATGGACAGTTGGTTGTCCACCATTATCCCAAGGTTACATCCAATGTTACCCCAAGGTTGTCTCACTGACAGATGGTGAAATCTGAGAGCTTTCCAGGGAGATCAGAAGATCTTGACATGAGAGTGTATTTCCAGGGATGTACAGCAGCTCAATGAAATGGCATGAAAAGTGGTATGAAAAACATGTGAGGGTATGTTCTCACTGAGAAAACAGAAGAGGACCAGTACTGAACCTTGTGTGACACCAGTGGAGAGTCTGTATGGAGCCGACATGGATCCCCTCCATGTCACCTGATATGACCAACTCTCCAGGTAAGAAGCAAGAAATTGCCATGATGTGCCATGAATTCCAAGACTCATGAGAATGGACAAGAGAGTCTTGTGAATGACTCTGTCAAAGGCTGATGAAAGGTCAAGGAGGATGGGGACTGATGACAGTTTGGTTGATCTAGTGGCATGAAGCCTCACAGTAACAGCCACAAGAGCAGTTTTCATGGCGTGTGCTGCTTTGAAGCCAGACTTCCAGTTAGGATCTTGGAGATCATTGTGACTAAGTTTTTGGTAACTGTTTTGGTGCTAAAATTGCTCATGCCAGAGTTCATGATAACCTTGTAGCTGAACAAGCAGTATGTTTGTGTTAAAGGTCTGAGGAGGAAATGGTGAAGTTCATGCAGCTGATGAACTCCATCTGGAACGTTTGTGGCCGAGATGTGATCACTGCCTTCAACCTTTCTCAGTTCAGGAGCATCTGCGATCTCGGAGGTACGACTCATACTCTCTTGGAGCCCTGGTAATGGATACCTTCAGTGTAAATAGCTTAGCTGAGGAGTGAATATTCACTTCCTAAGGGAAGATTATTTTAAACAGAAACAGCTCACAACCAAGAGCTGTTTTTATTTACAGACATTAAATCAGTTCTAGTGAGAGATGTATCCCTACCATCCCTATCCAACCTTACTCCTTTGCTCAACCCCATAGACGGGGTGACAACTTCATGATGTGGGTTTTTTTTTTGCTACATTAAAATTACATATATTACATATAAAATCAGTGTGTTTTTATTGGCTGAAAGCAGCATAGATGATGGTATGGATGATGGTATGGATGGATGATGGTATAGACGATGGTATGGATGGATGATGGTATGGATGATGGTATGGATGGATGATAGTATGGATGGATGATGGTATAGACGATGGTATGGATGGATGATGGTATGGATGATGGTATGGATGGATGACAGTATAGACGATGGTATGGATGGATGATGGTATAGACGATGGTATGGATGGATGATGGTATGGATGGATGATGGTATGGATGATGGTATGGATGGATGATAGTATGGATGGATGATGGTATAGACGATGG
>JAKKZJ010000005.1:360551-380588 GCA_033441845.1 Pangasius mekongensis
TCTGGCTCCTGGGATACACCTAACAACTGCCGCTGGAGTCCCTAAAGGCCTAGCTAGTTTCACATGCCTAACAATAGGGCAATACAACAAACAGAACTGGTTTCAGATCTCTTTGAAGTAATGGCAGTGGGATTGCTCAAGTTTACCAGACTCATTTAATCTTAGTTTTTTTTTTTTTAATAGAACAAATGTTGAGATGGTCTAATAAAGCCTGTTAAGGCAAAGCTATACTGTTTTTTTGCTGTACTAAAAGGATTTTATTTTAAAATTTAATAGAGAAAGCTGCATGACTGAGTCAGCTCAGGAATGTGAGGAGAGGACAGAAGTCTTGACACAATGCATCTTCAGGGATGTACAGCAGCTTTAGATTTAGTTCCAGCTGATGAGCTGCCATCCATGAGAGGCCAGCCACACAAGCAGAAACAAGTGTCTGAGGAAGGAAAGGAGAGAATGAGTTGAGTGTCATCAGCATAACAGTGGTATGAAAAAACATGAGGATGTGGCCTTACTGAGAGCAGGCAGAAAGGAAGAAAAGAGGACTCAGCACTGAGCCTTGTGCAACACCAAAGGATAATCTGCATGGAGCAAATCCATGGATAATCTGTGTGGATCCCCTCCAGGTCACCTGATATGATCATCCCTCAAGGTAGGAAGCAAACCAGTGCCATACTGTGCCTCCAGTACATCCAAAGGCTTGTGATGGTCAACCGCGAGACTCTCCAGTCTGTGTCACAGGATGCCGAGAGGTCATGCGGGGTGAGGACCAAGGCAGTTTCCATGCAATGTGCCAGTTTGAAGACAGACTGGTTAGGATCCTGGAGATTGTTCTGGGTAAGAGAAAACTGATTGTTACAAGATATGCATATCTTTTATATCCTGTATTCAAGAATTTGAGAGAGGAGAGGTGATACCAGTTGATGACAGGTGTCCTGTGCAGGCTCTTTGAAGATGGTTAAAACCCTTCCTATCTTGAAAGAGGCGGTATGTGACTTGGGGGCTCATTTATCAAAGTGTGCATAGAATATGTCCTAATTTATTATATGAGTACAAACATACCTGCATGGTTTATGCACAAAAGTCTACACATCATTGATTAAGTCTGCAGATGTTCAAGTCCTTTCCCTTGAATGTGATAGAGAGGAGGTTTTGCAAAACAGTCTGGAGCACTGTCAAAGGGATGGGATTCAGCAGGCAGGTTGTACACTTGCTGAAAAGAAGAAGCTGCAGAATCTCTTCTGTAGGAAAGCAGAGAGACCTATTAAAGAGATAGGAGGAGAAGAGGGAGGGTACAGTGTAGCTTGAAGTCTCCAAGGAGAGCAAGTGCAGTCCCATAGGAAGCAAAGAGCCTAAGGATAATATCCAGGTCTTCTTTGACAGTTCCTAGAAGGCTGGGTGGACAATAGATAGCAATGTTAAGAGTAATGGGAGAGGTAACAGTAACTTGAAATTCAAAGGCTACAATATTAAGAGAAGATAAGTGCAAATTGTGTGAAACACCATTTCTGGGACAGTAGCAAGACTGTGGAACTGACCAGCCAGTCTCTTGTGGAGGGTGAGAGAAAGAAGAGACAGAACAGAGAAGCCAGGGTCACTTGTATTCTCTGTAGGTGATCCACATCAACACCAGTTGCAGGGCCCACCTACCACCAACATTTGAGACCGAGACAACAGTGGGGGGTAGTTGAAGTTACTGTTAGTACAGCTTCTGTATTGTGGAGGATGCCTTCACAGTCAGTGAGATGGGAAAACAGAAAATTAGACTCAAGGCACCTGTTAGCAGAAAAGCAACAATAAGTGAAAGTAAATGACCAAGAGTAATACTTATCCAAAAGAAGAAGAATGGAGGTGACACTTAGCCAAGCAGAGGTCCAGTCTGAAGAAAAGCAATGGCTTAGTATACAAAGAGTAACTTAAGCTGCTCTAAATGGTACAAGTACCCTACCTTACACAAGCAGAATAGAGCCAAAGCACACTGAATATTGAACTAGAGTCACCGACACAGTAAGCACTGCCTATAGCTCACAACCTAGCTGAGACTGAAACCACTCTAGTCTACACACCTGAGACAATTGATTTTCAATTTACCAAGACACACTACAAAGAGAATAAAGTCACCAGAGCCAAGCAGACAGCACATTAAAAAATAAAACAGTTCAAAACCATCACAGAGAAACACTCTTAATAAAGCTCTCTGCTTTCCTATAGAAGACAGCAATGAATGAGTTATTTAAAGAGTGTATGTGATTGCAAACAGGTGAGTCTCATCAAGTCCAGAGCTAGGGAGATGAGCTTTGCTTTGAGTGTCATGTGATTTGGGAACTGGCCGAGGATCATGGGAGTTAGAGTTCATGGCAGGTGCAGTATTTGGACAGTGACACAATTTTTGAATTTTTGAATTGAAGTGAAGAAATCAAGATGTGATTGAAGTGTCAAGGATAAAAACACACGCCTCCTTTTGGCACATGATGTAAGCCTAATGTGTAAATACTCTCAAAAGACAAAAATTCCAATAAATTAAACAAAAATAAGGACCACAAATACAAAATTAGTAATCTTAATTAAGTAGACAATAGGGGGAAAAAATCCTTGCATGAAAGTCAATTAATATGCTTTTAAAAATGGAAACGTCAGGTGTATAAGTGTTATCAAAGAGTTAGAAGTAAATTCACTAAAATCACTTTAAAGTACTCCTGTACTTGTTTCCTTTTCTTGTATCTTTTCTCCACTTCTTTGGTGGGAAGCGCTAAGAAGCAAGAAAGGGATGCAAGGAAGGAAATGAGAAGGTGTGATTAAAGAAGTGTTTCAAAAACACTCAATGATTTCTCAGAAAGCCTTTTTAAGCCGAGATGTGGCCAATCTGGCCAATCTCATTACATTCAGTCAGTAGAAATTGGCTGTTAGATTACAACACACACACACACACACACACACACACAGTATAAATGGAATATATGACCCCTAATCCCCTAATCCTATTTACCCCAAGACTACCCCTGTAGTTTTGCTCAGTGGTACTACATTTATCCAATGAATCAGGACTCCAATAAAAAAATAACCAATAAAATCTTAAATCCTTCAGTTACATTATGTCAGGATCATAAGTATTTATATAGTGCTTTTAACAAGAAACATAAATGCAGACACAAAGCAGAAGTCTCCCAAAATGTATTCTTTGCCTACAGAAACAACCAGGTTTTTAGATGAAATCCATGAATTCATGCAGAAATTCAGTCTGTAAACACTAAGTAGTGGAAATGATTGATTAGACTTATTTTTTGTGGCTATGTCTGTTTTGTAAGTATAAAGAATTTCAAGAGGTGAATTCATGTCCGGGTGTTTTTTAGTGAAGCCGAGAATATCGTTATAAATAATACCAACTATACTAAAGCTCTTATGACCGGGGATGTAACAGTGTGTGGTGTACATACCTAGCATTCACATGTCAGAGCAACTGTACACAAAGTCTCACTCTTCCGGAAACTGTGGTTAAAAAAGCTCTGATGTAGGTGTGTTGTGTGTGATGCTGCAGCAAAGTGAAAGGACGTGTCAGCAGCTTAAAGATGAGGAATTGCACAAATGCACGGAAATGCTGTAGATCCAACAGCTGGGCCTTCAAAAAATGCATGAATGTACCTCAGTGTGGAAACATTTCCCAAAGGTCTGTTACATTAAAAACCTAAGGCTAAAGTTAGACTGAATACTGAATAATGCTTGAATTCTGCACACAGGTTCAGGCTTAATGCTTGTAAATCTGCCATTTTCCAGATTCGTTTCGTCTAATCCTTGTATTTGGAACTAAAAAGTCCAGATGTTTGGGTCTGAAAAAGACCCTGTTTTAACTTCTTTTATGTCATGGCCTTACTGTCGTCCACATGCACATCAACTCCACCTACGCCCTTAGGAAAAACGGGACTTTTCATTAGGTATATAAGGGTTCTTTGGATGATTGAGTTCTTCGCTTCATTAATTAATTAAATTAGTGGTTCTTAGAGTGGGGTCCAGGAAGCCCCAGGGTGTCTATGAAATCTCAGCATTATCAACTTTATTACATTCATTATTTCAATTCAATTTTATTTGTGTAGCACTTTTAAAAATGGACATTGTCACAAAGCAGCTTTACAGAAATAAATTGATTCAAATTAATTTAAATCAAAATAAATTGTAAATATGTGAATTTATCCCTAATGAGTGAGCCAGAGGTGACGGTGGTGAGGAAAAACTCCCTGAGATGATATGAGGAAGAAACCTTGAGAGGAACCAGACTCAAAAGGGAACCCGTCCTCATCTGGGTGACATGCGATAGTGCGATTATAAATAAACCCCTTCTATAACTGTGTACAACATGGACAAATAATGCAGGTGTGCAACCAGGAAATTCATTACAGTTTTAACATGAAGTCTGGTTTGTTGAACTGATCTGCTGTCCACTGACGGAGACCTGAGTACAAAACTGCTGGCATCATTACTGAGTTATTTACTTATTTGACTGGTCATTTTAATACAGGTTTAATCCAGACCTCAGTAACTGAAATACTCTATAAATTATGTCATTTTGGATCTAATGTGTTGTGTTCTGTCAGTGGAAACTTCGTATTCCTCCAATAAATAGTGGGAATATTAATATACACATTTATATAAAGTTCAGTAAACACACTGCGCTGAGGGTGTGTGTGGAATTTATTTTACAATTAAAGAGGTCACCGGCTGCAAAAGGTTTGAGAACCCCTGAACTAAATGACATTCTGGTGTCAGAGTCAAGTTTCATAAAGAATTTAGCATCAAAGTTCCAAATACATTCAACCTGAAACTAGGCTTTATATTAAATCTAATGATCTATATTAGATTAACGTATATTAGACTAGAGACTGGAAAGGCTTTTCCCAAATCCAACAAAAGGTAGATCAGAAGGGTCCCAGCACACCGTTTGTCTCATTTCAGTGAACTGTCTAAGGAGAGGAGACCATCAGGGTCAAAGGTCAATCCTCTCATCTGCATGCCGAGACATGCCGTTTACGTCACGGAGTCACAAGCTGAGGATGAAAAGGCTTTGCGGTTGTGCAGCAGCCTTCCCATGAGACAGTGAGAATAATGACACTGCTTGACTCGATGCTTCAACCATGTAACTGCTCACGCATTAATTCGGCGGCTGTTATCAAGTTTTATACCACGGCACTGTTAAATTCCTGAATCTGATTGTTGATTCATTTCCTGTAACAGCAGCTCTGACAACAGTGCAGATCCTAATCACAGGTTTATATTAATGCGCTCCGTCTCTATAAATACGTTATTGTCTCTATAGTAACAGCTCATCTACAGGGACTTGTGTGTCAGACCTCCACACATGCAATCTAAAGCTAATAATAAAAAACATTAAAAATGTGTTGAGATTTAACAAAGACATATAATCACTGATATAGTACGGTTTTCTGTATGGAGATGTTCATTTAATATTCATGGGAGGAGCCACCAGTATGCAACAGCCAATAAGTTTTGCTTGTTTTGATTACGTTTACAGCGTTTAGTAGTGAGTCAAAATCTCTTCCACTTCTGCCTTTCAGACTTTACCCTGATCGCTCATTTCGTGCTCCCAGCTGTCTGTGCACTTTTCCTTTTATGGAGTTTTGGGGGCGTGGCTACATGCAAATGAGCCGTGTCAGGAACGCGCTTTACATTTTACTTTTAAAACTTTTAAGGTTTGGCTTACACACATTTGTACACAACATTACTAAAAGATTGATAAATGAGGCACAATAAATGTAACTATAAATGGACAATGTGTAAAAATTGCTGTGGTATAAGTGGAATAAAATGCTTTGTGACGTGCTGTTATTGGAAAATAATCAACTTCAGGGTGGTAACAGTAACAGTTAAAGAAAAACAGGCTCTCCAATGATTACAATTCTACAATCTGTACAGCTATCTATATATCTATATATCTATAATCTATAAATTTATAACGCATCATACTTTTTATCCATTTATAGTTACATCTGAATGTTGTGGAATGCCTTTGACGCAAGTTAGTTCTTGTTATAACTTACGTTGCAGCAGCTATAAACAGTTTTTACCTCACAAATATAAACAGCTTGTTACACAGAAATGTTTTTAATCCATCAGTATTTTGTATTATTAATTGAAATTAAAACAAAGACACACAAATGTTACTGTAATAGTCAC
This sequence comes from Pangasius mekongensis, assembly GCA_033441845.1. NCBI lineage: Eukaryota > Metazoa > Chordata > Actinopteri > Siluriformes > Pangasiidae > Pangasius > Pangasius mekongensis. The sequence goes on from JAKKZJ010000005.1 coordinate 366,729, forward strand.
AGATTTTCTGATTTCTTTATTTCTTTGGGAAAGCAGGCAAACCCCCTCAGGCTAAAAGGACTCCCGTCAATCACCACTTCCTGGATGGAATTTCAGGTAGAAAAAAAAAGACAGACATTAACACTTCCCTTTTTTTCAGACCTCCTCCCACTTCCTAAAAACAGACACACTCTGGAATTTGAGTCTGGTGGAGAGAGAGAGAGAGAGAGAGAAAATCCCAATACAAGTCTGGAGACGTTTGTCTGAGACGCTGATTGTATTTCTTTTGGCTGAACCATAAAGAAGGGAAAAGAAGAGAACAAAAGAGTCAGATAGAGAAAAACAGAGAAAGAGAGAGAGAAAGAGAGAGATCTCAGCCATGAAGCCCTGCACATGGATCGGCTCTCTGACGTTCCTGCTGTACGTTTTTCCTGCATACGCTGCTAACAGGTGAGTTTTCATCAGAAACGAGTGGAACAATGTTCCTCAGAGTTCCTCAGAGTTCGTGGTTTAAACCTGACACTGTTCAGCTGTGTGATGAATCTGTGGATGATGTGAAATCTACCAGAACGTCCTGGCATTTTTTAATTATAGTGACAGGATGTATTTCCTTTATCATAACACATGGACTCAATGCCTTATTTATTACTGTCTCTGTAAAGTCAATAAAATCATTTTAGAAATTATAGTCTAGTTTTAAAAAAACATTTCTATTCTGTTTTTGGTAACTGATTCAATCAGTTACAGCATCATTATGTACACACACTTTTAGTCACGCGCTTTCTGAGGTAAACGTACGTGAAAACAAGTTTTTAAACACGTTTACCTCAGAAAAATACCTGCTGCTAATGCTAACACCAAATACAGTATGTTTTTATCAAACTTTCCACCATAAAATGTATTTAACAAACTCTGTTTACTTTTCCCTCCGTCTTACTGCCATATTTTTTGCGTCTTAGTCTACTTTAGTAAGAATGATTAATGCTAAGGCTAATGGTTTTACAAAATACTAATATAACATAGAAATAAATAAACAATATATAACAATATAACACACTTTTGCTATCTTAGTAATGCTACTTTTGCTTTGAATTTACCTCAGGAAGAAATTACTGCTCAAATGCTAACCGCTAACAACCGATGACTATCAGTATAGTTACATACTGCAATTTCTACAGATCTACATCTTTAAGTTCACCCTATTTTCAGTTTGTTTGTTTTTTTTACCTCAGGAAGAATAGCTGCTGCTAATGGCAACACCAAATATAGCAGTCTATACTGATAAACAACATATAATATGTGTCATAAATTTTTATCAAAGTTTACACCAGAAAATGTATTCAGTTCTCTCTGTTTAACTTTCCCTCCATTTTATCGCCATAAATTTTATGTTATACTTCAGCAAGAATAATTAATGCTAAGGCGTTAACTGTTCAAAAAGGTTTTACAAGATACTAATAAAGCAATTTTTGCGATGTTACATTTTAATATTTTTTTTATCCTACCTTATTAATGCTACTTTTGCTTTGAATTTACCTCAGGAAAAATTACTGCTCAAATGCTAACCGCTAACAACAGACGATGTTAGCAAAACAGCAATATAGTGTCTTCAGTTTCCAAAACTGCCTCTTTAAAATTGTTACATTTATTGCTCCTAAAAATAAGTCTTACATTTCCCTCAGGAAGAACAGATGATGCTAATGCTACTGCTAAGAACTAATATGTGATGAGCGGTTAAATTATCCTACTGAAGTAGTGAATCGATGTAAATGCGTTTACTCTACCTTTATTGTCATATTGTTCATAGAATAAATGTATACATTAATGCAGAGTAAAAGCAGCAGCTGCTAACGCTAGCTGATGATATGGATGCTAATAAAACAATAGAAAGGCAACATACTGTGGATAATTTCTCTAGAGAATCTAATGTTGCTTTGTTGACATGCTACGCTCGTATTTTAACCCGGGGCTTAGTGTTATTCCGGGAGCGACGGACGTCTAAATGTAGCGTAGCCACCTGTTAGCGTCTCATATTCTCCTCTTTACGCTATTTTGGCTCTCGGATTCCTTGCAGTCCTTCACAGCCAAAATCAAGGTTGCATTCCGGGTCTGTTTATAACACGGCGACTTCCCCTCGCATTAAATCCCACTCACCGTCTTAAGGCCTGTTTTACTAGTTGGATACAATTTTATTTATTACCTGAGGGATCGAATGAACATCAGGTGAATTGTTCACTTCTCAAAATGGCGGATGAAGCTATTTCTAAGGGCAATAAAATAACTATTCTGAAAGTACAACCTTTGTCTAAAACTGTTTTCACATAGTGGGCCTCATTTATCGCATTGGATACAAATAAAAACTAATTCGGTGTCCTACGTTTGCGTAAATTTCCATAAAAGGAGACTTCCTACTTCAAATCAAAGATCAAACCAATTATTTCAATGAAACACTGATTTCATTTAACATTCTGTGAAACTCATTTGTTTCATATTACAAATGAGTCACAAATCACAAAACAAAACAATTCAATAAATTAATGAACACTAATAAGACTAGGCTTTACGTTAGGATAAAAGTAATGGCGCCCTATAAAAAGCGGGAGAGTTAGTGTGTGTGTGTAAGGTAGCTGATGCTCTGCAGTGGCTGAGCTGCGTTACTGGGACGCGCTCTTTCACCATTTAGTCATCATTTTGTCGTTTTCAGATCTCTTTGCCTTTTATGGAGTTTTGTGGGTGTGGCTAAATGCAAATCAGCTGGATTGTAATTGATTGTAAATTACCGCTTTAATTTATAGCCGATTGAGTCTTTATCAACATAATCACGCAAACGCGAAGAAAATCAGAGTAAAGCAGGTTTTAATGTGGTAAATCAGGCAGGAATTTTTAGTTTGTTTTGACCCACAAAAACATTCAAACACAATTCTAATAAAAGACAAACTGCAAATTGTAGGCGGTTAAATACAAACAAAACCAAAACCCCGGCTTCCCGAGTTAAAGGCAATGGCTGCTGTAAGGAGGGTTAGTACCACAGCGTAGTTTAGCTTTTTTAGCCTGTAGTATTTAGCTCAAACAAACCAGCAAATGACACTAACATGTTTTAGCTAATCCTGTGTCAACCTTTTGTGCGGATTTCAACAACCGGCTATTTTGCGAGTCTGGTTACAGACAGAATCGGCATGTCGTAATGACCGTAATTTTAACACGACCCTCCTCCGACCTTCACCGTTCAAAACTTCAATCACCAGTTGGAGCATCAGTTCCCAAACAGCTTTACTACAACTCGTTACTACTGTTTACAACAGCGCATTTCTACAACTCGGAAACACGTAATTACTGTAATTCCAACAACAGCAAACAGGCATCCGCCAAAAAGTCTGATACGTTATAATATTCAACATGCACAGTACTTTTATCATAAGTATTTTTATGGGCAGAGTTTGCTGGAAGTCATCCATCGTTATCTTAACTTGTGTGTGTGTGTGTGTGTGTTTGATGCTCCATCTGTTTAATTATAGCGTAAACTCAGTCAAGTCAGGATAAGTTTTATGTATAAGGCACAAATAAAAACTAATAAAAGTAAAAAAAAAAAAAAAAATAGACAGAGGCACATAATTCAAGCTTTAATAAATAAATATACCGGATTACCGAATAAATAAATAGAATATTAACAAATTAATAAATAGTTTTTCAATAAATTCACAATGTGAGCATCGTCCAACCCAATATCATGTTTTTGAACGATGCACACGGATAAATTTACGTTAAATTTGATCACCTTATGTCGATAACCTGCTGTTAATGCTAGATTAGTTGGCTAACATTAGCACACTTCTTGGGATCTAGCTAGCTTTGTTATTGTTTCTAAACAAATAGATTGTGTAATTAATGAAAAATATTGTTCGCTAAGCACTATTTTAACCCAAGCTAGCTTAATAATAGTCCAGACTTGTGAGAATGTGTAGCATTAGCCAAGCTTACTGCGTAGCTAGTTATCTAGCTAGCTTAGCTAATCTTTCCCAACAGTTATATTGTGTAAAAAACTTGCTTGCGTGTTTGCGAGAATGTGTAACGTGTGTGTTTGTTCGCGTTAAAGGCAAAGCAGACAAGTATCTGTCGGAAATCTACAAGGTGTCTGTCGCTATGGCAACCGGCTGGACTGCTGCTATGGATGGAAGAAAAATACAAAAGGCCAGTGTGAAGGTATACCGTATAAAATATAATGTATAAGCTTTAAAAAGAATTTGACATTTTCCTTCAAATTGGTGTTGCTTTTTTAATTTTAACGCTCAGTGCGAATTTATCATTTTATCAAAAAGAATTATGTATGTAAATGCTATGTTACACAAAAAAAAATACTGACAGTGCGTTAAAAGGTATAAAGTACAGGATGTTTCCAAAATTTTAATGTATTTTGCTCTAAGTACAGAGCTTCAAAGAAAAGTCACTAGATACGAGAACTTCAGACCAGAGCTCCCTCAGAGTAGCTAGCTAATGGGTTAATTAGCTGTTAGCATATGAATTACTACAGGAATCAGTAGTTCGAGCTAAAATCCTGGAAAAAATATACAGATACATAAAGCACTGTAGCTGAATCTAACGTTAGCTAATGTTATGTTTTCAGGTTTCTGCGATAAAGCTAACGTGCTCTGCAAAATGAGATGATGTCCTTTTCACATTAGTTAAATTAAAAGTTGTTTCATGCGTGATTGCGAAGATTTTTAGCTACTTGGCTAATTGCATGGCTAAAAGTATTTTCTGTAGATTGTGTCTTTTGCAAGCATAAAGTTTGTTAGACATTTAAATTAAAATGTAGTTATATATTTAAACTACTCGAACTCATTCCGAACTTTCCACTCGCTAATACCGAAATCTCTTTTTCCAGCCCAGTGTGAATTCGGATGTAAGCACGGAGAGTGCGTCGGGCCGAATAAGTGCAAGTGTTTTCCGGGATACACCGGCAAAACATGCAGTCAAGGTTTGTAGGAACGTTTTTTCCCTTTAACGAACTCACCGTGAAATGGATTAGCAGTGATAATAGTTTTCACTGCTTTAACCCTGGATAAATTTAGCTAAGCAAACTCTTTCTGCCTTGTTTTTCCCTTTTTTTTTATCTTTGCCATGACTCTGGATATAAACTATCTCACAGTTTATAACATTTCAGATGTTTACATAGCTAGTGCTAGTTAGCTACTATAGTGTTATACCTAACTATAGAATATAGCAAGCGATTATATACGTTTTCAATATTTTTCCCTGGTTACATTCAGCTAAGCTAACAATTTCTGACTGTGTCCTTGTTATTCTCTTATATTTGATCGAAGAACAGAAGAGATCGAAGAAATTTCAATTTATTGAAATTCAATCCACGACTTCTTTTGCTTTATTTTTAAATTATTAAATTTATCTAGCTAAAAATGTATCATTTGCAGTCATTCCTGCCAAGCAATATTTGTGGGGTTTTTTTTGTTTGTTTTTGTTTTTTCTTTTCTAAGTTTGTTTAGCTAGGAAAAAGTTTGTGTTTGTAGAATTTCCAATGAAGACATTTAGCTAGATAATATCACTAGCTAGTTAGTTAGTTAGTTAGCTATCTGAGCTATCTGTGTTTCTTTAAAATCTAAACTTAGACGCTAGCTAGTGACTGTAAATAATCAATTCCTGACTGTTTCCTTCCCCAGATTTAAATGAATGTGGGCTGAAGCCTCGGCCATGTGAGCATCGCTGCATGAACACCTTCGGGAGCTACATGTGCTACTGCCTGAATGGATACATGCTAATGCCCGATGGCTCTTGTGCAAGTACGTGCCCAAATAATGCTTACTATATATTTCATATACATGTGTACAGTTACTGACTGTAGCTCGTCTGTTGCTCTGGACAAAGTATTGGCCCCCTTACCTCACCCATCAATGGACAGAACCCACCACTGTGCACACAGTGGGCCTCATTTATCATCCTTTTAGTAAAAGTGCATATAACATGTTCTTGTAGTTCAAACAAGTTTCACATGGTGATGTTATATAACTGCTAGACTTCCTGCAGTCTGGCGTTGTTTTCTTTTCAAAACAAGTGAAAACAAGAAATGCTTAAAATTTCAAAACGTATACCATTTGCTTTCTGCGTTGCCGGACAGACTCGAGGACTTGCTCTCTGGCTCACTGTCAGTACGGCTGTGAGGAGGTTCAGGGGGAAATTCGCTGCCTTTGTCCCTCAACTGGTTTACAACTCAGTCCAGATGGAAAAACCTGCGTTGGTGAGTGAGAAATTTATAAATAAGCAAATAATAAAAATTAAAAACGTCAGTCAACAAATGTTATTGCACTGCTGCTTATGCACTAACCCATACATTTCAGGTAGCGTTTAAATATAGCAGAAAAGACTATGTAGTATAATATATATTTTAATTTTCCCTTCAGTCTTTGGGTGTGAGAAATGATCATAATAATGAACCCCTGTTAACCCTTAATAGGGGGCCAAGCACCATGAATTTGTTTTGTGTTTCACTTCTTTAAATGTTGGTTATTAGGGGGCCAAGCACCAAGTTTTTGTTGTTTTTGTGGCTCACATTTTCAAATGGCCATTATTGAGTGTGTGTGTGTGTGTGTGTTCATCTTCACATCCCTATGGTCTGTATGTGTTGTTTTTGTTTTCTTCAATGCAGAAAACGAATGTTTTCTTTCATTTAGATATTGATGAGTGCGTAACCGGAAAGCACCAGTGTCCATACAACCGTGAGTGTGTCAACACCTTCGGGAGCTACTACTGCAAGTGCCAAGCGGGTTACGATCTGAAATACACCAGTGGAAAATATGACTGCATAGGTAAAGCTACAAACCCTGTGTGCCACGGTTAGGAAAGAGCTAATAGCTGTCATAGTATTTTAAACCATGATAAAACGTTAAGCAGAAAATGATACGATATTATATTGTATTTAACTTTCAGACATCAATGAGTGTCTTGCCAACACTGATAAATGTAGCCGTCATGCAGAGTGTATAAACACCGAGGGTTCGTACAAGTGCAAGTGCAAGCAAGGCTTCCGTGGCAGTGGGTTCGACTGTTCAGGTGAGAATTATGTTATTTTATTCCGATCGGGGCTGGAAACTGTATATCTATATAAATCAAGGTACATACAAACCTTCTGGAAAGCTTCTCGCTAAACTTTCACAGGACACTATCAGAATCTAGTATGAAACTGGGACGCGGTGCTATGATTCCTCAAAAAATGTGTGACTGATATTTTAAATATTTTTAAAGTCCTATATAATTTTATATTTAAATTAATTACTGTTTTAATTAATTAAATCTTTTCGAGATCTCAGCAGAGATGTGCTGCACTGGGGAACAGTGCAGGATCTTCATGGGGCAGTGGCTCTATGAATAAATGCATATTTATTTTGTTTATACAGAAATATGGATGAAATACGGTTTTATTTCGGAGGTTAGAAAGAGCAAAACACTGACTGTATGCAAAAAAAAGATAAGAGAGTAGTGTGCCTCCTGTTCGCATCCTGTTAATGGACATGGTCTCTGTCCTGCGGGTCAGTTCTTCTGGATCGTAGTCGCTGGCGGAAGTCTAATTTCCACAAAGAGAAAAGTGCGTAAAAGAAAGTTTGCGATATTTGCTGTCTCCCGCCTGTTTCCTTCCAACTGGCCTTTTACCGATAAAATGGTGTGTGTGATGACGTCATCCTTAAAAAAAAAAATCCAACTGTCACCTAGGTTTTGGTGTTTCGCAAAAGAAACCTGCCCTTGAGCCGTTTCCGTACATGATTTAGTGTATATCACAGATTGTGTACCTTGTGTGTCCTGCATGTCCTCAAATCTTTGTAAAATGGAGAGATTATTGAGACAATTCAATTGAAACAATGGGCAATAAACATTCATCAACATCAGTATTTCTGACAGAAATATATCAGATTTAGCAAATGGCTAATTTTCTTCTGGCATCCCTGATGAGGCTGATGTTTAAATGGAATTCTCTCTTCTTGTGTCTGCACTAGTTGATGTATTTGTGGTTTTATACACGAATCCTGTGAGAAGCAAAACCATTTTGATTGTAGCTTTAAACCTCATACTACGAGAGTCTGGCGAGAAGCCGTTTCCTGTTTTAAGATGTCTGCGATTGGAAAAACACCTGTCCCAAATCACTGTTTTCTTAAAAAAATTCTTTTTTTTTTAATGTTTCAACCATCTGCCAAAGCCGTTTGATGTTGTTGTCTAGACATCGACTGGAAGCGAGGCAGTAGTGTGCGTAAAAAAAAAATGTCGTTTTTGTGTGTTTCCTGTAGTAAAGCCCTTTTATCACAGCAGCTCCTGGGACGCCGAGAAAGGCAGTGCAGATGAATTTCTGAACGGTGAGAAGTTTTCGGCTGAGGCTTGCCTGTGGACGTCCCATCCGCTCATGACAACATAAATATATTAACACGTCGTTTTCAGCAGATTTATTTTAATACACTCTCATCACTTCCCCTCACGATGTTTAGCGTCGTATCAGCCTGCTAACTCGCTAGCAGGGTAAAGTAACCGAAACGTCACATTCTTTCAGCTAATGGAATATATTTCATTAGTATTTTACTTCTTCACTAGCTGCTTTACCAATTTCCATCCCCTTTAGCTAGCTAGGGTGATTACTAACCACGTAGCATGCTAGCATGTTAGCTAGCTAGCAAAGTAATGGAAATTGGAGCAACAAAACCAAAATGGAGACACAGCGTTACGGCTGAAAAGCAACGGAGATGCGTTTCATAACGAGTGGGAGTCGAGGAGCGTGTTTTGAAAATGGAATTTTAACTTAGCGAATGGACGCCTTGTGCCTGCTATTAGCCGCTTGCTGTGTAGCATGTGTTAGCATGAAAACATCGCATTCGTACGTTTGGAACTTTTTTTTTTTCCCCTCACAGAGTAACACAGTTCCACACAGTTCCCTGTGCTCTTCAGCTCAGATCTTTAGCTCAGATGATGAGATCGCGTCTCATTTCTTTTGCGTAGCTCCTACTTGGTGGGCGTGTTTGTGGGCGGAGATTGAAATGAGGTGAACCTGATGTATTTTGTGCTGAAAGTGTGCAGAGCCGAGGAGCTACACGTTCAGATTTATCGCTCCGGATCTTCCTCAAAACTACACGTGAGGTTGCGTACCAGCTGCGACAGCTCAGGGCTGTGATTGGACAGTGGTTGCGTTTCAGTGAGGCACTGCTGCAACACAGTGGTGAAAGCGTAACGCAGCGCGAGTGTGAATCACATTGTTAAAAAGGAATCCCATGTTGCTTTGTTGTTTTTTTTTTAACTGACGAGCTCAAGCTACATAAGAGCAATGCATTGAAGGTTTTGCTTTTCAGTGTGGCACGTTGTACCAGCTGTGTGTGATTAGTTATTTTCTGCATATGCGAGGCTGCATGTGTACATCAGCAACGCTGCTGAACTTTAACAGGAACTGGGGTGTAAAAATTGTACACATTAGCATGTGTTGTTCTTGTTTTGTTTTTTTGACATGGCTTAACATGACTAGCTAAAATATTTATGCTATATCATGCGGCGAATTTCTTCTTGTAGTCCTGCTGCTGCAGTGCATGAACGCAGGTGGTTGGGTAGGGTATATGTAGGGTACATATTTCATGGTGTGTTTAGCTGAGTGAGAGTGTGGACAATAAAAGATCAGAGATCAGCTCCCATTGTTCAGTTGATCACTTTGTTACTTTACATTGACAGTGTATTAGACCGGTTGTTTACCTCTGACTGTAACAAAGTGCCGACACTGGAGACTCCTTCCATAAATGTTGAATAAACGGGTTTGTCAATATTTGTTATTGTTATCACGTCAATAACGGTATAAATGATGATCGTTTGTCTTCAATAGCGATCCCAGAAGTCCCTTCAAAGCCGCGCGTTCTTGGAGGGAAATTCGATAACGCCATCCCGGAGCCCGGAGCGACCGGATCCCCCAAAGTGCACCTGCAGCCGTTTGATTACGATGGAGACGTTTACATCGGGGCAAGAGAGGAAGTGACACCACTGATACCGACCGGAGAGGAAGAGGAAGAGGAGGAGGAAGGAAACGGAGTGGACGGTGGGAGGCTGAACCCCCGAGGAGATGTGTTCTGTGAGTTTATTAATGTGGAAAATGGAAAGGTGCTCTCACACACACACACACACACACACACACAGCTAGCGGTATCTGAAACAGGTCCTACATAGAGAGAGCCTTATAAAAACCAAATTTGGAGATTAATTTTTTTTTTTTTTTTAATTGCCAAAAGAAAGTGACGACGTCACAGAAGCGATGTTTTGTTTCGGTAATTTTCACATCACGTCGTAACGCACCTACTCTCCAGACCCCGCAGCTCTCTTTCTGCGACTGTGAGCGCGAGATTAGTTTATCGTAGCAAGAAGAGACAAGCCCGAGACGTCCGTCACCTTCAAGGAGGGGAAATTCCACTGCTGAAATGAACAAGTACCCCAGAAAAGAAGGAAGGGGGGGTGTGAGGAGGAGTGGTGGAGGAGTGTGAATGCTAGCCTTTTATTATCCTGCTCCAGAACAGCTGTTGCGTAGACAGGCACCGTGGACGTGTCCTCGAGATACTCGGCCTACAATCAGCTTTTACTGATGGACGGAGCACCTCGTAATGCAAACAGTCAAACAACAGAGAACTTTCTGGTTTAAAAAAATGATACAAGTGAAAATAAAAAAACTGAATATAAGAAAACCGTTATATTCACATGTAACTGTTAAAAATGCCAACAATCTCTCTCTCTCTCTCTCTCTCTCTATTTTTACTTTTTACAAAATTTCTTTGCTGCATTTTGCTGCTAAATGAACATTTTTTTTAAAAACGTAGAATTAGCAGATACACCAAATGTGGTTAACTAGCATAAAGTAATAATTTACTTTAAGTCAGTCTTTTGTGTAACATTTGTGGCTTCGTCATTCAACATCACAATATCGTTGGACATAAAGAGTAAAGGAAAAAAAAAAAAAACGAGAGACTTTTCTTCTTCCCATGATCTTCAGAAAATCCAGCTTCCTGTTGAACATGTGACTTCTTATGTCATCGGGGTGAATATATGCATGTGTGTTACTTATATGTTACTTAACAGTGAATCTTCTTTGCTGAAGAAGTAACGCATCATAAAATCTTACAGTTTCTGACGTCGTCTACGGCCGAGGAGCAGAATTTAAGGAAATCAACGCGGCTCCTCTGCAGGAACGTAAGAGATCTCCTTCATTTCTTTGTTCGTACTGAATTTATTAAAGGAATGAGCTGAAATGTACACAATGTCCTGCGCATGGCCTCGGCGAGGAGGCGTGGCCTAATGTTTAAAGGCGGGGTTTTGTATTAGGATGATTTGAATGATAAATTCTTATTGGCTCGAGGGGAGAGAGTGTGATGATTTAGACCTGGCTCTAAGCTTACGTCTTATATCGTGTCAGCAAAGTTCATTTAAGATTTTCAGAAGATTCTCAGTGTTTGTGTGGTTTTTTTTCCTTGGCGCAGGATTCCTCACAGATTGCAACTTCGATTCGGGGGAATGTGAATGGGTTCAGGACAAGGACGATGACTTGGACTGGAGCGTCCGTTACCACGAAAACGGTACCGTCGACTTATAATAGGAATCATAAAAATAATGAAACGGTTTCGGTGGATTTAAATTTGGCCGCTATTTTGGGGAAAGTAAGTTTGTAAGTTTGACAGACTCGACAAATGCACGTGCTTGTATTTGTTGTTTTCCAGGACTGCAGTACTACATGGCGCTCGGTGGAACTGTGGGTGACTGGAGGGAGCAGGCCAAGCTGAAGCTCCTGCTCACTGATCGCGTTCGTCAAGGGGCCTTCTGTGTAAGATTCAGCTACAGGATGGCTGCGGGGCTGCAGACCGGCGCGCTGCGCCTGATGACAGAGAACGCGAAATCCCAACACGTCCTGTGGGAGCAGAGACGCAGCCAGGACGACGGATGGCACACGGAGAACGTGGACGTGGCTTGGAGCGACAGAGCTCCTGAATCGGTGAGAAATTCAGCCGTCGATGACGACTGTGACTCGTCAGGATTCAGATCAATTCCTAAAGTTTCATCGCTGATCTGAAATGAGACAAATTCATTCGAAGGTGTTATTTTAGTTGATTCAGTTGAAGTCGGTTCCTAACAGGACGAGCAACATCGCTCTCGCAAGAGTCCACACTCTTTCCTGAGCCAATATTAAATTCGACATCTTTTCTCAACTCTTTTTGCTGCAGGTTGTGTTCGAGGGGATGCGGGGAAGGCTGGCGCGCGGAGAAATCGGCCTGGATAACGTGCTGCTGATCTCAGGGAGCTGCCATGATGCTGAAGAGAAACTTTTTTAGAGAAACGCTCTTAAGAAAAAAAATGTGTTAAAAACATTACTGAATACGTTTAAAAAAAAAAAATGAACGATGGAAGTAACAAGTATTAGATCAAATTCCCCACTATTTTTTTTTGTTTTGTTTTTTTTACACGGAAAAGCCGATGGTGATGAAATAAACATGTTTCCTGAATAAATAACGTAAGAAAGCTCCGACAGCTTCAATACTTTCTCCAGGAAGAAAGACGCAAATAAAAGTGGATTTCTTTTTTGTCAATAAATAAATAAATAAATAAATAAATAAGGAGGTTTTTTTTATTTTTTATTCATTCATTCTTCCTTAATAAGCACTGTGACCTTTTCCTGATCAGCGTTGCCACGGATACAGAGTTTATCAGATTAGGCACTGCGTGTGTTAGCCAGGAGGATCGTGCGGTCACAGCGCCACCTGCTGAGACTTTTTATTAAACACGGCAGGCATTGGGTATAAACATTACGCAGAATCAACAACAGAAAAAAAGCTTTTCACAGACGTACAGAATAAGTGTGAATATTTAAATCAACAGTGGAGACGAAGGAAACATACTATATCTTACATTTACGAATCATATAAACATTTCACGATCAGCTCAGAAGATGCTTCTTGCCCAGAAACTGCACTTTGCGCTCGAAGGCTGTGGAGCGAATCGGCGTGTTCACTTCGTAGAAAGGGTTCATCGCAAACTGCGAATGGGACGAAGCCAAGTGTCAATTTTACAAAGTTCAACAATAACAAATGACAAGCATCATCATCATCATCATCATCGTTTACAGTAAGCACAAAGACAAACCCGAAACAAAGACTACTGCACACCTTGATGTATAAATCGTAAACGTCATTGAAGAAGTTTTTGATCCCGTCTTCTTGCCTGGCGTCATGAAGCATGATGAACCTCATATGTACAAAAAACACAGTTAAGGCAGAATGTAAAAAAAAAAATGAATTCATTAACCTTTGTTTTATTTCTTCAGAATGTTATCAGCTTGCACTTCATCTGCTTATTAATTATGAATTATCTTTAAGCATTTATAAAACAACACGGGGATAAAATCCTAACCGGAGCGATGAGATAACCGGCAGTGTAAAGTACGTCTACAGCAACAACTCATATTACAGACAAATTACCGTCAGCATTACTGTGTTTCATTTGTTCATTTATTGTCGCTACTGTGGAAAAAATAAAGGTGTAGTGGGAAAAAAATGGAAAATCAAGTTTTTACCAAAACTCCTCACACCGACCAATCAGACTCTTTCCTCCTACACCGACCAATCAGACTCTTTCCTCCTACAGCGACCGATCGGACTCTTTCCTCCTACAGCGACCGATCGGACTCTTTACTCCTACAGCGACCGATCGGACTCTTTACTCCTACAGCGACCGATCGGACTCTTTTACTCCTACAGCGACCGATCGGACTCTTTCCTCCTACAGCGACCGATCGGACTCTTTCCTCCTACAGCGACCGATCGGACTCTTTTACTCCTACAGCGACCGATCGGACTCTTTCCTCCTACAGCGACCGATCGG
>JAKKZJ010000005.1:394165-406123 GCA_033441845.1 Pangasius mekongensis
TATCTGTTCAGTTTCTATCTGTTCAGTTTCTATCTGTTCAGTTTTTATCTGTTCAGTTTCTATCTGTTCAGTTTTTATCTGTTCAGTTTTTATCTGTTCAGTTTCTATCTGTTCAGTTTCTATCTGTTCAGTTTTTATCTGTTCAGTTTCTATCTGTTCAGTTTTTATCTGTTCAGTTTTTATCTGTTCAGTTTCTATCTGTTCAGTTTCTATCTGTTCAGTTTTTATCTGTTCAGTTTCTATCTGTTCAGTTTTTAAACCGGTTTGTGTTTGAGTGCATTATTATTATTATTATTATTATTATTATTATTATTATTAAAACAGTGATGTTTTTAATTTACCGTGGTTTTATTCTAACAAACATTAATCTCTCTCTCACTCTCACTCTCCCTCTCTCTCTCTCTCTCTCTCTCTCTCTCTCTCTCTCCCTCTCACTCTCCCTCTATCCCTCTATCCCCCTCTCTCTCTCCCTCTCTCTATTCCTCTATCCCTCTCTCCCTCTACCCCCCTCTCTCCCCCTCTCTCTCCCTCTCTCTCTCTCTCCCTCTATCCCCCTCTCTCTCTCCCTCTATCCCCCTCTCTCTGTCTCTCTCTCTCCCCCTCTCCCTCTATCCCCCTCTCTCTCTCCCTCTCACTCTCCCTCTCTCTCTCTCTCTCTCTCCCTCTCTCTCTCTGTAGCATCACCGCTTTTTCCCACGAGGACGCCGATGATGATTTTTGGTGATTGGTGACTCGTCAGTTTTACGCTTTTATTATTTTTAGCGTTTGTGTGTGCAGTGTGTGTGTGTTTGAATTCACGACTGTTGAAATAATAGGAATATAAAATGTTTTAATTTTTTTTTAAAATAGCTATTAGTAATTCAGTAATTTGTGGTTTTGTATGAATTATATTTTTGTATTTATTAGATATTATTACAACCTGCTATCGTATTATTATTTGAATAATATGACAATTCCACGCCATTTCTTGTTGCAGTTGTTAAATACAATGTTTATGAATACAATTAAACTGGATATCCACCTGCAGAACAATTCTTTAATTAAACATGAAACTCGTGAATTTCAATTTGAATTAAACACATTAAATTGTCAAAAATTCTTAATTGGACAAAAGAGAAAAGAACATCACAGTCTGACAAGATGTGTTTTTATTTTTCATTAAAACCCCTTCATCAGACTGGTTAATAAATTGCAGCGTGATGGACAGCTGAAATAAACTCACAGGAAAGGTAACAGTTATAATTCTCCAGTTTTACCGGGTTTCCACTCCGTCTGATGAACACGGACCATTTAACGTCCTGAAATAAACCCTGAAATTTGCTGGAGTTGTGCTTGAATCTATTTCAAAGTAAAACCTCGTCGAATCGGGTTCGTCCAACTTTAGCATAAAACTCACGCAATGGATGCCATCGTCTAACTCGGGTACAACTCGAATACCAGTTACAATCTAAACGGAAGTCACATAACGGACTCCGTATCCGTTACAGCACGATTCCACACGCAGCACGTCGTACACACGTCTGACTGAGTACACGTGACTGAAACGTCTAAATCTTTTTAAAAGCTAGTTCTACATCTGAAAAAAAGTGAACAGTGACGTTATAAAAGAGAAAAAGGCAAACACTGCCTACTATATACGTCAGTACAAATGACTACATCTTTTTTTTGTCGATTTTTTTCTTTCAGTAAGTAAACATCAAATCTCCCTGTAATTATTTTCTAAATCCAACGCTTTATGAAGTACGTTTAAAAAAAATAAAAATAATACTTTCGGTATCAGTATATTGCCATCCGACTGCTGGAACAGTAAATGGATTTAATACTTCGCTGAAATCTGAACCCTTTCAGTCCAACAAAGTACCAAAAATAAAATAAAATAAAATAAAATAAAAGCATTTCTCACAGACTGAGTTTACAGAATTTCAGAATCTAGCATTTTCCAAAGAAAAACATTTTTTTTTAAGCTAGTGTAAATTCTAAAAATGAAAAATGAGCGAGTTCTTTTTACGACCTTCTAACAAACCAAACCTTCGCTATCGATACCTCATATCGCATCATTAAGAAAAAGATCTCCATACAACAATAACAACAACAAACAAAAAGAACTACAATAATTACAGTCATTTCAGGTCATGAAGGAAGAAAGAGAGAAATGTTCTGTAAAAGAAAGATCAGCACGGAAAAGACTAACTGTCTCATCTAAAGGCATCGCCGTTGTCTTTTTACTGCATTTTAAACAACAAAAATAACAATTTAAAAAAAAAAAAATCACAGCTACAGATTATCGAGACTACTTCAGGAAAAGTTTTAGGTTTAAAAAAGGGTTAATGCTGTTGAAATATTTGAGTTTTTTGACATTTGTGTGTAAAAAAAAAAAAAAAAAAGTGTGTAATGTTCCCACTTTTCTCACTCAGGAGTTTTGAATTTTTTGAATAATCTTGGTCCACTAAATGAAAGAAGAAGAAGATAAAAAAAAAACACATACAATATTAATATATATTGTAAAATAACAGTTAAAACAAAGTCTAGTCATGAAAAGGTGACTGAATTTCATCACTGCAGTCTGAAAGCTACAAAATGCAGTCATTGTAAGAAAGAGAGAAATCTCGTATCTTCTGAATAATGTTTCGGTAACTTTGGGAAAACGTTACCGTGTATTTCGCACCAGTGAGGATTTAAAGAGATTTTTAAGTGTATTTTTTTATTATTATTATTATTTCTTTTTAAGGTCTTTCACTGACTGCTGGTTGTTTCTGGAAAACCATGTTTTAAAAAAAAAAAAAAATTTCTTAAAAAATTTCCAGCCATATTTAAATGAACTGCGTGGTTAATAACAGTCGCTGTGGTCCATCTGAGGTAGACATTTTGTTTTCTTCTTTTGGGGGAAAAAAAAAAGTCACAGTTTTCCAACCACAGACAGCATTTTTTAAAAAATGTATGAATTCTCGAGTTTTTCAGTTTGTAAAAATTTCCCAAACTTAAAAAAAAAAAAAAAAAAAAAAAAAATTGATGTTCAGATTCAACAAAACCCCCCAAAAAACACTGCATTTATTCTCAAAACGAAGCATTTGTTTAAAAACACAAATCTCAGAAATAGAAATAATTCATGCTGTACTACGCTACGGTGTTGTATGTCATGATTTTGTGTCGTGACTAAAATTTAATCCAAACTTAACTTACAAACAGTAACATTCTACAAATTTTTCAAATGAAATATTTAACGTTTGTCCTGTTTTGCATAGTGCAACAGTTTCAACAACGCTAGCAAAACACCAGATCAAAAACAAACAAACAAAACAAAAAACTGTTGCAAACTGAAAACCGTAAGACACGAACATGGCACAAGCGGCAGCGTGGAGGTTAGTGCAGCCGGAGGTGTTAGCTGGTAAAAGCAGCGTTAGTTAGCTTCGTGGCGTCGGCAGATTTATTTATTTATTTATTTATTTATTTTTGCCGATGTTAACAGGGTTCTTACGAGTAGGAATTGAGGCATTCTTTTGAACGTGACTGGATGTCTTGCAGTTCTTGCTCCTCCTTGGTTTTGATGTCTTGGTACGCGTGCATTTGACTCGCGTCCTTTAGGTAGGCCCAATTCGCCGAGAGGATCATAAGGTAGTGGATCTGAGAGAGAGAGAAGCTGTTAACGACGGCAAAGAGCAAGCAAAAAAGCAAGGAAAGCTCATTACATTCCCATAAAACAAACCAGTGTTTGAGTCGAGGCACAACAAGGAAAAGAGACCAGCCGCAAAAACCCAAAACAAGCTAGCTACAGCTACATGTGTACACACACACACACACACACACACACACACACACACACACACACACACAGGTCTGTCTCCCAATACAGCATGCAATCCAGACACAACATTATTATTATTATTATTATTATTATTATTCGTACCACAGCGCTGTTATTCTCGGTTCTGATTAACGTTCTCTAACAGCAGCTCTGACTGTAGTGCAGCTGCAAATCGCTCGTTTATATTAATGCGCTCGTTCCAATACTTTATCGTTTCTATAGTAACTTGAGTAACTTGTACGGGGTGTTCTACATAATCTAAAACTAAAAAACTAAAGTTTTTTTTAAAAATGTGGTGTTATTTAGCGAAGAAAATAACGTCTTCGCCTTTTATAGGCGACTTTGCCGTTTCTAGGTAACACGACAAGCTGCATATTTTTTTCCCACTTAGCAAGAAAGAGGATAAAAGAGCGGCTGGTGAGGGAACGCCTGTTTATAGCTGCTATAACGTAAGTGAGAACAGGAACTCACTGGTTTCACGGACGTTCCACGGCATTAAATTAACTGTAAGTGGATAAAATGTATTACGTGTCATTCTTTAAGTAATACAAAATTGATTTTAAATTGCTGTGTCATAAGAGGAATAAAACACTTTGTGACATGCTGTTATAGGAAAATAATCAATTTCAAAAATGAAGGCAACAAATGAACACAATCTGGAAACGTCCCCACAAACCACCTAATACTTACATTTAGACTAAACACAAAACAGGTTATAAAATAATGTTATGAATGAGATTCAAAAGAGTGTCATGTGGTGTCTGAAATCATGAAGCAGTGGATCTGCAAGAGCGAGCCTGCTAGCAACAGGCAAGAAAATCTAGCTAGGTCCCCACAAAACACACATACATACACACACACGTCTTACTATCCTTGTGAGGACCTTCCATTGGCAGAATTACTAATGCAGCTAATTAATGCTATGCTACACCTAATCGAACCCGAACCTTAACATCAGCAACCAAAAGGAAACCTTTTGGCTCTTTTAGTTTTTGTAAATAAAGCAGTTTTCCTCATGGGGACCTGACAAATGTCCCCACAAGGCCATCAGATACTCCCATCCTTGTGGGGACCAAGCAATAAAACACACACACACACACACACACACACACACACACACACAAACAAACACACACACACACTTACAGACATCCATGTCCCAATAAACCATGTTTTAAACCGAGACCCAATAAATTATTATTATTGTTATTATTGTTATGAAGACAGGAAACGATGCAAGCCAGCAAAAGCAAACGGTTAGTAAAGAAAAACTGCTCGCATGCGCCTCGAGCGAATACGCGAATGAAGCCTCGTTAGTGTAGATGAATAACGTCGATGGAATGATGATGAAGACCACGGAGGATGGTTTTGTAAACAAAGCATGTTTATTTTGTATGTCGAAGGAAAAAAAAAAAGGCTACATTTGTTTTCAGAGGTTAAAGTTAATACTGAGTCAAAGTAAACATTGACTGAAAAACTGAGAAAATTAAAATAAACATGTAGCTGTTCTGCTTAATAAAAACATCGAAATAATAAAAGATACACAGGTTAAAATGTTAACGTTGCTGCATCGCATCCCAAGAAAAGGACAACGGGGGAAATTTCCGTCACTATAAACTACATGCTGCTTCTCAGCGTTATAATATTTATAAATTAGCCTCATGATAATAATCACCTGATTAGCCAGGGTGTGTTTTTATCAAGCACACTGGAGCAACGAGGCTGTGGCAGCTAACACGTAACTGAACAATCATGCTAACCGCACAAACAATACAAAGTTAACACAATGCTAGTTGGTTGTTTGTTACCATAATTAGCCTTGTAGCGCTGATACAACGCTAGCGTGCAATGGGGCAATTTTACAATTGGAACACTGTTTATCCCAAGAAATATCGTACTTGCAGGTTTTACTGTTTCTAACGAATAATCAGAATGTAGCACCATCCTATTAGCCTCATTAGCCTAATGTTCATATTATTAATATTTACACGTTACACGCAGGCTTACCGAGTTTTCTTTAGTAAAATAAATCACTACTTACACAAGCGAGGTGTGTGTGTGTGACTTCAACGTGGAGTTAGCTTAATGCTATTTGGTTATTTGTTTGTTAGCGCAAAAACTGTCAAATCTGTCTCACATTTGAGGCAGGTTTAAGTGAATTTGTAACTTTAGCGAAGAAGCCTTTGATGTTTAGTGTAGAAATTGTAATTTTCTGGTTTCGTGCTATCTACAGACACGTGTGTGTTTTCTGCACTGCTAACTGGGGACCTGTTAGCTATATTGACCTTGTAGCTACGCAATGTTAATGTCAAACGTCTTGGCTAATCAACTACATTTAAGTGAAAAATTAGCATAGAGTTTCCCTTAAACCGGCCCTTTAAATGCTAGTGCAACTAGCGATTATATTATTACATTAAATTCTGGGTAAATAATCTCTAGTGTTTGTTTTTTTGCTGTTTTTTTTTTTTAAAGATATTTAGGAAACTAGTGAGCTCCCTGGTCTAAAAACGCTAAATACAGATACAGTTAAATATTTACATCGTAAATCACATCGTATGGTAAGTTTTGGTTCGGATTCTTTTCTCATTTTTACTTTTTTTTTTTTTTTTTTTGTCCGTATGATTCCCGAGTGAGTTTAAAACTTAGTGCAACAGTCTTCTCTGCTCTTAAACTTCAGAAGAGCAAAGTTATAAGTGGTAGCCATCATGTAGATGAACTGGGGGGGAAAAAGAAACAGAAATGAAGTAAATAAAGAGAATCAGAAAACGCCTGTTTTTTTTTTGTTTTTTTTTTTCATTTCACTAACATATCTGGGTCCGAGCGTCTTTTCAGCCTCGGTAATCAGTCATGATGAAGACGGTGTGACTGCTGAGTGACGCTCAGAGGGAAAGGATAAGTCAAGATTACACCTGCGTTAACACTCACCATGGCGATGACGGTAGCTCCGGCTCCAGCACACGCAACGATATACAGGTGGTAGGACAGGTAGAACTGAAACGGAGAGGAAAAAAACAACTTTTTCTGTATTTTCCAGACAATGTGACAAAAGTAGACAAACAAAATATATGTTGCTTTTCTGTATCCGGATTTTAATGCCTTTAGTGCTGTAATGTTTGTAACTCTTATAAAAATAACATGCAGTTTGAGTAGTGGATTAATACGACCACCAGAAACACATGAACACTTGGGCAAACTACCAAAACTGCTAGAGACGCAAACTGGCAAACTACTGCACCTGCTGGAGAAACACGTCTACCACAAATAAAATCAAAGTATCGAACCTGCCGCAATACAGAAAACAATCTAGCAAAGTACCATGAAAAAGTAGTAAACTACCATAAATGCCAGAGCAACACTACCATCGTAAAGCCATGAACAACTGGGCAAACTACTATTACTGCTGGAGTAACACACCTCCCGTAAACCTCCTAACGAACTGGCAACTGCTGGAGTTATGCATCTACCGTAATCCCCCTAACAAACTCAACAACTGGGCACGCTACTGTAATGGCTGGAGAAACACACACCTATAGTAATACACACACACACAAAAAAACAAACTACTGCAACTGCTTGAACAGCATGACTACCGTAATCCCCCTAACAAACTGTAAAAACTACACCAAAGCTACAGTACACAAATGAACACGAACAACCGTATTGCACGAATTACCGTAACTGCTGGAGCTACTTACCTACCGTAATCCCCCTAACAAACCGGCAGCCCACTGCAGCTGAAAGAGGTTTTATTCTTTACACCCCGAGTACGCACGTGTAACAGCATAATTGCGGTAATACCTCGTTCGAGTTACAAATGCCGAGAAGCGTCGAGCCGCAAGCGACACCTGGAGTGGCGTTCCATGGAATGATACCTGCACGAGAAAAAGCTCATGTCACAATAATTATTCAAACATAAACTATTACTATAGATTATTAAAATATTTAAAAAATATACAGCATCAGGAGTACAACTCGAAACGTATACGTCGCTTTGTTGTTAACAGCGTATTTTACGTTTACGTTTTTACGCACCGTACTGCCGCATGTCCACACAGACGGAGGAGTTGACCGGAGAGCTGGAGCCCATGGACGCACACGTGGACCAAATGTTGTAAAACAGGAAAACTGGAATGGAGGAAAACCCGAAAACTCCGAGCCAAGCCACTCCAAGAACGTACGTCAGGAACACAAACTGCAAAACGAGACCGTGAAAAACTGACTTTAACATCAGTGCGAAAGATCTGGAACTTTATTTATGTTTCTCAAATAATTACAAGGTCACGTGAAGTTACACCATCTACAATCACTCTGATACTGAATTAGCAAGGTAGCTGGTTATCATGATAACTAGTTAACAAGTCCATTATCCAGCTAGAAAGGTAGGTAGTTAATTAGTGAACCAACGTAACATGAAGGCAATGGGATGAAAATTAAACGTGTAAATGTGTAACACTTAATTCGCAATGATGAAATCCTGATTTTTAAAGTAAAATGTAAAGTAGAGGACAACCATTTAATTAAGACATTTACTGTGGTTGGTTTTACAGGTTTTATCACAAGCTTCTAAAAGATTATTAGTTGAAAATTCTCTAGGTAGGAGGTGGAGCGGCGCGATGTGGGAGGTGGAGCGGTGCGATGTGGGAGGTGGAGCGGTGCGATGTGGGAGGTGGAGCGGTGCGATGTGGGAGGTGGAGCGGTGCAGTACCATGGCGCTGATGCAGCGGCCGCAGATGGTGGTCTTAAACTCGCCGTGCAGCTCCTTCACTGCGCTGGTGGTGTAAAAACCCTCAGCCAACAGGATGATGCCGTAGAGGAAGAAGAACGAAGCGATGCCATAAATCACGTACTGTAAGAGATAGATTCTGGAGAGGAACACACATACACACACACACGCGCGCACACACACACACACATACACACACACCCCACACACACATACACACACCACACACACACACACCCGCGCACACACACACACACACACACACACACGCACATTTATTGTGTAATAATCATTGTTATGTAATAAGAGTTAAGCGGGAGACCGAACGAGAAAAAGAGTGTAAAAGATGTAAAAGAGAAATGTTGGAGCTTTGTGATTGGTTAAAAGGCTCATTTGCATATCCTGGATTCTGTGATGTAATAATAGCAGCAACACGGATACAGAATTAACGATCCATCGCGCAATTTCCTTCACTGTGATTATTTTATTTCGTGTCGTAATCACTCTGTTCATAGCTGCCGAATAAACAGCGCTTTACAGACAAACAAACCCCAAACTATCTGGTTCTATTTTAACCAGCAACAGCTGAATTCTGTCTGAAACTATTTATACTCCGTGAGGGTAAATCAGGGTCTCGGACGTCTGAAACGTAAACAAGACGGCGCCGGGGGGAGACACGGGGCGAAGCGTCTCCAGACTTGTGGTGAAATACCATATTTGGAGTGAAAAAGAGTCAGGTGGAGACTCGGTGAAAGACGTCTGCTTTAGAGCACACGTGGAGAAGACGGCACGGATCAGGTTTCTGTTGAGGAGACGAGCGAGAGACGACAAGTGAGAGGAGACGAGAGGAGACGAGTGAGAGGAGATGAGAGGAGACGAGAGGAGACGAGCGAGAGGAGACGAGTGAGAGGAGACAAGAGGAGACGAGAGGAGACGAGTGAGAGGAGACAAGAGGAGACGAGAGGAGACGAGTGAGAGGAGACAAGAGGAGACGAGAGGAGACGAGTGAGAGGAGACAAGAGGAGACAGCTGGAGGACACCCTGCGTCCCTAATGTACTTTGGCCAAGAAAGGAGTTTGATTAAGAGGTAGATTTTAAAAGAAAAATAATGAGATTCATAGAGAGACAAAAAAGAGAAAGACAGAAAGAGGGAGACAGACGAGAAAAAAGAGGGGGACAAAGATAAAATGAAAAAAACAGAAACAGTAAAAAGGAGGCAGAAGAGAAAAAGAGACAAGTGAAAGAAGGAAAGAGGAGTGAAAAAGAAAGATATAGAAAGAGAACAAGTGAAAGAGAAGAGGTCAATAGAGGAGGAGTGAAACAGCAAAAAAGTGACAGAATGAAAAGGAGAGCAAGAGACAGAAAGAGAGAGACAGAAGATAAAATGAGAGACAGGGAGCGTGAAACCACTATGGTACTCTCAAGAGAAAACGCAAGAAAGAGAAGAGAGAAATAGTGAACAAACAGCAACGGATAAAAGCATGAAAAAGTGCAAGAAAGAGAAAGACACAATGAAGGACAGAGAGAGACGAGTGTAAAAAAATTATAAAAATTAAAAATGGAGTAAAATTTTTATACGTCATTTGGACACACGCAGGGACACATGCACGCAGGGACACACGCACGCACACGCAAGGACACGCACACACACGCAAGGACACACGCACACGCAGGGACACACGCACGCAGGGACACACGCAGGGACACACGCACGCAGGGACACACGCAGGGACACACGCAGGGACACACGCACGCAGGGACACACGCACACGCACGCAGGGACACACGCAGGGACGCACGCAGGGACACGCACGCAGGGGGATACGCAGGGGGACACGCAGGGACACACACGCGCAGGGACACACACACACACTCAGGGACACACACACACACACTCAGGGACACACACACGCAGGGACACACACTTACATGTCGGTGAGCAGGGCAGTTTCACTCAGGTTCCTGTAGAAGTTGTTCTCGAGGATGGCGAGCGTGCCGCTCAGGGCCACGTGACCACAGCCGCAGAACAGAGCGACTCCGGAGAAACACAAAATGGTGGCCAGTAGAGACGCGTACGGAACGCCTCCTAAACACTTTATACAGCAGTCCAGGCAACCTGCCAAGGGAAATACACAAATTCATATATATATATATTCAGTTTTGGCAGAAACACAACCCCCTGAACGCACCTTCCCCACTGGGAAGCACGGTGGTGGTAGCATCATGTTCCCTCTACACATATATGTAGCCTCTATAGGCTACATCTAAAATTATTATTTACAAAAATTCCAGCATTCTTCATTAAACAGCTCCAATTATGGAAAAAAACGGCAGAAATTATTACAAATGAGTTATTTTGCTGCCACTACAGACATCGCCATGGCAACATGCAGTCTACTGTGATTGGTTCAAAGGTTCATTTGCATATCATGGACTCTGGGATATAAAATATTTAAGAGTTAAAGTGAAATGAGAGACAGAGAGAGAAGGAAAGAAAAAGAGGAAAAGGGCAAGACCAAGTGAAAAAAAATGAAGAAAAAGAAAGAAAGAAAGAAAGAAAGAAAGAAAGAAAAGGAGTGCAAGACAAAGACAGAATGAGGAAGACAGATGTGAAAAGATAAACAGAGAAATGAAAAAGAGTGAAAAAGACAAAGGTAGAGAAAGAGATTGCAGCTTTGTGATTGGTTAAAAAGCTCATTTGCATATCCTGAATTCTGTGATATAATAATATCAGCATGTAATAATGTAATATCTCGATTTTATTAGATTCCTTAAGGCTTTAATTCAGTTTATTCAATTTGTCGCAGTGTGCTGTTTACACCGTGAATAATCTGATTATCTCCAACATCAGACCGAGATCAGATTATTAGTAAACGTAATCAGTGCGCCTCAGAACAGGCCGATGAAAATCTCACTCATGTCCAGTGTTATATCAGTTATGCAGCGTGTTGACTGTCAGAACAATGCAATAAAAACATCAGCTGTGTGTGTGTGTGTGTGTGTGGGTGTGTGAGAGTGTGTGTGTGTGTGTGTGTGTGTGGGTGTGTGAGAGTGTGTGTGTGTGTGTGTGTGTGTGTATCAAAGTACTGTGAAGCAGTTCTTTCTATTCTACCGTTATTTTTTCTCGGCTTTCCTCCTTCACAGTTTCCATAGTGGCTTAAACTTCATCCACCAAAAATTCCTCCCTTCTTCTGTTTCTCTCTCTCTCTCTCTCTCTCTCACACACACACACACACACACACACACACACACACACACACAGATACACACACATCTGCGAGACCTTCCTTCGGCTCTCTTTGTACACCGAGTGAGAGACATGCTATGAATGACAATCAGGGCCTCTCTGTTTCGTTCTGTCTGTGTGTGTGTGTGTGTGTGTGTGTGTGTGTGTGTGTGTGTGTGTGTGTGTGTGTGTGTGTGAGAGAGAGAG
>JAKKZJ010000005.1:407489-423081 GCA_033441845.1 Pangasius mekongensis
ATCGTGTCACGATATAACTAAAATATCGTATCCCGATATAACTAAAATATCGTATCCCGATATAACTAAAATATCGTATCCCGATATAACTAAAATATCGTGTCCCGATATAACTAAAATATCGTGTCACGATATAACTAAAATATCGTGTCACGATATAACTAAAATATCGTGTCCCGATATAACTAAAATATCGTGTCCCGATATAACTAAAATATCGTATCATGATATAACTAAAATATTGTGTTCCGAAATAACGATATTTATCGTATCACGATACTCGAGGCATTTCTCCGATACACGATATGTATCATGATACATAGGTTTACTATGATATAACTAATGATATGATATGACTAACTTCAGCAACAGAGCAGTGCTGTGTTAAAAAAAACGTTTTTGTCTGCAAAAATAAATATAGTTTAATGTTTCATTTTTGTTAAAAAAAAAAAAGTAAAAATCTCTAGAATACTTTTTTGCATTTTATTAAATACAAAATTTCAACAGTTCAAGCTCTTCATTAACCAGATACCAGGAAAACTCTGAATCATCAAGTAAATGACGATATTTTCCAGAACTTTGTCCAGTACTTTTTGCTCGTTACAAGTGAATCTTATCCTGATTAATACACTGACCTACTTATTTACGCTCTGAGGCACAAAATCCATGTGTAACAGACATATTGATGTTCTGGTGCACGTTATTGATCTGAACTTCTAGACTCAGCAGCTCTCAGGGCCCTGACCTGCTAAATAAAATTGATTTTAAAAAACCAACAACACAGGACTTTATACAAAGTGACCTATTTATCGCTTTGCTATTTTGCTATTTAACAAATTGAACATATTAACGTTAAATTCATTAATAGTGCTGTACTCGGTTTACTAGGTTGATATATTTACTATAAAATAACAAACTTGGAAAATCCAAACAATTCTTACGCGGATGATTAAAGGAGAAATAACTTTGCAGAGATAATTCAACTATCTTACTTTTAAAATGATTTCTCAACTTTTTCCCCCAAAATAATCTCTAAACTTACATTTCTAGTTACAAGTCCGGTTTCTATAAGTTATATTAGATCTACTACACTGTTCATAAAATATTCAAACGTTCCAACAGTCGTCCATTTTTCAAATTGCAGTCTTTCCATTTCCATCTTTCCTTTTTAAATAAGTTTCTTTTTTTTATGTTTTAATTTGGCGGTGATGTCACACTGACATTACGAGAAGAATCTGGGAAATCAGCGATTTTTTTGACCAGAAGAAAGAAACAAAAGTCCAGAAGACGTCTCGTTCCACAGAAAGCATTCGGTTTAATCTCGCTTGGCAACACGATCAGAACCCGAGCCGTGAAAACTGAGCTTCCCTTCTTCATTAAAGCAAAAATATACTCTATACTTAGAGCAGATCCCGCAGGAAATATAAGGAGACGGGGGAGAATGTGCGTCTTGGCCAAACCGAGAACAAAAACACAATTATTCTGCCATAAAGCCCTGTCATTATCCTTCTTCAAAACAAAAGCACAGTTACTGCGAGGCGGTGAGATCCCTGTCATTATCTCGGTTTAAAACTGATTAAAAATTGGAAAAAAAATGACCAAACCCATTAGGGTTTAATATTGGCCTCTCTTAAACATAGATGAGCCAGCGAGAGCTTATCTGCCTTCTCCTTATGATTTCTTATCTTCTGGACACTGCATGCAAGAGCTAAAATATCCTCAGTGTCTGATTAACCAGTAAAATCATTCAAACTTTAACAAGATCTAGTGATTTCTGTAGCTAGCAAAGCTTCAGGACGTTACACTGTAGTTACAGGCACCGTGAAGGACGACGCTAGCCCAGACGATTCAGGCACTGGAAAACGGAAGACACATTTTTCTTCTTTTTTAACTCAAGGCCACTGTGGTGCGCACGCATTTCTTATCTACGGACGTTATCCACTCCATAATCCCCCTTTCCCCTCTCTCAAGCCTAGCGATATATCGTACAATAGGAATTGTTCTGCACATCAGAGACACACTGTCTGCACTTACACTTCACTTTTGTTTGGGACGTTTATTAGATTTAATTCTGAGTACTTGCTCAACAAGAAACAAGATCATAGCGGTCCATCAAGATCCGTTTTGAATATTTGCTTCGCAGAGCGTAATTTCTCTCAGTAAATGGACACTAACCAAGATCACTGAATCAGCATGCCACTAATTGCATGTTTGGAGTTTTGGATCCAGTTTTCTCTGGCAACCTCTCTTGGTGTGTGGCAAGGAAGAAGTGGGAATAATAGAGAACCCAAGAAGCCAACAAATACTGCAGAAGATTTCATCCAGGACCAAAAAAAAACCGCCCTGAATATCTGATTCATACTGCAAATGAAAAGTGTAATTCAAAAACCGGATGATGGTGGTATTCTTCAAACAAAAATAAAAGTTTTGAAGCAAAAAGACCTGTTTTAAGGGCTTGGAAACTACCCTGTTCTCATTATTTAAAGATTACAGGAGTTTAAAGCTACCACTCCAAGCTATGTGTTATATTTGGCTTAAGAACGACGAAACTGCACTAAAAATTCCTAAATCCCAAGCCGTATCAGCTCACACTTCAGAGAATTTAAATAAGTCGGGTTGCACATCAAAACACAGCTGACCTTTCAGTATCTCGAAATGTCCTTCACACATGTTCTCACGTTCTGCTTTAGTTTTCCACAGACCATTAAAGCAGTACTGAAAATAAGCTCTCTTTTTTCCCATAGACCCAAACTCACGGCCCCGTGTTCCCATCTCCACTGGCAGACTGACGCACTGAATATTCATGAAAACCAACAGCTGCCCTATTGAGCTCATTCACACCATAAATGAGCAGAAAGAAATGGATGAAAACGAAGGCAATTTCTTTTTTATCCTGGATGCTAGGGAATTTTTGGCCAAGTGCTCCGAGTGATATAAAAAAATTAAATTAGAGACATGTTTAAGCCTTTTATGTCAACTAAAACCTGAATACTTTGGTGAGACCAAAGAAGGTGGTGTGTTGAACATGACAAAAGGTCTGAACTTTAAATTTAACAACCAAAGGTTTGCCAGGAATGAACCAAAAATCAGTCAGCATTAAATCATTAGTTGTGTTCAGAAGGATCCCTGAGTATGAGAAAGACTTTTGGGACTCAATTTCCATCAGTAATGTTTATTGATCACCATAAAATATATTCTACAATTATGTCGCTGTAAAATTTGAAGAGATGACCTGGGGACAATTAAACACTAATTTAAATGGTTTATTTTCCAAATTTTAAGACACTTTTTAGTTAACTTTCTTTCTATTAGCCTGTTGTTATGCTAGGACACAGATATGGTAGTAGGCTAGCTACTCCAAAAAATGCTAACACAGATTTAAAAAAAAACCAAAAAAAAAAAACAGTTCAATAAATCAGTTACGTCCATTGGTTAGAAAGTGCAGAACTATTTCGGATCCATTTGCTAGTTTCAGTAGCCTTATCAGCTTCAACCATGTGACTCCTCTCCAAAGTATCCAGCTGATCTCTTTGTAGGAAGGAACACACCCACATCAGCTGCACTCTTTAGCCTCGACCCCAACTCTCTTGACCTTTGACCTCCAAATCTCTCAAGCCTTAGACCCTTTTGACAAAGCCACAGAGCTGAAGGATGTGAACCAGTTACAATGGACATCCAGCCGTGTGGGAATATTCACCACCAATGCCATGGCATCTTGGCTGATAATCGTTTACACGATAGCTCATGATGTTGATATACACATATAGATTATTCATAAAGTCTCAAACTTTGGACAATTCAGCAAGAGGTAGAAGGACATTTATCCCACAATTCTGCTCACCAGATGCAGGTTATGATAAAGAGAACTGTCCTTCTGAAAGAGGAATACATTATAACAGGCTAGCCAACATTCATTCATTCATCTTCAGTAACCATTTGTTCCTGGTCAGGGTCGCAGGGGAACCAGAGCCTATCCTAGCTACACTGGACATAAGGCGGAAATACGCCCTGGATGAGCCACTAGTGCACTGCAGGCTACACAACACGCTTGTACGAATAGCAGCACAATGACTTCGGACTAGGCACAATCTCCTTCTGAAGGCAAAAATCAACTGGCTGAGACTCCAGAAGAAGAAACTACAGGATCTGGAATAATAAACAGGAAGAATCCATTGGCCCAAACATACCACTGGCTCCAAGATCCATTGGTTTTGAGATTCCTGAAGATGCTACAGCTACAGGCGAGCCAAAGCATTCTTTTAAAAAAAAAAAAAGCATTTTCCCAAACTCAGTGTCCACTGCTTTGTCTCTGGCCGAATTCTTGTAGCCATCATATGGTACATCTGGTAAAGATGGTAGTTGTTTCGCAAACAGGTATTGGGGCTAGCTAATGTCCTAGGATTTGTGGTGCATGAACCAGAATGATGGTTCTGCGAGCAACAAACCATTTATTTTACTGAATTATTCAAAACCTGAAGGTTATAAAACAATCCAAAACAAAAACCTGAGCTTACCTCAAACATGGTGCCAACTTTATTTTGGATTTCCTGAATTAAAATAATTTCTTCCATAGCCAATGTAAATGATCAAATGTTGGTACAGGGTGTAGACGTTTGGCATGAAAACACTTCAATAGGTTTCCGAAGAAGGAAGGAACCTTGGATGCGTGTTATGGATGCTACATTAACAAATACTGTTGGTTGAAAAGGTGTGGAAGGCGTCCCAGAGCCTTGAGTCAAGAAATTAATATAAAAACAAGGACTTAAACCCAAGGAAAGTGTCTAAATGTGGGTTTAAATTAACAAATACAGGAAGGCAAGGCTATCAAGTACTAGCGAGACATGCAGTACTCGACTAACCATGGATATCTAACAGAAAGGACAAACCTTCGATAGATTCAATCAAACAGCGATCATTTTTCCTACAACTGAACCCAAACTGTTCTAGGGTGTAGATTTTTGCCACCACAAACACAAATGCACTACCAAAGAAGAGACAAGATGCCACATGCACAACTACTGTTGTCTGTTTGGTGAAAATGGTGTGGAAGGCATCACAGTCAACAAGCGCTTGGATCCAAAGTCAACATCGAAATGTGGAACTCAGTTAAACAAATACAGGAAGGCAAGGCTCAGAGTCGCAGAGATACAAGACTTGTTGAAACTGTATCAACAGGGGTATGTATACTCAGAACTACAGACCTAAAACAGAAACAGTTAAATTAGCACTAATCATGGATCTCTAATAAAACTGAAAGGGCGCTCTAGTGGAGACTGCGAGAGTTCGCCACCATGGAGGTACTAAAAATATATTCAGTAAAGAGTCTTACTTGACTGATTAGGATATCCGATATCCACCCGTGATGTACCATTGTCAGATGCAAGCCTAGCTCAATTTATGTCAATGTGTATTTTTCATCTCAACCCCATTTCAAATATTTCTCCCTAAATCCTGGTACTAAAAATACCATTACATCACCTCATTAGTCATTTGATGACCTTTAGGAAAATGTGATGCTTCACAGAGTATTTGCGACTCCGAGCCAGTGAACACTGCTGGAATTTTGGCGCAGCCACCCAAGACTCAAACAAGGGAAACTCTGAATCACTTGTAGCTCTGGGCCAGCATAATAAAGTCCAAAGCCCATCGTTCATACTGTGGCTTTTCTAACTGAAACCAAAGGAAGTCACTCTAGATTTAGTATTTATCTGCACCGATACTGCCGCTGACAAAATGCTATCAAGAAGTCCTTCAGTCAGCAACGGAAACAAAGGAAATCGTAATCGGAACGTTTCCAGTAGAGCTCTGTTGTTGAGTTGTTTTTCAAGCAGGCACTCAGTGGTGTGGCTTGGCCGAAGAAGAAGCTGTAGAGTTTCATTTTGCGTCTTCACTACGCTAGCAGTGTGTGTGTGTGTGTGTGTGTGTGTGTTGGTGTGTGAAACCTTACAAATCTGCCAAGCTCTTTGGCAAAGCCCCTCTTCTGGCTCCAGACCAACAGCTTAGCTAGCATTTGATCTATCGCCTGAAAGACCA
This sequence comes from Pangasius mekongensis, assembly GCA_033441845.1. Classification (NCBI taxonomy): domain Eukaryota; kingdom Metazoa; phylum Chordata; class Actinopteri; order Siluriformes; family Pangasiidae; genus Pangasius; species Pangasius mekongensis. Next base: position 413,523 of record JAKKZJ010000005.1, read on the forward strand.
CATTTCTTGGGTTTTCCTGTCAACTTGTCAAGTCCATTTCCCAAAAACAACGTTTGACATTTTTTAACAGGTTCGTCATTCTACTTGTGAGGAACGTCTCTGAGGTGTGCAGACGGAGTGCAAGAGTTCATTTTAGGCGCAGGTTCCCTCGTTAGTCTGACATAAAGGATTGGGAAAAGGAGCACTGTATGATCTTAGCGACTAGAACGAGCTCTGAACATGCAGACGTCTCAATTTTTGAAAAAAACAAACAAAAAAACAAAACAAAACTGAAATTAGGTGACTGTGTTTATATAAAGATTAACTTATTTGTACTTATGCACTTAGGCCTAGTCCACACTAGCAGATCAGTTGGAAAATGGCAATTTACTAAAGGTTTCAGTCTGTTTTCACAAAAGTTTCCCATCTGACGGGGAAAAACCGACTTCACTAGCTAGCTGTTTTTGTGGAAATAGATTATTAGCATGAGAGTTGAAGCTTTGGAAGCTTATTTGGTTGAGCAGAGGGCATTGACAGACTACAAGACTAAAGCCCTGCTGCATCACTCTCTTTAGGTAGAGGTGAAGCGAGGGCTAAATTCCACTGCACCACTATCAGCATCTTTAAGTACTTTTTTAATTAAGGACAAATTTAAAACCTTGCCAGGGGCTACTTCTGACATTTTTTCCCACAGTATTATTACTTCACAGTGTGCTGGGTTTGTTTCGCTTGTCCTCCCCGTGTGGGTTTTCTCCATAAGACAGCTGGTCTTAGCCATCTGTTCACAAGCACTAAGAACACCAGATTCAACTAATGTTTAACGTCCTAGCATTTTTTTCCCTCCAGGGTCTTTCTGTAACAGTCCCAAGCTAATCGATTAGCTTATTAAAAAAAGGCTGTACAGGCTACGCAAGACGTTTCCCAGTCTCGAGCATTTCAGTTCTTTATTGTGTGGTTAATGCAGTGGCTGTGCTCCCGGGACAAGCGTGCTATTGAGTTTCCTGCAGCTGTCGATCCATCTGGAGAAAAACTTCAAGCTATGTGAGAAATTCTCATCCACACCACATCTACAGCCAAACGAGCGAGGCGACGTTGCAAGCGTAATTCTTGCACGCTCTGCTCGTTGCGTATTTTGCACCGCTCTTCGTTTGTATACCGCAGCATTTCCGCCGTTCTGTCCCTCGTACCTCGTTTCTTTCACTGGAGAATTAGCACCATACGCTCCATCACATGCATCTGAATCACAGCTGCGTTATGTAACGTGCTTACAAGCTGCTTTTGGAGAATTTAATTGGGGAAAGTTCACTGAGAATAACCGAGAACATGTGCTTCTCATAAAGCAAGCTGATAGCTGCGGCCCTGAACGAAATACTCAGGAAAGACTAAAAGCACAACATTTTCAGAGCTCTGTTTAGGGTGTGTGATGATATATTGGTATGACTGTTCACTGCGATGAGGAAATCTGCAACATCACACTGCTATTGTGATTTTTTTCTTTTTCGTTTGTTTTTTAAGAGGATCTTCCCAACGGACAGAACTCCAGCGCAGTCATATGGTTTGAATCATGCTAATTCCGGCATGCTGAAGGTCAAGGCCGGCTTGCCGAAAGCTTTCATCCTACTTATAGGTATTTAAAATTCAGTCCGCGGGGTTCGGCCGGCATTTAAAGCCACATACATCTCGTATTTTTTTTTCCCCATTCGGGATGCAAATGAAGAGCTGGGCTTGATCAGTGTGGTTAGGAAGCTTTTTTTTTTGTCTTGGTCAAGTAGCAGCAGCAGAGAATGAGTAGAGAACAAAGAGCCGTCTGTAGGAACTAAGTGTCCTCCGTGGGCGCGGTGCCAAGAAGTCAGAGCCTTCAAAACTCGTTTTCAACCCGCTTCAAAACAAAGGCTGCATTTTTTAACGTGCTCTTAGTGACTTGCCCTCTCCACGTCCCCTAGTGCCATTTTAATATTACGTTTAAGTTTTAAAGAGTTAAAGATTAATGACTGGGAATTGCACCAGATCGCTCTGATTTCTGCTCCTGAAGTATAAACGTGTGCACGTCTACGCTGACTCGATCCCTCGCTCCTCCAAGCAGGGAGAAAAAAAATGCATTAAAACTGATTTCCAATAAAGTCCTTTCAGGAATCACGTATCTAAAGTAGAAAGTGTAGTGTGTGTGTGTGTGTGTGTGTGTGTGTGTATACGGGGTTTTACGGTAACCACCAGGAGCTTTGAGGGTAAAAAAAAACTAGCCACTTGTCTGTTTTAGTTCAGACACTAGAAAAGTTTACAGTTTAAATATTTACAAAAACAATGTTTACAAAATGAAATAACTATTTTTTAAAAATTGTTCAATAGTCTTCTTGTGTGTAGCAATTGTAAAGCATGTTACACACACACACACACACACACACACACACACACACACACACAAAAAAAAACCATGGCAGAAACCCAACGCTGCTCATCATAATGAGAACTCCGCCCCCTCAGTGAAGCACGGTGGTGGTAGGAAAGAGGAAAAGTTTACAGTATAAATGTTTACTTTCCTTCTTCTTCAGGATTTACGTACAGCAATTAATAAGAAAGTGTGCGTGTAAAAGCTTCTAATGTCTACATCTGAACTAAAACAGACGAACCGCAGCGTATTTTCCGTGTAGTTAATAGACTTCGGACGAACAACATAATCAGAAGACACTGCAACTCGGCGTAATTTCCTTTTCAAAATGGTGGATGAAATTACTTGTGGAAGCTATAAAATGATGTGTGATGATAATATAATACTGCTAGCTATTTAGCACACTAGCTAGTTTATCGAACGCTGACATGACTGTACACTCGTGTGATGTAGACGATACGCGTAAAATTTTAGAATTTTTCGCAGAAACTCAAGTCTGCTCTACGTAGTGCTGGTCTTTCTTTCAGATGATATACGGTAATATCACGTTGCTAGTTAGCTAGCTTGTGTCTCCCAGTATTCCGGAGAATAAAAAAAAGAAGAGCCTCCTGTCCTTTAGCTGGTGTGCTCTGCTGAATATAATAAGTTATATGATAAATTTGAAATCCAAACGAATCAGGCTGCACATTTGGAAGATGAGAAACACCGAGAACCAGGCCAAAAGAAACAGCGAGTCGGTTTGTGTTGTGAAAGAGCGAGAAATAATTGAAGAACTGACAGGTCGTTTTTCTGGCCAAGTAAAACACACTCCTCGCTCGCAGCGGGCTTGCGACATCAGCGGGCTCCAGAGCAAGAGAAACGTAAACTAGCTATCCTGTTCTTTTCTGTCAAACAAAGTTGTTTAAAAGATTCCTACAGCGCTCTTCATTTTATCAGAACGGGTTAAGAAGGTTTTTTACTGCCAGGCAAAAAGTGGCTACTGGCTAATATGGCTAGAGTTCATCTTTTTAGCTAGCGACTGCACTCCTATATGCTTAAACAGTTATGCCTTTTTAAACGTAATACAGATAGAAGTCATTAGATAGATGGAAAGAGCGATGGATTGGAGCTGTTTATTGAAATGCATGAGAAACCTTTAGCTAACGTAGGCTAGAATGGTCCTTTTTTTGCTAGTTTGTAAACCAGCTAAACTAAATAATTTTATAATTTCTGTATGCACCGATCTTAAAGCATGTTACACACACACACACAAAAAAAAAAAAACCACAAGGCAGAAACGCAACATGCTCATCACTCTGAGAACACGATCCCTTCAGTGAAGCACGGTGGTGGGAGCATCAGGTTCAGCATCACCCTTGTGCTCTTGGCTACTTCTCGGACTCTTCACCTGGTCTTTCGTGGACAGTCTCCTCTAGGCTGAGTCACACTTCTGCCATATTCATTCCATTTTTAAATAAAGAACTTCCTGTCGCTCCACAGGATATCAAAGTTCCTGTATGTTACAATGTTTTATTTTTTTTTGTGGTTTTTTTTGCTGTATGAATGTTCAGAACAGAATTCCGACATGGACAAGCCGAAGTTCTTGAGAAAGTTCTTGAGTGGAAATTATGAATTAAAGATCCGTTCAAACGGAGTGTGGAAAAAAGTTTCTCGTTTCCTGTCCTGTGGGTAGTTACCATTTCCTAGAGAAACAATCAAATGTCATGGTTTTTAAATATTCATTAAAATATAAAAGAAAATAATCAGATCACAACATGTTCTGGGTAAGTTGGGCTCTAATGAAGTCATGTGACAACCTTCAGGACGACCACGAATATTCACCAAAGGGGAAGAAGTAAAGTGGACCATTAAATAAAAACGGTACTGGAACGGAGCCTGGGACCGTTGGCTAGCTGTGTTTCCAGTGGTGCCGACTCCCTCTGAAATATACGGAAATTCCTGGATACGTCCTTGAAAGCACAGGAGAGAGACGAGGCGAAATAGATGGAAAACGAAAAGTTCAAATCAAAACATAAGCACACACTGCCTTAGAGGAGAAATGGGAATTTTTCATTTAAAGATTACAGTTGGGGATATTTTAAAAATGAAATGCGAGGACAATTATATATCACGTCTTGCTTAGCATCAGGGCTCACACAGTTCGCACCGGCATTAGCCTGGCTTGCTCACTTAGTGACATGAACTTTACTGCTGTGTTTAATTCGCATTCTGGATTTCTTTGCTAAGCCTCCAGACTTATGTCCTAGACTAACATGTTAGAGACTATCCAATACTGTCCCCGGCTCAGATCACGTGGTGCCTGGACAAGAAGGAGAACCAAATTCAGCACAGGTACGTAAACACAGCACAGAGGTGGAAATAGCGAGAGTGAGGAGGATCATGGGTAATTTGCCAAGCCGTTAGCTGTCAATCTAGCCAGCCCAATACCTTAACCGCTAACTGAGTGGTAATTAAAAAGAGCACTGTAATGTCCAGATGGGGTTTGATCCGTATCACTGCCCAAATTCCTCTCTCTCTCTCTCACACACACACACACACACACACACACACACACACACACACACACACACAATCTGCTTTTGACCCTTTTGGCTTCCCACTGTAATAATTCACCTCCTCAGTCTATTACATTTATATAAGTGCATTCCTGTGCCTGTGTGTGTCATTTTGCAGCACTGTGTGTGTGTGTGTGTGTGTGTGTGTGTGTGTGTGTGTGTGTGTGTGTGTGTGTGTGAGAAGCATTATATCACCAGACCAGGACTTTCTGGAAATGTGCGGGCGGAACAAAACAAAGCATCTGATGCTGACTCTTTATGTTTCCACAAAGAGAGACATGAAAAAGTCTGTGTGTGTGTGTGTGTGTGTGTGTGTGTGTGTGTGTGTGTGTGTTCCAGTCTGTCCATGACTGTGTGTTTGCCTGTCATGTTGTTGCCCTTCTTCTCACACACACACACACACACACACAGAGTTCACATATGACTAGTGAGCATTTTTTTGGAAATTGGCCCGAAGGCTACATATTCACCCCTCCCTCCCTCCATCCCTCCATCCGTCCATCCGTCCCTCCCTCCATCCCTCCAGCTCTTATTTCATCTCCCAGTTCACAACGATGCTCTTTGTCACTTAATAGAGATGAGGGATAAAGACTAAAAAAACCCAAAACACAGAGCTGTTGTGGAAGGAGAGGAGGAAAACACGGGTTTAGAAGAAAAATATTTAACCGAAGTCTATTACAAAAAGGAAACACTACAGTGTGGTCGCTGGGTTACATGATTCCACACGCTTATGGTGTCGAACTGTTCGAAAGCGTGGAATAATACACTCCGTGTTGTGCTGTTGGAGTAAAATAATCAACGACAGCGTGATGAAGACATTTCTTTTAGTCTTCTGACAAAATCACATAATCGATTTAAACATATTTCATGCTGCGTTCATGACCGAGTGGAACCTGGTCGGTTTCTCACTTCCCAGTAGGAACGATCTGTTTGAACAGCTCTCCAAGTCGTAATTCCTACTCGGAAAGTCGGAGTTTTTCCAGAATTTTGTATTTTTTTTAAATACTAGATACTAAATACTAGCTTTCTGCAAGATTTTCTTTTAAAGTCAAACTGCTTTTCATGTCATTGTCAGCACTTTTATCAGTGAATTATCACATCCACTTTAAAAATAAACGAAACACTTAGCAAACTTTAATTCCAGGTTTTGTAGACGGTAATGAAAGACGGTTTTAAAAGTCTTAATGCACCTCTGTTCCCGAACTCTAAAGGAGTTGAGACTTGGAAAATTCAGAGGTTTTGCGAACGCAGCATTAGTCTTTTGGGTACCATAAATTTTAGTCTACATTTTCTTGGCAAAAAAACAAACAAACAAAAAAAACCCAGCAATTTTACTGCAAAATAATTCAGGTCATCAGGTATGATCATTCTAGCTAGCTTTATATTCACCGAACATGAAGACGCTACACTAATACGCATTTTTAAATCACAACATAACAACGTCATTGCAGTCAAAAAGGGCGCTGATGCTACCAAGCATGTGACGTGTGTTTCTCCGACTTCCTTTCCAGGTTTTCAGCTCAAAACCGCAAGAAAACAAGTGGATGTGGAGAATCTCTGGGTTTCATAAGGCCGCTCGACTGTCGAGTTTTAAACAAAGGAGCGAGCCGAAAGCGCGAGTCAGTACTGTAAATCAACTGATCAGACGCTAGCCAAACAAAAAGCATGTGATTATTTTCAGTCTTGGACTGGCTGTAAACAACGCGGTGAGGGAGTGAGTAAGATTTTCCGAGACCCCGCTGTGTCCAGAGTTCATGCTGGACGTTTTCTCAGCACGGAAAAGTCCTCATGAGGAAACACATGTCACTCGGATACGCTCGGAGAAGCCCACGATTAGCACAGCAGTCACAAGACAACAGCGCTAAACTCCGGACTTGGACTGATTCGGGATTTCCAGTGAAGGAAAAAAAAAAAAGAAAAGAAATGAGCACGAACACGGCTGTGTCTCAGAGGGATGTGCTGATAATCAGTTAGACAGCAAAATCACGATATTTTAGCATCAGGAACACGTCAAGTGGTTAGGATGAGGACAGCTGCCTTCTTAGGGTCCTTAAATGAAAGATGCACAGACTGATAGTGATAATATCGTAACCTGGGATAAGACGTTACAAGGATATTAATCCTTCTTCTAAATATCTTCCCAAAAAAAAGGGTTCAGGAGCAAATTCAGAGTACTTTAGCTAACAACTTACACACTAGCTGTCAGAGTGAGGAGGAAAGAAAGGGGAGAAAGACAAAGACACAACTTGAGAGAGGGACACACACACACACACACACACACACACACACACACACACACACACACACACAGTGAGAAAAAAGAAAGCAGGAGGAAAGAATGACAGAAAGAGACGCAAAACACACACACACACACACACACACACACACACACACACAGAGCTGCTTTCCCCATCTGGCTCACAGTCCTCTTAAAGCCCTAAAGCCTTTCTAAACCTGCTGGAAGTCTTTACGAGGCGCCGCGTCCCAGAATGCCTCAGAACGCAGATGGACAAAACACGCAGCAACAACCAAAATTCCACAATAATTCTTACATTTTGAATTTCGTTAAGATTTTAAGAAAGTCTGAATTAAAATACCATCTGCTTCTGTGTGTGTGTGTGTGTGTGTGTGTGTTTTACTATGTTACTATTCACACATACAGTAGCGGTGTGATGTTTCACCCCCGGATTTACCCCAAACCCCCCGACTGTCCTCGAGACGGATTCGGTGATTCGTTTCACTTCACACAAACATCGCAGATGATCCAAATTCAGAGTCAGCAAGTCCAAAAATAAGTAAAAGAAAATCCAGAACCTATATATCCTGAATTGTAAACTGAACAAATCCAGATTTAAGAAAGAATCCAGAATCCTCTATGGCAAATTTACCATAAATCTGGATTTAACAAATACAGATTTAAGAAATCCAGCCTGAAGAACCCAGAAGTGCCGAATTCTGAAGGAACCAAATCCAGAATTAATGAAAGCAAATCCAGAATAAACAAATCCTGGATTTAAGGTGAATCAGAACTACTGAATTCAGAATGAAATGCTGAACGAACAAATCCAGAACAAATCCGGAGTTTATATTTACAGATTAACTAACAAAGGCAAAGGTCAGTGGATCCAAATTTAGGAAATCCAGCCTGAAGAACCCAGAAGTACCAAATCCAAATACTGAAGGAACCAAATCCAGAATTAATACAGAATAAACAAATCCTGGATTTAACAATTCCAAATGCTGAATAAACAAATCCCAAGTTATCGAATTCAGAATGAAATCCTGAACAAACAAAGCCAGAATTACCACAGGTAAACCGAACAAATCCAGAGTTTACATAGTTTTAGATTTAACAAAAAAAAAAAAATCCAGATTAAATAAATGCTGAATGAACAAATCCAGAACTACCAGATCCAGCTGTAAGGGATCCAGGCTGAATAGCTCAGAATGACCGTGTATCAGGAAGGAACACACCTAGATGGTGAAGTAAGAGCTTTATAATCTGTGGAGACGTTTGGGATTCAGATCCCTAACCCCTTACGCGATACTTAGGGAATGAGAGAACACTTCTACACTTCTTCTTCTTTTCTGTTAATGCTGCCTGAAGAGGAACAGAGGAATCTGCAGGTTGATCATCTCGGTACTGATTTATAAGCAGTGGAACTTGAACAGTAGTGCTATGAACAGTTACTGCACACACAAGCACTGTGTAGTGACTTCATGCGCAGACTTCTGCATAAAGTGTGCATAAAGTGTGCATAAAGTGTGCATAAAGTGCGCATGAAGTGCGCATGAAGTGTGCATGAAGTGTGCATTGCAATCAGTGTGTGTGTTTCATGCACACACACCCCCCTCCCTTTTTGTTGTCCCTAATCGCGTTATTGCATCTTAACTCTGATCCGCACAATGCAAACAAGCCCCCAACCCCAGCGCGCGCATCATCATGCACTACAATCCGCAGGCACTAACGCACTAAAGACGCGCGCGAGGCGTTTCTATAAACCTGTACATACCCATAGCGGCTCCTCTGATGTCTCTCTGCAGGGAGGGAAAAGCACAGCGAGCAGCAGCCTGAGTGACTGAGTGAGTGAGTGTGTGTGTGTTTGTGAGTGAGTGTCTATTTGACATACAGAACTGGAGCGCGCTGCTTTAGGAGGACTCCCTCTGACGTCATACGCAGAGCCACGCCCACCCCTGCTCACGCCTGCAGTGCGTCATAAAGGCGCCAGAGGGCGCGCGCCGCCACAGAGTGTTTAATATGGACACCTAATACTCTGTTTTGTTTTGTTTAAGGTTTTTTTTTTTTTTTTTTTACATTAAGCTGCTGAGTAACAGTAAGATTACAGAGTGAAGAGGAGAAGAAGGTACAGGAGTTGAAGTACTTGGGGTCAACAGTTCAGAGTAATGGTGAGTGTGGGAAAGAGGTAAAGAAGCGAGTGCAGGCAGGTTGGAATGGGTGGAGAAAGGTGTCGCGAGTTCTGTGTGATAGAAAAATATCAGCGAGAATCAAGGGGAAGGTGTGCAAGACAGTGGTGAGGTTGAGGTTCTCTTTGGGATTGAAAAGGTTGGACAGGATTAGGAATGAGTACATCAGAGGGACAGCTCATGTTGGACGTTTAGGGGACAAAGTTAGGGAGGC
>JAKKZJ010000005.1:423181-437249 GCA_033441845.1 Pangasius mekongensis
AGATAGGGATAGGTGGAGAGTGATGATTCGCTGTGGCGACCCCTGAAGGGAAAAAGCCGAAAGAAGAAGAAGAAGAATTAAGCTGCTGAGTGAGGTGTAAAACACTCGGAGGCTGTGGTGCAGTTCCAGGAAAATGATTACCGCCAGCAGGGCGGCGTGATAATGTACAGTCACCCGACTACGTTTACACACAAATCAAATTCCGATTAAGGTCTTTATTTTCCGAATACGATGTTTATATGCGTACAGGCATCGGAATATTCCTGTATACCTGGTTGTACGTATGCCCGAGTTGCCGTACAGCTGTGAGCACCCACGATTCCTTGCGAGCTGATCTGAATAAATACTTGAAACAACGTTTCACAGTAAAGAGCGACGTCGTAGTTATCACACAAATCCGATAAAAGGCATGCGGTACACATGAGGTAGAGGATTCTGTGAGACCGGTATCCAAAACTACATGAGGGTCTTTCTAGCACAATTCTATCATCATCATTAATAATCACATGATCAATCCAGACAAACAGTAAACACATAGTAGGCGTTGATGTTGATATTGATATTGCTAGCTCTAGTCTCTAGGTATGTACCTTCAGTTATTTTTAAAGCTGCACTATATTCACATTTCCAAATATAATATAAAGGTACATGAAATGTATACTTAATATTACGACACTAGCATTCACTGCCATCTGGACATCTAAAAGTCATTTATATTGCACAAGCAAGACATGAGAAATAGCTCTTTAACTATTTATAATGGAATAAACACATTTGGTAAGCTGTTTTTTTAAAATGTATATTTCCAGACAAAGCCTTAGGAAAGGCCTCACTGAGGTTTCCCTGTGACACAAACATCTGTTATGGACATTTCCTGGAGTTGTGTCGTGGGGGTTGTGAAAAACACAGATGCGCACTGCACGCACTTTCTGTCTCAAACCAGCTCAGACGTGAGATAAAACATATAAAGGTCAACATGAAGGATCAGCCAAAAGAAAGAAAGAATGAGGAGGTAAAAATGTTCTAGGAATGAGACAGAAGAAGGCATTAACTAATGACACACGAGTCTAATCGCACACGGTGCAGTGATGGAGTGTGTAGTCACAGAGTGGTGAAAAAATCTGCACATGGAAGGCATAATGGATTCTACAGAAGAGAGAGAGAGAGAGAGAGAGAGAGAGAGAGAGAGAGAAACCCAGGTAGTCGTATGACATATTGGTTTTAGGGTTACAGAAACTAGCACATAAACAAAGATATACATAGTAGATACTATGTGCTTCTGTCTGCGTTTAATACAAGTAACCTGGTAAAACATCGTAAACATAAACCTCAGTGCAAGGAGGTCATGACTAGCAGCGCACAACAGCAACCAACACTGCAGCAAACACTGGCTAGGCGAGAGAAAACGTCTACAGACATGTTCTTGATGATCAGTCGCTATCGGTCATCGACAACGAGGGATTCTGATGCAATGAAAGCAACAACGTACTTTACCTACAGCTATACAGAAGCACTTCTCCGCAGTGAAACAAAACACGCTCCTCTCCACTGCAACCCTAGCTCAATCCAAGCTAACTAACATAGCTAGATAACGCACTTCATTTAAATAAAGTCGCTAACGTTATAAAGACCGAGCCTATTTGGAATCACCACCAGAGGCCAACACTTAAAGATATGTGTGTATTTTACAAGAGGTAACAAATTGCCAGGACTGGCCTCTCGATCATAGAGTGGCAGAGTTCAGCTGCTTTGTGTAGGCAGATTGAGTTACAGATGTTCTCCAGGGCCAGGAGTGGGATTCCAATGAGTTACTGAGGACTGCTGATAACCCACTGTAGACCTTTGCTAGTTAGCAGTTACCACACCAAATTGCAGGTGCTGATATACTCTGATATACTCAGCAGAAGCCGTTATTGTGGGGTAGTTTTGAGAAACGGGATGGAGGAAACAGACGATGCATTGACCATAAGGTTTCACCATGCCCTGCCTCACTGGAGCAAGTTCAACCTCATCCATATCTAGAGGAGGACAAGTGGAAGCTTGCCTTCTTGACAAAAAAAAGAGGTTCTATAAATACCTGGTTATGACCTATCACATGGTCAGTGCCCTGTCTCTGTCCCAGCTGTTTGTCAATATCTTCAGGGACATGCAGGTTTGTTGTCCTCTACATTCTGGTGTAACCATCAAGTCTGTCAAACCTGAGTCACGTCAGGGTCGTGCTGGCAAGACTGCTGGAAATATTAGATTCAACTTTATTGTCATTGTGACAAGTACAGAGCCAGTGAAACACATTGTTTACACATATCCCAGCTTGCTAGGAAGCTGGGGTCAGAGCGCAGGGTCAGCCGTGATACACCACCCCTGGAGCAGAGAGGGTTACGGGCCTTGCTCAAGAGCCCAACAGGGGCAGCTTGAACCCCTGCCCTTCTGATCAGTAACCCAGAGCCTTAACCATTCAGCCACCACTGCACATATACATGGCACTCTGGAGCACATCAGGCGATGTCCAGTCCCCCACTCCTTGCCACAAACACAAAAGCCAATGATCTTTATTGCCTCTATGATGTTAGATCAAGAGACACCATTGTCTTGCCCACCTGCTTGGTTGCTCCACACTATCACAGCAGCTGAACTATCCACCAAGCCACCCGTAAAGTTCATGGCAGGGGCCATTAGGGCAAGCTTCTCACTTAGGCACATACACTAGCAGCTTAAGTGCACCCACACTGGCAGCCTAATTTCCAGTCTTACGTGCAAATATATGTTTCTGTAAAGTCTAGACTTCTTCTGCCTGGAACGTTGGAGCCTCTGCTTATACCACAAGAGTCCTGCTCATGTGAGGCCCAGGCTGCTAAAGGATCCGTGTGTTACCGCTGCTGTGTTTGATTTCAACCACAGAGGGGCATCAGTGTGTCAAATCACAGGGAGTGAAGAGATCACACACACACACACACACACACACACACACACACACACGTTTGTCTTACTATCCTTGTGAGGACCTTCCACTGACATAATTATATTATGATATTAATGATATTCCTATTCTGTATTCTAATTATCCTAATTATATTATGACATTCCGGATATTATTAATGATATTCCTATCCTTCTGCAGACACACCAACATATAAAATTGTTCAGTTGTTATGTCACTGCATATTTCATATAAATGCTCATACACCTACACTCCTCACTGCTGTGGTCTCTTAGCGACTCATTCAGTGTGTGTGTGTGTGTGTGTGTGTGTGTGTGTGTGTGTGTGTGTGTTACACTCCTCATCATCTCTCAGCAAATAACAACACACTCCATTTGGGACTTACATTAATGAAGCCTTATGGAAACACGTGATTCAGACACGTTACACACTCCTGATTTCTGCGAAAGACATTTTATGATTCGTCCATCACGAGAATCTCCGATCCTCTTATTGATGTTCCCATGGCCTTGTTACCATGGAAACAATGTTTACAGCCCTACGGCGGGCTAAAAATGACTTGCGTGTGTGGGAGACGAGACAAGAATGTTACACAAATGCTGTTGTTTTTATTTTTTTGTTGTTGTTGTTGTTTTTTTTTATCTCATATTTATTGATTGCGGCCATGGATTAAATTTGGATTTTAGTGATATACTTGTAACCAAAACACACACTACATTATAGTATATCATGAGAGGAAGTGTGTGTGTGTGTGTGTGTGTGTGTGTGTGTGTGTGTGTGTGTGTGTGTGTGTGTGCTGGTCTCCACTGACATCAACAGCCATTATTTTATACCCTGTTGTTACTCTCAGGCTCAAAATGACATCTGATTTGTGATATTTATTCAGTTTCTTATACTTTATTTGTATAGATGATTCTGATGAAGATTTAGATCGCATGTGCGAGACACGACGTGAACAATGGTAGCATGATAATAGGTGAAGCAGGAAGAAAACAGGCACTGGGTCGGCGTCTGATGACCAATCATTGGCTGATCTGAAAATCCAACACTGCATAATAAAACGCAAATCAAAGTTGTTGTTGTTGTTGTTGTTGTTGTTAATTAGATGGTAGTGTAAGATTTCATTAACAATTTCAGCCCAAGAAGAACAAATGACCGGTCATAAGTTTGATCTGAAAGAGTCAAATCTTATTAAAGAATCTTATTAGCTGACGCATTTATTGATGAAATGCCTAAAGTCCCATCAGGACTCTTTTTCAATTTTACTCTCACAATTGTATAGATTTTGCTCCAATCATTTGAAGGCTCCAAGCGTACGTGTTCACATCGATACGTAGGGCACGTTTTGGCCCTACGAGTTTAATTTGTGTCTAGACGATAGCTGAGCACAAGCAGATTTGGTGGCACGCGACCTAGCTGGGCAACGAAACATGAAATACGTTTGAGTGTATAGCCAGAAAATACTGTTATTATCATTTAGACAATCCATTAGGTTCTGCAGCTAGGCATGCGCAAAAGTGAGCCCTAGCTAAATATGCCTAGCTAACACTGAAAACGTTATTAGAACTGTCAGTATTTATTTAGTTATTTATTCATTTAACAGAGTCTAAGACGGTTAGACTCTAATGTTTGACAAATAACTTTCCTGCGATGTTGGCTATAAGAAAGGTTAGCTTTAGAAATTGCTCACGCTCACAGTTACACTGAAAACTAACGTTACGCAAATGTCTATGTTAAACGTTTAGAATACCTGGCAGATGCGTTTAGTTCCCGGAATCACAGCATTGCGCTAAATGTTTTACAAACTGTTCACGGGTTTTTCTACAGTCTCGTGCTTTTGCCTGTGGAACGTTTTTCACGTGATTTGGAGGGTGAGAATTTAAAAAATGAAATATTCACATCGAAGTAGCTCACACATCATATTTTTTGAACAGAACGTGTTTTTTTTTTTTTTTACGCTGCATTGATCATCTGAGAACACAGCTGTCACAGTGTGTGTGTGTGTGTGTGTGTGTGTGTTGTAGTGCATGTCATCTCACTGAGATGTGAAATTATGATGTAACAGCAAGTGCGTTGCTTTTCCCGTTTCCTAATGTTTTTCGATTTTCACTTAAAAAGAAAATTTGCATGAAAAAGTTAAAATTATTTTAAAAAAAAAAAAGACATACTGATGTTGTTTGACACATAACCTTCCTAGTGTGTGTTTGTGTGTGTGTGTGTGTGTGTTGACTCTAAGAGACGACTCTAAGATGGTAGTTATGAGGAGCACTGTGTTTCCACAGCAACCAGAAGGAAGAGGAAATGAAACAAATATGAATGACTCCCTGAAGGAAACACACACACACACATACACACACAGTCAGTTTCACCATTAAAGTAAAACCACATCCATGCACACATTTTAAATGAAAATAAAATAAAATTCAACTCTTTAATTTAAAAAGAAATAGGTGTGTTTGTATTATGAATTACTGCCTCAGAGACACAGGATGTGGAAAACAAGAAAAAATGAAGCTAAAATATCATTTTCTCTGTCAGGTGAACTGCAAAGAGGCGTTTCTGTACGAAATCCCACATAATATTTCAGTATATGAATTGGGTGCAGATGCAAATCAAACCAGAGAGCTTGCAGGTATGACACACACACACACACACACACACACACACATATGAAAACAGCAGTGGGGGAAAGAAAAGGTTTGGATTGCTTACTGCTGGAGCATAATGGAGGAAACAGAAGGAGAAAAGGCTAATGAGATACAACCTACAGAGCTGAAACCTCGTATTTACATTTACGGCATTTGGCAGACTCTTATCCAGAGCGACTTACATTTATCCTTTTCATACAACTTAAGGGCCCTACTCAAGGGCCCAGCAGTGGCAGCTTAGCGGTGCTGGGGATCAAACTCATGATCCTCCGATCAGTAGCCCAACGTCCTAACCACTGAACTACCACTGCCCCGTGTAAACCACCGTATAAACCACACATAGGAATTCTTCTAGGAATCGTTGCAGTTTTGTAATATTTTGGACTAGAGGCCGTGAAGTCACTGTGATGACCTCTGTCCATTCTTCTTTTAACTCCTGGACATCAATTTATTTATGAATCATTTATGAAAATGCACATTTCTCTCATTTGATGTAAAGCCGATTGTCAAGGACCGTGCCATGCATAGTTAACCCTTTAACGTCTTCTTGCTTGGAAGCTGAATAAACGAGGACGTCGTCTATATGACTAGAGACGACCTATAGGCTATATAGATTAAGACAACGCAGTTAAAATACTTAGAAAGACCTGGAATACTGGGGGAGCATTCACCAGGCCATGAGACAGAACCAAATATTTTGTCACGTCGTTGAATCCTCTGCAAATCAGTGCAGGGTCTGAAACCAGCCA
The DNA here is from genome assembly GCA_033441845.1 of Pangasius mekongensis. NCBI lineage: Eukaryota > Metazoa > Chordata > Actinopteri > Siluriformes > Pangasiidae > Pangasius > Pangasius mekongensis. The sequence continues at coordinate 429,517 of JAKKZJ010000005.1, forward strand.
TGGTAGGCAAGATGGAGGGATGAATGTACCAAGGTCAGAGCTTCCTTCACATATTCTTCCCTAGCTCACGTTTCAGCCACTGACAGGTAAAGGTGACCATGTGGGTAGTGAAAATCCAGGTAAAAAGGTCTATATCTCAGAGGCTTTACTGAGAGTCTCAGTGAGGTCAGAATATGAAGTAGGAATTTACACTTATGACATGGAATTGAAAAGGCCTACATTGTGACTGGTCAGTTCTCCATTCCTGGCTATGATCAATCAGTCAGGGAATTCTCAGAACTACCAAGAGATTTGGTGCTCAGAAAGGACGTGGGGTCAGCGTGGAGGAGCCCGGTGCAAATGGTACTTTTCTTTTACCCAAAGGTACACCATCTAGAGCATGGAGACTAAGGAACTGTTAAATAGGGATGGCTGGTAAAGTGCATTTCCACTTTCTGAGAGAGAGGTGACAGCCATGCTCACTTGGGTCACGGAGGTATTCTGAGGGCGAAACTGGTACTCAATAACGTCCTTTTCCTCCCTCACTGAAGATACTTTTGCATGGCTCATCTCCCCTGCCTCACTCTCAGATATCCAGTCCATCTCCATTAACATAATTCATACGAAAAATTATATATCCCTATATATATATATCGCTTTATAAGGGAAAAAATTGACATAATTCTTAAGGGAAAATGGGTTTCTCAGACTTGGGTAAATTGAGTATTTGACAAATTGTGTGTCTTTTAGAGCTACAGGCTCACACAATTAGCAATCAGCTAGACTATTGGTCTCCATTTTAAATAACAAATTCTTAAAAAAAAAAAGTACAGATTGACTTAGTTAAATGTTAACCTAGTGTCTTAATAACTGACTAGTCTAAAACAACTATTATTACTGGATTCACTGGACCTGATTCTACAGCAGTACAGTGAGCTCATGGCATTCTTTACAGTGAATTATGGAAGTTTACCAGGGCCATGTGGTCATTCAGTCTATTGGCTACAATCAATAGTGCAGTCCCCCTCTGGGAGGAATCATTTCCCCAAATGTGTTCATGTGTCTTAGGCACACAAACACACTTACTCACACTCACACTCACACACTTACTCACACTCACACACTTACTCACACTCACACAAACACACTTACTCACACTCACACACTTACTCACACTCACACAAACACACTTACTCACACTCATGCTCATAGTGAAATAATCTGAGGTGCATTCACAAAAAGTAAATACCATCACATACATAGACATACACAGACACATCATTTCTTAAAAGAAGAGATTATCTAGATTAAAGAAGACTTTAAACTGAAAGAGATGATTCAATTCAATTCATTTTTATTTGTATAGCGCTTTTTACAAAGGTCATTGTCTCAAAGCAGCTTTACACAAACAAAAGTAAAGTGAAATGAGTGTGTGTGACGTCTCTGATGAGCAGAGGAAGAAACCTTGAGAGGAACCAGACTCAGAGAACCCATCCTCATATGGGTTTACACTGTAGTGCACGTGTGTGTGTACAATGTGCGCTTGTGTAGTCCATAGAAAACAGATGAAGCGTCTTCGTGGCAGTGTGAAGCACTGCGGTGGACAGGTCCAGAGTGAAGGTTTCTCTTTTAGAAATAGGCTTAATAATTACAATTATTCTATGAATATCGTTTGATTTGCAGTGGGGAACTAGGAGACATTAGGGAACCAGGGTAACTAGGAAAAATATGGAGACTGAGACAAATTAGAAACTAGGAAAACCAGGGGAACAAACGCAAACTAAAGCAAAGTGAGCAGCAACAAAGAGAAAGCTGAAGCAGCGGTGGAATTGGTCAAGAGCAAATCTACAGCAGGGATATTCCTATGATATTTGGCATTACGGACAAATATCAAGCCCTGCAACCCAGCACTGCCTCCTCCTCAGCTGCCACTAAGAGAAAGGGAAAAAGCTGAGAGTATTGTCCACCAAGCTGCACACCTTGAACAAGCTCTAACTGAAGCCAAGGCAATACTGACTCACTAGGACCCTCTGCGACCCCTTTGTACCAAGCAGACTAGGCCAACAGCAGAGTAAAAGAATAAGCAGCTGAGGGGTGGATTGCAGTCACAGCTGATCTAATGTCTGTCCAGCATCTGTGAGTAAAGTTTGAAGGCCATCTCTACATGCACATTTTCTGGCTAGAGCGCAACAGGGACCCCTGCACCTCCTCAAAAGTATTGCTCGATCTCGGTAAGAGCTTGATCCTCCTTGGTTGAGTGAAGATACGAGTGCTTGATCAATGTCCTAAACAGTGTGAAAGGGAGACAGACTAATTTATACATTTATAATATATTTTTTGTTAATCCATTTATTTCTGTAAAGCTGCTTTGTGACAATGTCCATTGTTAAAAGCGCTATACAAATAAAACTGAACTGAACTGAACTAATTCCAGATGGTGGCGGCTGGAATCAGTGAACCATCCTGTAGCCTGTGGACTATGTTGTGTGTCCTAGTGAAACTGTATATGACTTAATGCAATCCCAACACAGAATCCTAGCCACTGCCCTGCACTGACAATACTTTTACTACTATTGCTGGTTTGCAGTAGTTCAGTTGCTTAGACCTGTGCAGCAGTTACTCACTTCAGAAGCCAAAGAGATTGTGTTCACCCTGGGAGCGATGTTATGGCAATTCTGTGTGATAACTGCCATGCTGCATGACCACTGGATAGTCTATATGGACAATCTTTTGCTCCCAACTTGAACAACAATTTCACTCACCTGGACTTTTTCATCACCATCACAAAAGCCAGCCTAAAGCTCAACCCCATCAAGTGAAGTTCCTGGGACATAGTTGAGGCACATGGTGTTGCCAGTGTCAAAAGGGTGACACTGTGCTCTGCGATCAAACTGCAGCGATCCCTTGGTCTGGGCTTGTTCTGACGCCAGTTTGTTAAGTGTTTTGCCACACTCAACATGAAAAGCACTGCATCCCAGTGGGATCCAGACTGTGGGGGAAAAAAAGCATTCAAGAAAATCATTCAGGGGCACTCACCACAGCCTGGGGTTAGCGTTCTCAGATCCTGCTATTTGTTAGATAGAAAGCGATATTGCTTATTACAGCTTATATCTCACCAAGGCGAGACAAACCACTGAGAAATTACTGTGCCACATAGTGAGAGTTTCTGACACTTATAGCAGGGCTGCAGCACTGACAAAACTCCTATAGTGCTGAGTTCATTCTATAGGAGGGGCAGCTAGTTAGATGGGCAGAAGTGCCCCAAGACTACTGGATCTCCATAAAATATTAGGCAGGACAGGTATACGGCAGTGCAGATGACCTGTACTGCAATAAGAGTCACTGCAGACACTATGAGTACAGTGACAGACAGAGTAAGAATAGTGCAATGGTGGAATCAGCCATGATGGAGGTCAAGCCTTCATGTAGAGGTCGTGGAGCCAGCTTCACCGACAGCTCAGGCTTCTGCATGTGAGTGCAGAGAACTTTCAGCAGGCCCAGAAGAATGATGGGTTGGCTCTGTGTGCCAGAGGCAACTATGGTTGCTCAAGGACGAGCCAAGAAGGATTATTGCCCCGACTGGGCCTGCTTGGTAGAGCATCACAGCCTTGCCTATCGCTGCTGCCTATTGGACACCCTTCCTGGTTTTGTGCTTTGGCAGCGGCTGGTACCCTGGAATCTGCAGGAGAAAGAGATTTGTGGTCTTTGTCACATTGTTGGTAGACCTGCCACAGTCCCATGCACCTCTACGGCCATTCAGGTCTGATGGCCAGGTGGATTTGGTTGGCATGGACATACTGGGTACTTTTGCTACCACTGGTGCCTGCAACTGCTACATTCTTGTGGCCATGGCCTACTTCACAAAGTGGCCTGAGGTATATGTGGAGCCAGAAAGGCTGGTGGAGGAAATGTTACACTGCTTCAGGGCACCAGAGGAGCCTCTCTGTCAGCTTCACTTCAGCCACATTCCTCTAAGCTGCACTACCCCATAGACCTGGATTGACTTCTGGTATGACACCAGACACGGCTGCCAAAAAAGGGCCATTTTATATTGGCTCCTGGCGCCACTGATCAGCCTATTGGCTGTGTTGTTCCTGTAACCTCTGTGTTTTTTTTTTTTTGTGTGTGTGTGTGTGTGTGTGTGTGTGTGTTTTGTTCAATACATATCAACTGAATACTCTTCTACATCTGGCAGGTAATACCAAAGGCATTCATTCTCCCAATTACTCCAATTAATCCTTCTATTTATTATTTATTTATGCTGCATTAAAAAAATGCATTAACCTTAGCTCCATTTTTAACCTACTTTTTAAATCAAATGTCTTCCTCTTTGAAAACAAATAAGATGCCGTCTCATTAGGGAGGTTCAGGAATCTGGGAAAATCAATACTGTGATGGACACTGACTGCGTTCGAGTGTGTGTCAGGCTCAACCTTATGCAACGGCACGTCGTTTGAACATAACGATCAATAAACCATGACACGGTGGTCATTTTGGTTCAGAATTGTATTTATACACCTGAAATGGATTTCAGGCTTCAGCCTGTGCTTCTCAGAGAAGACAAAATCTCATAATTCCATTCGCCGCATGAGCATTTCATGGAGGTTTTTTAACGCATGGAAGACACTATTGTAACTATTGTGTTTTGTGAGTTTGATCTATTGACAATGCATCTGGTTAATCAAACAACAGATTTCCTTTCGAAGGCAATCGATGGACTTGTTGATATTTTCCTCAGGATTGTGTCTTACTAATGTCAACCTGCACTAATGTTAATAAAATGATATAAATCCTAAGAGGTTAGATCCTGTACGGTCCTGTAGATAAACTGTATCAGTACCAGGTGCTAGACAAGTGTCTCAGTGAAATGTGGAAAATATGGTGGAAATGATGTGAGGAGATGATACTTCTGAGTGAAATGTAATATCAGCGTTTGATCAGATGAAATAAAACCAGAGCTTGCCCATAGACAGCTGGACCCGTCTGTAGGCAAAAGGTCACATTGTACAGGATTTAATGGGCAATTAAAGCTGCTGTAACTGCAGCTGAGACAATTTTGAGAAAGATGTCTGGTGACCTCGCAACCTTTTGTTCTGCATATACAACTTCAAGTCTTCATCGTTTGGTTTAAAAAAAAAACAAAAACAATGCCTGACAAGCAGTAATTAAATCTCAACAAATGACAAACTTTGAAAAAAAGGTTTTGCAACATTCATAAACATCTTTATTGGACCAACTGAAACCTCCTAACGGCTTCTCACCCTCAGTGAATCAGTAACACTGACACTGTCGTTATGTAATCCAGGTGCTTGATCACGCCACCCTGCCACTCGCCTGCAGAAAGCATTTCATCGATCCCTACGCGGAGAACCCGACCGTCTGCTCTCTGTCTCGCAGTTTAAAGAGAAACATGACACCACCGTGGCCTCCTGATTTATCTCTGAGAAGACCGAAATCTTGACTCCCACATGGATGGAGTTTCAGGAGCGTGTGTCGCTTGTGCAAATGTTACGCAGGGGATTGTGGGATGCAGGAGTCTGTTTCCATGGCAACACAGCCATCCTTCCTACCCTAATGATGTTTCATGCCTGCTGTTTTATGCAAATATAAATACGCTTTAACAGTAATAGGGGCTGAAGAGTGATATGATAAAAATCTCTCTCTCTCTCTCTCTCTCTCTCACACACACACACACACACATTTGTCTTACTATCCTTGTGAGAACATTCCACTAACATAATTATTAATACAGCTAATTAATGCTACGCTACACTCGAATCTAACCCTAACTGTCATCTCACGGAACCAAAAGGAAACATTTTGTGTCTTTTAGTTTGTGTGTGTTTAAAAAAAAAAAAAAAAAAAAGTTTTCCAAATGTCCCTACAAGGTCAAAGCTGTCAGATATTCTTATCCTTTGCTTATAAAATATGCTTATTAATTTAAATATATTATTATTAGTAGTAGTAGTAGTAGAATATTATAGTGAATAGATAGATAGATAGATAGATAGATAGACAATTTAACACTTCAAAAACATGTACATAAAGTTTGAAAACCTTAACTATTTATTTGTTTATCTATTCATTCATAAGCTAAACTTCTGTTTTGTCTGCTTTATTTGTTTGTTTGTTTGTTTGTTTGTTTGTTCATAAAACATATGTATGCATTTATTTATTTATTTTTAAATTAAATGCAGTGTGCAGTATTGTTTTTTTTTATTTGTTTGCCAAACTTTTGTTTGGTCTGAAATATTTATGCTTGATTATCTATCTATCTATCTATCTATCTATCTATCTATCTGTCTGTCATAAACAGTGTTCATATATTTGAGTCACCAATCACATTTCAGGAATCAGCTCACGTTTGGGTTTGTTTTTCGGCGCCAGTGCGCATGCGCGAAACGCGAAGCTCTCCAAGGTACTGAAATTGCCGCGCGCGTCTCTCTCTCTCTCTCTCTTTCTCTCTCCCTCTCTCTCTCTCTCTTTCTCTCTCCCTCTCTCTCTCTCTCAGAATCCGTCAATCTGCGGAGCTCGCGCTTCCTGTCGCTTCCTCTCGGATATTATAATCCTTATCGTTATTTTTCTTTCATGCTGTAGATTTATTGCTATCTATCTATAAATATACACATATTTTTTTGTTTTTTATTTTTTTTTTTGCCTTTTTTTTTTTTTTTTTTTTTGCGGATGTTGCTTGAAGCCGAACCCGCCGAGCTCCGCGTGGGAGTGCGTGAACGGGTCGCGAGAGCGCAACACCGAGCGGAATGACGCGCGCTCTGCTCCAAGTGCTCACGGCTCTGCTGGCGTGCGCGCTGGACATGCATCAACTCAGGTGTGTGTGTGTGTGTGTGTGTGTGTGTGTGTGTGTGAACACATGTCTATCTGTCTATGTATAAACCTCTGTCTCTACAGCAAGTGCTCTGTGCATTGCTTAATTCTGCAGCATCAGTCATCATGCAACAGACACTTGTGTGTACAAGAAGTGCAACTGAAATAATAATAATAATAATAATAATAATAATAATAATAATAATAATTTAACTAAACACATCCAGGGCTGAAGGATGAAATAAGGAATATTCGTCTGGCATGTTTGCTCGTGTTCTTGACCTGAATAGATTCTGTCCCTGCCAAACCGGGGGAGTTGCTCACCACTGGAGGAACGAGTGGGAGAGCGTCTCTGTTTTGCTAATAATTGTGTTATTGTTCCAGGGTAATAGCAGCTAAGGAGCATGACAGGCGTGGGTCTTCGCTGACCATGTCGCCGTCCGATTTCCTGGACAAACTGATGGGGAAGACGTCAGGCTACGACGCAAGGATAAGACCGAACTTCAAAGGTACAGCGGTTTTGTTCAGCTGTTTAACATTTCCCTGCACTCTCAGAAATTACAGTAAGTTAAGGCACATAAATGGACCTTAAGAAGGTATTAATTAAAGGTACAACACGTGCTTTCTTGGGTACACACAATGTACATACTAAACCGTGATGGTCCACCAGACCGACAAGGAAAAGTACAGGCTGATACCTTTGTTTCCTGTTTAATTCGTCCCCAAATACACTAGTAGCCAAAAGTATGTGTACCCCTGGCCATCACACCCATATTTCTTGGCTCTTCCTCAAACAGTTGCCACAAAGTTGGAAGCACACAACTGTACAGAGCGTCTCTGTGTGCTGTAGCGTTACAGTTTCCCTTCACTGGAACTCAAACCTGCTCCAGCATGACGATGCCCCTGTGCACAAAGCGAGCTCCATGAAG